>JAJHPC010000015.1:1571213-1958713 GCA_024447665.1 Juncus inflexus | reverse complement strand
TGACAATACAGCACATATCGGTTTGAGAATCATCTGTAAACAAAACAAAATACAATCACTATTAAAAAATAATAAAAAAAATATTAATAACTTGACTGAATCCATGCAAATAAAAATTCTATCCTAAAAGAAAGACCTAAAACTCTGATAAAAACCAGTTAAAATTCTACTCTAAATCACAATTTACCATTAGAATCATAAATCCATATTAAAAACAAATATTAACAGCACATACATACTGCACGATGCCGATCTTGACAGCATGATAAAACTCTTGACCGAGATACCAGTCCCTCATGAAACAATTCAAAGGGAACGGATGCTTCACGAATCCGTATTCATAGTCGTATTCCAACAGCGGAGTGCTTGAATCGTATTGCGTTTCGGCCTCCATTACTTTTATCGTTCTTTCCTCCCCACCTAATTAAATAAATAAAATAAGGGTTCAGATATGGAGTGCCAGCATTTTGGAGCACCCAGCAGCGCCCGATTATAAAAGGTATGATGAAATTACAAAAAAGCATTTTTGTAAACACAAAAGGTATAGTAAAATTACAAAAAGGTCTATTTGTAAACACAAAAGGTATAATTAAGTGCAAATATATATGTGTATAGCTAAAACGGTATGGTGGGCACTTCTGGGCACTCCAAAAACTGAGCACTCCGAATAATTTCTCATAAAATAATTAAATAATAAATAAATATAATAGACAATAATAGGGAAATTTGTAAAAAAAAGCCCCTCCATTATGCCTAAATTGCAAAAAAGCCCCTGCATTATTGGGAATTGCAAAAATAGTTTTTAAAAAAAAATTAAGAAAATTATTTTTCTGAAACAAAAAAGTTAATTAATATTTAAACTGACGGTGTTAACTTCAAACCAATGGTACAGGGGTTTTTTTGCAATTTAGGCATAATGCAAGGGCTTCTTTGCAAATTTCCCATTATAATATAATAACAAATAAAACTAATGGTAGGGGAGGAAAGAACGATGAAGACAATGGAGGCCGAGACCCAGTTCAACTCCAGCAGCACGCCGCTCTTAGAATACGGCTACAAGTACAGCTTTAGGGTTTAGGGTTTAGGGTTTAGGGTACAATGCCGATCTTGACAGGATGACCAATCCCTCATGAAACAATTCAAGGGAAACGGGTGCTTCACGAATCCGTACTCGTAGTCGTATTCTAAAAGAGGAGCGCTGCTCAAGTCGAATTGGGTTTGGGCCTCCCTTACTTTTATCGTTCTTTCCTCCTCACCTAAATAAAAAACATAATAATTAAATAATAAATAATAATAATGATGATGATGAAAATATTAATGATAATGATAATGATGAAACTAATTAATAATAATTTAATAAAAATATTAACGATGACGATAATAATAATAATAATAATAATAATAATAATAATAATAATAATAATAATAATAATAATAATAATAAATAATAATAATAATAATAATAATAATAATAATAAATAATAAATAATTAAATAATTAAATAATAATTAAAATAATAAGAATAAATAATTGAAATATTAATAATGATGATGATGTTTCTTCCAACTACGAAATAATAATAATAATAATAATAATTTACCTAAACATGCAATCAAATACCGTTCGAAACAATACATGGCGAAGGCCTCATAGCAATCTCTAGTTGCTTCATATACAAATGCTGCATTTGGATTCAGAAGAGACAAAAACTGTACCAAAAATAAATAAATAAATTAGCCCATATTAAAACTGCCAGTTCATTCATAGTAACATAAGATAATCTAAATGGCAGTGGTGTGTTATTTATGTATATGAAAAGAAAATTTTGGCTCTGTACAGGATTTAGCATACCGATTCAACTCCATATACAGGGACCATTAGAATGAGACCAATCAAGAACTTTTGCTCCTGAAATATAAAAAAAAGATATACTGAGATTCAAGCGGTACAAATAATTTCCATTTTAAAGATATTCAAAATTCAAATGATATTTTGAGATATTTCAGTGATAAATAAAAATTAAAAAAGCAAACCTCAGGTTGATTATAAGAAGAGAGATGTTCTATAATAAGATAGAGAGACAAAACGAGCGCAACTGAAACAGAAATGCCAGCTGTCAAAACCGGCCAGCTAGGCACCGATTTTGTGGTTTCTGATACCAAATCTAGAGAGAGAAACGAGAATTTATCCATCCGACCCAAAACCTCGCCGAACCGAATTAACAGAAATATTAAAAGGAAATTTCGCTTCCAAGCCATGTTTATAAAACCATGAACTGGTTAATAAACCTGTGAAAAAATAATTAATCATAAATTAGTTGACATTATAAGAAGCCGGGAAATATTAATTGTGCAATAATATACGGACCAAATACAAAAAAAAAACTGAACCAAATTATTTAATAACTTCAATAGCCATTTCAAAGAACCTTACTTTATCAGTAACTATCAAGGTTTAGTCCTCACCAAGCAAAAACTAACAACAAAATCACCTCAAAAATCAAATTTTCACAGAGAATAAGGCCTCAATCTCACTTCAGAACCAGTATTCAACAACCTAAACCCTAATTGCACACAAAAACACAGAAATTAAACACCAAACATAATATAAATATTCATACCTCTAAACTTGCCGACAAACAAAACCAATTTCCTCTCTTCTCTCTTCAAATCAAACCCAAAATCCCCTCCTTTCCTCTCTTCAAAGCCTCCACAAAACAACCCACCAATTCTCCCTCTTTTCTCTTCAAATCAAACCAAATCTCTTCCCTTCCCTCTCTATCTCTCCAAATAAACCGACCCAAATCCCTCTCTTCCCTTTTCAAATCAACCCAACAACGCTCCAATTCAGGTGAGAACTGCGAAATTCGGTGACCATTTTTCTCTCTTTTTTCTGTTCTTTTCTTCCTTCGGCAAAACGGAAACTCCCCACCGAAGAGGGTTGAGAAGTGATAAGCGTCTCCTGTTTCAGTAATAAACTGATGATACGTATAAGGATAAAATTAGTTATTTGTTCATTTGCAAAAATACACCTTATATTATTTTTGTGAGATTCAATCCATATTTGATGGGCATACGTATAAGGATAAAATTAGTTATTTCTTAATTTGCAACAATACAACTCAATTATTATACTATTTTTTGTGAGATTCAATCCATATTTGATGGATTAACAAACTTTGTTAGATATGTGCTAAATAAAATTGTGTGCAGTGACAAATCTTAAATATAGACTAGAGGGGCAGTTGCCCCCCTAAGATTTTGAAATTTTATATATATATGGTAATACTAGTGTATTTTGTGATAAATTTACACGTTATATATATTATGTCTCTCTAAGATTTTTCATGTATTTTCCACCACAGCCTCCTTCTAATGATTTGGCTCAAGATATATCATTGATTGTGTGAATTGTGAATTGAGATTTGAAGATATGCCATCTTGTTACATATGTGATATAATTTATCAACTAATATTATTGTCCGAATTGTAAGGAATACCTTGTGAATTTTTTTATAAAGGCAAAACAAGAAAATAAACCATAGTTATACATAAAAATCGTCAAATAAATACTGTCTTTTCATATTTTACATTATTTCATAGTTTTTTAATTTGATTTCTAACAAATCATTAAAATCAATGTTGGTTTTCAAACTTTCTCTAATACAACAATTTTTTTAATTAGATTTCTATCAAATTATTCAAATCAATGTTGGTTTTTCATATTTTAATTAATTTCACAAACTATTTAATTTGATTTTTAATCAAATCACTCAAATCAATATTGTTTCTTCACATTATATTTCATTTCACAAGAAATTTAGGACGTCTAAACAAATCATTCATCAATGTTGTCTTTTATCTACCGTCATATTTCTTACGAGGAGACAAAAGTGAAAGTTTCACTTAATTGCAACAAGTATGGAATAATGATTTGTAAAATACGAGAGGAATGAGTGGACGATAAGTGAATAGACAAAAGATTGAGCGCAATGATTGATGCAAAAGAAATCCATCATTACTGTTGAAAATGGAAGAGGTGTAAAGAAAAAGCTAGCACCTCAATTTTTCTTTTTTTATTCATTTCAAGAGAATATTTCTTATTTTAGTTTATATTCTAATTAATATTTTTTCGCACTAAATTCTTATGGAGATTGTGAGGTATGTTAACTAAGTTTAACAAATATTACTTTCAAATAGCTAGTGCTAGAGAGTTAAATACAATTTGGACATAATATAGGGCTTTTCGCAAATTTTTCTTAGCTATAAAATATAAGATTTGGTCTAAATCTTTATGGAGATTGTGAGAGACGTCGACTAAGTTTAAAAAATATTATTTTCAAATAGCTAGTGAAGTGATAAATACAATTTGGGCATAATGCAGGGTTTTTTTGCATATTTTCTTTAGTTATATAATATAAGATTTGGTACGTTTTTGGTACTACATAGCAAATCAATTGGAGTATTTTTCAAGCGGCGAAGAGAAAAATATTAAGCAACTGTGTATATACTGTGTAACAAGTTAGTTAATTTAGTAGATTACTTACTTGTTAATATGCTACACAGAGCACAATTATTTGTGAGAAATAGTGAATCCTTGCAGATCTTAAGATATGGATAGTTTGATTAGTTTATGAGGTTTATGCTTAATTATTAATTAAGGTATGAAGATTTTATAACAATCTCCCTTTTTTGTCATCTCAAATATATAGATGGCTTGGGTACTTGGGTTCCTATTTTCCCCCAAAAAAAGTGTGAAAAAGATTATGTATTTATTTATAAACTTTGTATTTCTGACAAAATTTATTGTTTCATTTTACTGGAATCATGGATTTGAGAGATGAATATGACAAGAATTCTTGATGATTCATTTACTTGCTAAACCTCTAACGTTAATAGTGCGTAAACAATTCACAAATAGACCAGAATTCAAATACAATTTGGATACTAAATGGATATTGATATAGTTCAGATATTTTAAATATGAATACAAATATGAAATAGTTTTTGGATGATCTATCATATATATATATATATATATATATATATAGGGGAAGGATATATTGACCCCAAATAATCCTACCCCATTCTTACCCCACTTGATGGGCGGTTCAGATTTGATCTCACGCGGAGCGCTCAAGCTGAAGCTGAAGCGTTCAAAAAGCCCTCCGTTTCCTTCCGTCTGCTTTTTCTCTCTCAATCAGAAGCTCAAGCTCTCTCTCTCTCCATCGCCTTCTTGTCTTGCGAAGATTGAAGCTCCCTCTTCGTCGCCTTCTTCTCTCTCAATGCTCTCGCCGACAAAGCTGCACTTGTCAGCAACTTGCCAAGATCTCGCAGACGAAGCTCAATGACTTAGCCTCCTCCTCTCCTTCCTCTGCTCCTCCTTTCAACTCCTGGGCGCCGAAATTATGCTAGTGGGCCTGTGCGTTTTAGTAACGGTTCTTAAATAAAAACCGTTACTAATGACATATTAGTAACGGTTTTTCCGAAAGAACCGTTACACAATGTAAAAAAAAATCTATTTATGCAAATTTGTAACGGTTAAATCGTAAAAACCGTTACTAATTACACTATTAGTAACGGTTTTCACGAAAGACCGTTACAGAATATGCTCACAATCTGTAACGGACAATTCTTAACGAAAGAACTGTTACTAATGACATATTAGTAACGATTTTTCCGAAAGAACCGTTACACAATTGTAAAAAAAAAATCTATGTTTTGCATATTTGTAACGGTTAATTCATAAAAACCGTTACTAAATACAATTAGTAACGGTTTTTACTAAAGAACCGTTACAGAATATGCACACAATCTTTAACGGACAATTCTGTAACGGTCTTCCAGGAAAACCGTTACTAATAGTGTAATTAGTAACGGTTTTTATAAATTAACCGTTACAAATTTGTTTAAATACCCACACATTCTGTAACGGTTTAAAAAAAAACGCCTAGAATTTTATTTTGCATTTTAGTTGTATATTTTGTATGTTGTGTTAATGTTATTAAATATAGTATAAATAATTCAACGGAAAAATTATATATAATATATAAAAATACTAAAAAATATATAGATTTTCACACAAGTCCCTAAAATGTATAGAATTACACAAAAGTCCCTAAAATGCATAAACTTCAATAAACTTGTTTTCAACTAAATAATTCATGATTCGAAGATTCAAGAAAGAACCCTAATTCGAATTCACCCTGATTCCAACCTCCATGAGATAAAATGTAACCCTTTGCTCCCCGCCTCCAATTATTTTCAACTAAACCTAATTAAAAATACAAGTAAATAATATTAGAAATGTCTCTAATTAAGAAGATCAATAAACATCAAAGAACATCCCGAGTTAGTAAAAATAAACTCCAATTGCTTCAATCAGTCTAAATTAAGTACTAACAATGGTTGATTTCGAGCAATTATGGTCTGATTTAGTCCAAATTACACAAGGAAAAAATTAATTACCACTCAAAACAGTCAAATTCGGAATTAATAGGGCGTGCGTTATTGGGGCCTGATTACGGTCTCGATATTTCAAAAAAAAAAAACTTAATTAGAACTTAATAAGTAAAAATCGGTGTTTATTAGGTCTTATTTGAGCTAATTTAGGTCCGATTCTACCCTAATTAATCCAAATAAACCACGAAATCGGCCCCATATCCTCAAATCGGCCATTAACTACCACATAAGCCCTAATTAACTGAAATTATCCCTATATCAGTCAAAATCAGGTAAAACTCAGCCTTGATAATTAACAAAATCAAAATTAAAAAAAACAAAATCAGAATTAAAAAAGAAATTATCAGTTCAATACCTTTCGTTTCTGATTGAGTCCTATAGAGTTGTGTCTTCTCTAGTTGAGGCTTCTACACACGCGGCCCGATTGAGAGCGAGATAGAGGGGTTCCTAGAGACAGAGTGGTGACCCGATTTGCTGGTGCTTCTTTGGTTCGAGCAGGCAGAGGGCGAGTTGGAGATCCTTGTTCGGCTCGATCGAGAGAGACGAGCTAGAGATTCTACACGATGGAGAGAGGAGATTAGAGATCAAGAGAGAGGCAGCGGAGCAGGAGATTCCTCACGAGAGAGAGACAAGGAAGTGAGAGATGGCGAGAGACAGATTAGAGATTGTGTGCATATTCTGTAACGGTTCTTTACTAAAAACAGTTACTAATAGTGTAATTAGTAACGATTTTTATGAATTAACCGTTACAAATATGCATATATAGATTTTTTTTACAATTCTGTAACGGTTCTATTGGAAAAACCGTTACTAATATGTCTTTAGTAACGATTTTTCATAAAGAACCGTTACTAAATCGGAGATCGGAAGTGAGAAATGGCGAGAGACAGAGAGTAACGGAGAGTGGAGACGGAGAATTTTCAAAGTCACGCGACTTTCATCAGATTTTAACTCAGCGCTTCAATCTCAGCCGCCCATCAAGTGGGGTAAGAATGGGGTATGATAGTTTGGGGTCAATATATCCTTCCCCATATATATATATATATATATATATATATATATATTTGGATTCATGTATGTATTTGATTGCTTCCTCCATCCCGAAACAAATCGCCTCATCCTCAAAGCACTAATTTTGAGTCTAAGGATTGGTCTCTGGTCTCCAGCTTAGGCCGACAATATAGATAGAATAATCCCTCTATATATACTATTTAATTTTTCTTTATATATCTAAAATAGGACTATCAATTTTATTGGTAACTCGGTGTTTGATTGAGTTTGGCTCGAAAATTAATCACTGACTACTTGTTCAAATGCTGATCAAGTTCGAAATGAACAAATTAGACTCGAGAATCGAGATCAAGCTGCGCTCAACTTGATTGAGTTTGGTTTACTTACAATCATAATTTCCTGGTTCACTTACAACCATAATGTCCTGATATGTGAATATGACTGTTGCTTTGACTTCTAGTTTGGTATTCAATCAAGTTTGACTCGGAAATCTCGGATGCTACTCAAGTTTGAAATGAGCAAATTCGGATTGAGCACAACCTATACTTAGCTCGATCGAATACTCTAATATGTGAATTGGACTTCTAGTTTGATGCTCGATTGAGTTGAGCTCAATCGCTAATGGTTTATTCGAATATTGCTCGACTTCAATTTGAGCATACTCAACTCGAGCTCAGCTTCTTGAGTCTTGACAGTGTATGAGAATGCATGTAGTACAAGTTGTCGGTCATTATCATATTATCATGAGTGACTTCTACCAAATTCGATCCAATCATATATGCTTGACTATTCTCAATCCTACTAGAACAACAAATGGGAACCACCCGCAGGTTAGTATTTTTGGATCTTATTATGATATCAACAGACTTCATAAACTCAAATACCGATTCATGTAAAATTATATCTATACTCACTTATATAGCAACTAACTTTCATTATAATACTCTATAAACTAACAACACTCATTACTCAAAAATACATATTTTGGGATCTTATTATGAGGCTTTATTGTCATATGAACAATGCTGAATTCATGTAAATCATTTCTATGCTCACTTGTATAGCAACTAACGTTCTGTATATACTCTATATAAACTATTACACAAAGTACATATGGAGTTGTTCACAACAGGTTTTGGCTCTGTAATAATCTACTGTATACAGTATACTCCTCACTAATCATGGTGGCCAAACTTCTCCTAATTAAATCATTCTTTGAATTCTCCCAGATGAAAAAAGAGGGGAGGGAAGAAAGAGAAACTTGTTTGACTTCTCTCTCCTCTTCATTATTGAAATCCAAATCCCCAATTCCAATCTCTTCTCTTCTCTTCTTCTTCTTCTATTTTGTATAGGGAGTTCTGTTGTTGAATCTCTTCACTTCATTGGTAAGTTGTGTTGTGTTGTACCAATTCAATCTTCTGCTCTTCTGACTTTTTTTTTCTCTCAATTTCCGAATTGGGGGGGATCAATTTTGCTCCATTTCAATTCCTTTCAGTTAATGAGTGATCAATTGCTCTTTTTTGTTCAAAAGATCCAAATATTTACTCACCCAACAAAAATTCTTCCTCCTCCTCCACCTACCAACTACTCTTCCAAAGTCAAAAGCTCTTTCTTTCTTCCCGAAAACCTCGTCTTTCCAGTTTCACTCCTCCATTAACGTACAGAGAGTTCTGTTGTTGAATCTTTTCGCATCATTGGTGAGTGAGTTGTGTTGTACCGATTCAATCTTCTGCTATTTCGACTTTTTCTTCTCTCAAATTTTCTGAATTTTCAGCTCCATTTCAATACCTTTCAGTTATTGGAGGCATCAATTTTTCTCCTTTGTTCAAAAAAATTCAAATTTCATTCAAAAACTAAAAAATCTTCCTATCCTCCACCTACCAACTACTCTTCCAAAGTCAAAGCTCTCTTCTTTCTCCCCAAAACCTCTTCTTTCATCATGTCTCTCGCCTGTGGGCTTCCCTTGCTAGAATGCGTATACTGTCTCGCCTGTGCACGCTGGGCTTGGAAACGATGCCTGCACAGTGGCTCACACGACTCTGACACGTGGGGCCTAGCTTCACCTGAAGAATTCGAGCCGGTCCCACGTATGTGTCGTTTCATCATGGCCAATTACGAAACGGACCTTACAAACCCACAATTCTCGCCTCCAAATGGGTACCAAATGCACCCACCATTGATAATAACTCGCAAAAATTACAAAGAGACGAAAGGAAGAGTTACTCCGTATTTAATTTACTTGGATCATGACCATTCAGACATTGTATTAGCTTTGCGAGGCTTGAACTTAGCAATCGAAGGAGAATATGCGGTTTTGTTGGATAATCGGTTGGGAAAGAGGAAATTTGATGGTGGGTATGTGCATAATGGATTGTTAAGAGCGGCTGGTTGGGTCTTGGATAAAGAATGCGAAGTTTTGAAGGACCTAATTGAAAAATACCCGAATTATACTCTGACTTTTGCAGGTCATTCGCTCGGTTCAGGTGTTGCTGCTATGCTTGCAATGGTTGTGGTACTTAATAGGGGCAAATTGGGAAATTTGGACCGAAAAAGGATTCGGTGTTTTGCGATCGCGCCGGCTCGATGTATGTCGCTTAATTTGGCGGTACGGTACGCTGATGTCATCAACTCGATTGTTTTACAGGTGCGTGAGTTTGTTGGATTTGAAGCTGTTTTTTTTAGGGTTTTGGGTTTTGGATTCGGTAACAATGCTCAAACTTTGGTTTTAGTATTTTACAATTACATTTGGTACCAAAGATAGAGTTATAATGAACATATCATTTAATGGATGAATGGAGAAGTTCAGAGTGAAATTCATCTTTTGAAGGAGTTAGATATGATTAAGTACAAAAAGGGGATGCCAGTATGAGATAGCATTCATATTTAATGTTCACTTAATTTGATGGATGTAGTTTTGAATTTTTTTTTTTTTTGAAATTAGGATGATTTCTTGCCTCGCACCGCCACTCCTTTGGAGGACATATTCAAGTCTATTCTTTGGTAATTTCTACACCATTCTTTTTTTTTAAATAAAAAAAGAATAATATAATAGTTCTTTCTCTCTATATACACACAATTAGATAATGGGCTGCACATATTTCACATATTATTTATTACATAGCACGGATTTTAGTGTATATCCGATGAATTAATAGTCGTAACTCGTAAGTATAAGATAAGACCTCAAATACTTAATTAACTATTATAGCCTGTAGAAATACAATTAAAGCTAAATTCTATATTGTCATTTTATTTTCCAAGAATTTATTATTTTTCTCATTTTTATTTATTTGGTTAGTTTACCGTGCTTATTATGCTTGAGATGCATGAGAGACACGTGCGTGCCTGAAGACGTATTATTAAGAGATCCAAGAAGGCTTTATGCACCAGGCCGAGTTTATCACATTGTCGAAAGAAAACTTTTCAGGTTTTTTATTTTATTCTTATTCAAAAATTTCAGTCAGATAAAATTGTGTATTTCAAAAGCGAATCAAACTGGTTTTGTTTGTGAGTTATTTTGTAGAATAACCTTAAGATGAAAAAAGGAGTTTGCAAAAAACAACGATGGGTTTGTACAAGTAGCATTTTCGAAGAAATTTGAAAATTTTCTATATTTTGTTTGGAATTATGAGAGTTCAAAATTAAGGCCTCGTTTGGCATCATTTCTGTTTTTGTTTTTAAAATTGATAAAAAATTTCCTTCTTATTATTTTATCAAATGCACATTTTATATATACCACCATACCAACCAAAGATATTATAATATTTAAATCTCTAACAAAGTTACCCATGTCAATATATTATTTTTAGTTTTGTTCTATGGCTGAATTACGGCTTTATTTAGACTTCTCTATATGAAGTTTTGGAAGAAAAAAAAATACAATTGAGAAATAAAAACAAACATTACCACCCCAGTAAAAAGAACAAAACAATCAGTTTTTTTAAATAACTTTATAATAAAAACATTTTTTTAGTTTATACCTACGTAAAATAAATAATATTTAATATTTATTTATTTATTTATTTTTGTACAGATGTGGGAGGCACCCTCCAATTGTCAGAACGGCGGTGCCGGTCGACGGAAGATTTGAGCACATTGTTATGTCTTGCAACGCGACGCAAGACCATGCCATTATTTGGATTGAGAGAGAAGCTTCAAAAGCCCTAGATGTATGTGCCACTTTTCAAATAATAATATTTTTTTTTGGATAAATTTGTAGAAAAGTCCCTCCGTTATCCTTATATCGCAGAAAAACCCTGTGTTGTTGAAAATTACAAAAAAAAAGAACTAGAGAAAACAAATCTTAGCCCTATCATTACGAATTGAGGTACTTTTTTTACAATTTTAAATAATGCATTTTTTTCCGGCTGCAAATTTCCCGTTTTTCATATGTACAACCTGATTTGGCATACTGAGTATACTAAGTTTAGTTATATCTTGTAATGTAACACATGCCATTAGTTTATATCAAAAGAGAAGCAACAATGTACCTAGATATTTGTGACGATTTTCAAATTATCTTTTATTCATTTATTTTCAACTGTACAACTAATTCGTCTCAATTTAATATTTCTTTTTTGACAGTTGATGCTAGAGAAAGAGCAAGTAATGAGCATCCCATCCAAGCAAAAAATGGAGAGACAAGAAACCCTAAGGAGAGAGAAAAGTGAAGAGCACAAAGCAGCTTTACGACGAGCCGTCACTCTCTCAGTTCCAGACTCTCACTCTCCCTCAGAATACGGCACATTTGATGACAGTTTAAGTTCAAATTCAGATTCAAGTTCTCTCTCTAGACACGAGAGATCGAACTCTCTCTCTAGAATAGAAGGAAAGAGTAGTTATGAAGGTTTGAATGAAAATTTAGATTCTGTTTCGAGTGAAGTAAGACATGTTTCAAGTGAAGTGAGACAGAGGATTAGTTGGGGAGAATTGATTGATCGGATTTTTGAGAAGGATGAGTCGGGACATATGGTTGTGAGAAAATCTCTTTCTAATGAAGGGTCTTGAATCGTGGTGTAATTATTTTTTGTGATAAATAGAATTTTGTGGTGGTTGTATTTAGTTTATTTTTTTATTTTATTTTTGTAGTGTTTATTGGAATGAATTTTGCATGAGGTATACGGAAAGAGAGGGGTGTAAATATATACAAGGAGTTGAGAGGGGTATTGTGCATTTTGTTGTTCATTGTTCATTGTCCATTTTTGTTCTTGTTCAATACTCGAAAGATTCGTGTTTTCTTGTTTCTTCGATAGAAAGAGTTTTACTTTATTTTTTTGAAGAATTTTCAATTCAAAAGCATCTGAATGAAATTTGGTGTAGAAACAGAATAATAAATGTTATAGAATTGGACTGAACATTTTTTTAGCAGAAATTCAAAATTCAAACATGCAATTGTTGTGCACTTTTAAGATGAGCATCAACTACAAAACTACCTCAAGTTCTCAAGGGTGAAAATATACTATATTCTTAAAATTAAATTCACAAATTCTCAAATTATACTATCCCAATGGTGAAAACTATGTTATCTTCTATAAATTAAAGTCACAAATTCTCAAATTATGCAATCTCGATTGTGAAAATTATTCTATCTTCCTCAAATTAAATTCACAAATTCTCAAATTATTCCACCTCAATGGTGATAATAATATCACCTATATCATTATGTCCCTAAATTACAATTTAAGCTTCAATAATCGAACTATATCTGTTATATATATCTTTACATGTGGAGATCATTAGAAAAAAAAAGTCATTAAAAGGTAAGGAAAAAAACCATCTCTTCTTTTTTTACGACTTCAAATTTATCTCTGCAGATCAAGAACTGCTTCACCTGTGAAAAAAATACAGAGTTAAATTTTATTTTTAGTGACATATTTTCAGTACAAATATCAAAAAATGATATGTTTTGTAGGGGTTTGCGATATTTCCTATATTTTACGAGGCTATACACAAAATTTCCATTTTCTAAGCGTGCACATGAAATTTTAAACACCTTAAAATGAGTTGCAACTAAAATCACCCCACAATAAACAAAATCCCTTAAATCGCTTTATTTCCTATTTCAAAATAGCATTTTTTTTAACATTTACCATGCATTCTCTTGACAAATCGTTTAAACTCTTCAAAATTATTCTCTTCCAAAAGATTAGGACAGAGTCTCAAATAAGTAAACCCTACTAAATGGCGACCGTTGGGATCATTTAACGGTTTCGCATTTTCCAATATTTTATTGAATCCGTCTCGGTCGAAACAAGGCAATGCGTTCTCGCTCGCCACCTGTATGCCGTTGCCCGCATCCCATGCTGCATTTAACACCTGAAAAGTTGAAAATTTGTTTAGGGTTAGTTTGATTGGATTTGCTTTTTAATTTTTATTTATGTGCGTTTCAGAATAATTGGTGCAAAAAGTATGTAATTGGCGTGTTCTGGTTAGTTTTTTTTGTATTGGATTGTTTTGTGATTAATTGCACTATAACGGGTAAATTGATGCCAAACTGGGTGAAATTTAAGGTAAAATGGGGCTAAATTGGGTGAAATTTTAAGGTAATATTAGTCTTAATTGAAGCATAATTGCATGCAAAATTTCAAATATTCTACTAATAGTATATTTTTTCCACCCAGTTTGGTGTGCTGGTAATTTTGTAGTTCATTTCGATGATTGTAGATACTCTCCAAAACTATTTATTAATTCTCTAAGAGTATATATTTTTTTTCAATTATTCTACTAAATTATATCGAAATCTCTCCAAAACTATTTATTAATATGGCAAGATTGTATAATTTCAAATATACTACTTAATTATATCCATGCCAAACATACCCTTTAAGATTAGTTTGAGACACAGAGTATTAAAACTATCTATTAATTCGACTCTAAAACTCTAGATCATCTTTTTTTTCTCAACTCTATCTTGGTTTTTCTCTTACAACTAGTTTCACATTTATTTGATATTGCAATCTTGATTTATTTCCTGCATGACAAAAGAAAAAAAAAATATGAGTGGATTTTTTTTTACCAGACATCTGAAGTGTACGACCACTGATATGGATATGATTCCTCCATTGATATGAAAAAGCATAAAAGTAGAAAAAAAAATTGAAAGATTTTGAAAATGTTAGACAATACCTTTTCTTTACTATGATTCAGTTGTCATCTAATATCACATTAATTTCGTAAATCTTCTGGCTATAACATCAATATTGTGTCTAAAATTCATGAGTCTTTTACTTTAACCCTAGTTCAGTTATCATTGTTGTAAACTTGTAACTAGATCAAGAGAAGCTTTTTTTAGAACCAATCATTATGCTATTAAATAACAGTATGTATGTCACATCAAATGCGTGATTAACCTATTTCTTTCTCATATATCAAAATGACTAGTGTATGAGTAGCAAAAGCTCATCCACATAGCATGAAAAAGTCGCTACAGTTAAGAGTCGGATGGTTCTAATTATCTGAAGTATCTAAAAGATGTGTAAAGGTTAATACCCGTCTTTATCTCTAATCCAATTTTTTACTTTATTATTTCTATTTTTTATTCTTGATATATCTTTCTTAATTATAATATTTTCCTAATGCAAATATATATTTTTCAAACATAACCGGCCCTAAAACTTGAAATAAATGAACAGAAGTGGCAGAAAATATATAAACACGAAAATTGCTAAAACAAGTTATACACGTTAAAAATTCCACAGGACTAGGAAAATACTCACGCTAAGCTGCGGATATTCAATTATATTGTTCATTTAGATGTAAGGAATATCAAATTACATTATTTAAAAAAAATACAATCCATATCTTAAGCTTACCCATAAAAATATAGAAACATCGTAAAATATAGAAACATCCTTTTCTTCTTCTTCTTCTTCTTCTTATTATTATTATTATTATTATTATTATTATTATTATTATTATTATTATTATTATTATTATAAGAATATATGATATAACCTCCATAGTCTCCTTATCGAGAACACATGAGAAAACTTCTATAACAGTAGGACGATAGTAAAAAGTCATAGTTAGTCCATTATTTTAGGATTTATAATACACTTCGTAATCCTTTTGAGATCATGAATTTTGACTTTTTTTTTAGCATTATTTCCAAAAATAATTCAGCAAATAGCACTGTTTCGGAAAAAATTAGCTAACTAGCACTACCGCCATCTGTGGTGGCGGTAAAGACCTTCTACCGCCAACCCTAGTGGCGGTAGTGCCTAATTTTCAAAATTTTCCCGTCAGCGGCCTTAAACAGGGTAATTAGATACAAATTAGCCTCTACCGCCAGACCATCTGGCGTTAGTGGTAAAGTTGTAATTTTTTTCTGATCCAATCGGGTATCAAACCCATTAAGAGAAAAAAAAAATGAAAAATACCTCTACCGCCAGGAGGCCTGGCGGTAGAGTTGGGGGGAGTGTCCCTGGATAGAATGCGCAAAAAAAAATTACAGAGAGGTGTCCCCTCCTCTACCGCCAGGCCTCCTGGTGGTAGAGGTATTTTTCTTTTTTTTTTCCTCCTTTTTTTTTCTTAACGGGTTTGATACCCGATTGGATCAGAAAAAATTACAACATTGCCACTACCGCCAGAGGGCCTGGCAGTAGAAGCTAATTTGTATCTAATTAACCTGTTTAAGGCCGTTGATGAGGAAAACATGTAAATTATGCACTATCGCCACTTGCATTGGCGGTAGAGGGTCTCTGCCGCCACCATTGCTGGCGGTAGTGCTAGTTAGCTAATTTTTTTCGAAACAGTGCAATTTGCTGAATTATTTTTGAAAATAATGCTAAAAAAAAAGTTATGAATTTTGGGGTCCATTACAAATGGCTCACTAAATAATACCACATTGTTCACGTAAAAAATAAACTAAAAAATCAACAAATTTTTCTCAAAAAAAAAAAAAAAAAAAAAAATTCAAAAGAAAAAAATCAACAAATAATATAATAAAAGTATAAATGCTAAACACATAATATTTAATTGGAGGGGCAATGTAGTGTGCATCCCTGGAAATCTCAAAAAATCACACATTGGATTTTGTAAGGCGCTTCTTTAGCTTTGCAAAATAGAAAATAGCATGGATAGTTGTGATGGTGTTATGCGCTAGGTCAAAATGTTTGTGACCTAGATGATGGATTGTAATAACAAACATAATATTTATTCTAAGATATTTCATATAATATGTGCGTATAGGTTATTTTAATATAATTAAAATAGACCATGAATATGCAATTCAGCTTTATGTCATCAAAGTGCGTGACTTTGATAGTAAAACTATAAAGTGTTATGAATGCTATTCTAAATCGTCCCTGGTCATTTATAGGATATTTGTGGAGAAAAATATACTTGCGGATACATATAAATATATACTTATATACAAGCTAAAAATGTACACCAGTATATTAGTTGACTGATGATTATGTTTTACTGATCATGGATAAATAATTATCAAGTCATTAACATAGGTATATGTTAGAAACCATATATTGGACTGACCCACCATAAGAATGCTACATGTTTTACGTCATTAGCGATTCTTGTAACATAAAGTATTTATAGTCCTTTGACCTGAGATTGTCTCGGTTCCCAACATGAGTAATTTTATACTTTAATATAATCTAACACTGCCTTTAACCGGGTGGTCATAACGGTTATGATTAGGTATATAATGAATCATGTAGAGGGATGAGTACAATCAAGACGGGATTTGTTCCTCTCATAAATGAGAGAGATATCTTTAGGCCTCTTGATGAATTGAACTGAAGAAATGTATGGCCATACTCAAATGAATTAATAAGAGTTATTAATGTCATTTGTTCTTGTTCAGTTTAATTCGGGATCAAGAAATATTAATCGATTAATATAAGGATGGCGTCTTACATGCCTTATGATCAATATAGATATCGCGTGACAAAGGGACTAAATACGTGATTGTTGATTAGGTAAATCGGATCACCGATATTCACTTAAATTGGGTAGTCATGATGGCTTGCTAGAGTCCGCTCATGATTTATGGACTGTCAAGTCTATTGCCAACATTAAGTGAACCTACAGGGTCACACACAAAGAACAAACTGAAACGAGCGCAGAAAATCCTAGCGACTTATATGATGAGTTGCATAAGAATGTCACAAAATATATTGTCATCTTATGTGATAAGATGTGATATATATATATATATATATATATATATATATATATATATATATATATATATATATATATATATATAAAGAATATGAGCACAAAAGATCATGTAATCTAGAAGAGTCTAGATGATGGCATATGGATAATGATGCGTGATGTCATACATATCTTTTAGTGTAAAGAGACATGACTCTTCACCTCTATATAAGGACATAGAGGGCTCCAAATTCATAAGTCAAAAACATCATTCTCTCTCTCATTATTTCTCATTCTCTTTTATGAGACAAAAGTGAGAAAATATACTTTCTAATTTGTATGACACAATTATGAAAGGGTGCTTTCTTTTTGTATGACAAAAATGAAAGAGTGTGATTATATGAGAGGAATTATATACATCTTTTGTGAGATAAAATAAGAAGAGTTTTCTTATGCAAGAGGAGAACAAGTTACTAGCATATATATTGTTCTTCTTCCCGTTTTAAGAAGTTTGTTTGTGTGGACACCGGTAGAGGCGTTCGTACTTTCGGCGCTTGTGATCTATTCGGCCTAAGAAGATGATAACGGGTTGTTGAGAGTTTTGGTGGAGACCGATTGTGTGTGCGGTAGATGACTTCCGCACGATCCGACCTAGACGGCCTAGACGGACGGAAAATCGGTTAGGACGGTAACCGGTTTAGAGGCGCATGGACAACACGCATGGTTTGAGCGTCACGGATTAAGCGTAATCCGAAAGGTATCTTTAAGATTTATTTCTTTGATTTAACCGATACGCACGGATCCTCGGATTGGTTTTGGACGAAATTTTTGTTTTCCGCTGCGTTATGCACGTCCGAGACCCAACAGTGGTATCAGAGCGACGTGCGTGTTTCGGTTAAATTGAGTCGGTATATATGTTATATATACTATTTGGATACTATTTATAATTATAGGGCTTGCATATAGAGTATTCAAGTGTTGAATATTCTTAATAGAAAAGATGCGAATAATAGATATGATCCAAGAGTTGCATCCAAAGAATGCGACCAAAGGATATGACCAAAGGATGTGATCCAAAAGTTATGTCCAAAAGATACGATCAAAAGATGCGATGAATAGATGTGATCCAGAAGTTGTGTCCAAAATATGCCACCAAGGGATACGATCCAAAGGTTGCGTCCAAGTGTTGCATCCAAGAGTTGCGACCAAGAAATATGATCCAAAGGTCACGACCAAGGATTGCGTCTAAAAGGTGCGACCAAGGAAAGCGATCCAAAAGTTGAGTCCAAGAGTTGCGACCAAAAGGTGCGACTAACGGGTGTGACCAAGGGATGCGATTCAAATGTTACATCCAAAAGACGCGACGAAAGGTTGCGACCAACGGATGCGACCAAAGGGTACGACCAAAAGGTGCGACTAACGGGTGTGACCAAGGGATGCGATTCCAATGTCACATCCAAAAGACGCGACGAAAGGTTGCGACCAACGGATACGATCCAAATGTCACGTCCATAAGGTTGCGACGAATGGGTGCGACCAAAAGGTGCGACTTACGGGTGTGACCAAGGGATGCGATTCAAATGTCACATCCAAAAGACACGACTAAAGGTTGCGACCAAAGGGTGCGACTAAAGGGTGTGACCAACGGATGCGATCCAAATGTCACGTCCATAAGGTTGCGACGAATGGGTGCGACCAAAAGGTGCGACTAAAGGGTGTGACCAACGGATGCGATCCAAATGTCACGTCCATAAGGTTGCGACGAATGGGTGTGGCCAAAGGGTGTGACCAATGGATATGATCCAAATATCACGTCCAATAGGTTGTGACTAACTGTTGCGACCAAGAGGTGCGACCAACGGGTGTAATCGACATGCGCAACTAAGAGGTATGACCAAAAAGGTGCAATCGCAAGAGTTGCGACCTCTTGAATAGTTGTGTCTTCATGAAAATGTGCATACCATGAATTACCTTTTTGAAATAGTGCATGTGATGCATTATTTCATGAAAAGTTGCATGTGATGTATTGAATTCATGAAAAGATACCTATGATGTATTAATGTGTAGAAAAATGTGTGTTGACAAAGTTGACCAGGTGTTGACCATGTTGATCATGTTGACAATTGACTGTTAACCCACTGTGTTGACTGTGGACTGTGTTGACCGTTGACTTGTATTGACCGTTAATTGTTGACGAGTTGACTACACTAATTTACCCCGTGATTGTTGACCATTAAATTGGTCAAAAGTTGATCATGACCTGGTTAAAATATTGACAATTGACTGTTGACCTTGTCAAATGTTGATCGTTGACCGAGTCAAATATTGACCAAATCAAATATTGGTTTTTGACTTGTCAAATGTTGACAATGACGACCGTGTCCCAAATTCGCATTCATAAGCCTTATATATATATATATATATATATATATATATATATATATATATATATATATATATATATATATATATATATATATATATTATAAATGGTTAAATAATCGAAACATAATATGATTATGTTTATATTTGATATATTTGTTGATACTTGTTGATGTAATGAAAGAGTTCATTAGGCATACCACATCCATCATGGAGATGAAGGAGTTCATCATCTATCACGAATACATCATTAAGATGACAAGTTCATTTTTAACCATAGATCATGACGATGAAAGAGTTCATCGATTTCTATACATGGAGATAAGATTTTCATATACAATGTAAGAAAAATTTCATGGAGATGAAATATATATTAGGAAATCTTTATGTTAGTTCATAAAGATCAAGGCTATGATATATCATCGTTATTATTTTTATTCTATTGGTACATGTGATGTTCTTTGAATATTGCATAATAACATATAATATTAAATAAAATCCCTCAAAACAATGTTAAGTCATGAAGTGCCTTCCATAAGTCTAAATCTCTCGATACTCTGATCGGCCCTGCATAGGTCATGCCAAAGCTGGGTATGTAGGGGAAAATCTTAGGAGGAGAGAATGCGGGAAATGGGAGCCAACATAGGTAATGCCAAAGCTGAGTGTGTTGGGTACTATTTTGCCGATGATTAGACATGATTTGATTTAACTGGGCTATCAAGTCGGACTTGGGCTCAGGGCATACGATAGGATATATACGTCGGGCATATGATGCTTATCCTATGTTGTTCAAGAGTTGTATGAGATACAATTGGAATTATTTCTACCTAAATAAGTTAAGTTCTGGGCGATGAGCCAAAGCTCACTTAGGACTTAACTGAAATATGGATCTTGTCTCACTATGAAACTTCATGGATTGAAAGTTTCCGAATCAATGCGATTGAGGGTTATTGATTTGATTAAAAAATAGTGGGAGCCATTATATGAAATATTTAAAGAATAATAGTCTTTACATATTATTTAATTCGAATAATATATCTATTTATGTCTCACAATAGGTCCTTGAGAAGGACATATAGCATAAGATGCTTATAATAGTTAAAATGAACATGGACAAGTGTTGTCAATAATGTTCTCGTGCTTAAAAAAAATCGTAAAGAGTAATCCCAAAGATAAGGGTAAGGTGTTATCCGAGGCTTCGGCCTTAGGTAAGAAATTAGTATCTTTTGCGGTGAATCGGTTCATTGAAAGAAACCATAATTTCTCAAGAAGATATGAAAAAGTGAATGAAAGGATAGTGTGACTACCGCTTCAAGTATTTTTGTTATAGAAATTAACTTGTCTATTTCACATCATGTGTATTAGATATACGATATGAATCACACATTTGTGAAAATGTGCTGACAAAGTTGTAGACTATTGAGTAAATATGAAGTTAACATATGAGTGACAAATGTAGCAAAAGTTGTTGCATTTTCTCAAGTAACTCATTTATTTACATTGTCTTTTTGGACTTATCACCGACATAAATAATTGTTATTTAATGTCGACAATAAATTTTGTATTATCTATAGTTCGAGTTTATCTATGAATGGTTATTAATTTATTATTGAGAATAATAATTTCACCATTCACAAATGTCAATTTTCTTTGGAAATGTTCCAATAGAAAAATTACCTTTTGTGTTATATCGAACAAGATAATTATAAGTCTATCTATAACATTAATATTAGGAATTTCAATCTAGCATTGTCGCTTGGTCTACTTAAATAACATGAACATTTATTAAATCCATTAAGATGGATTTTCAAATTCATTTGATTTTGAATCATTTGAGACATGTGTAACATATTTATTGGACAAGATGACATAAACGTCTTTCACAAAGTAAGGTGAAAGCAAGTTACTTATTGGCTCTCATACATAGTAATGTATGTTCATCATTGAGTAAAGGTGCTAGAGAAAACTACTTCATCACTTTATTGAACCAATAAATTTGAATATTTTGAAAAGTTCAAAACTTTCAAATAATGAAGTAGACAATAAACTTGGCTTTGAAAAATCAAATTTCTTCGATGAGATCGAGAAGTCGAGAACCAAGTGTTTGATGATCATGATAATGATATCGAACTTTATTAGATATAGTTCGATTATGATGAGTCAAATATATCTTCTATTTTCTTTTGGGGTTACGCTCTTTTTGCGTTCATACTGAATATAATTCCATCTAAAGCAGTTGTAAAAGACTCCTTATGCGATATGGACTGGTAGGTGTATCAGATTATCTTTTATCAAGATTTGAGGATATGATACTTAATTGAAGCATCATGCATCTAATCGGATTAGTGCTTATTGTGGAATATCCTAAGAAAAAGTAAAGGATATTACTTCTATAATTAATATGAGAACAAAGTGTTTGTTACTCGAAAATTATATCTCTTTGGAAGAAGTGTTTCCAAAAGAATTAGTGGGAGTAAATTTAAAAGTTCAAATTCCACATACTGACAGTAATGCTCGGATGGAAATTAATTCAGATTTCAACTAGTGATTGAGTCTGCAATTAATCAACTAGACTCTCAAGATGTTGAAGAGTCTGGGTATATAACATAAGTGTATTCATGTAGATCTATTAGAATTTATCGCAGGCCCGAAAAATATAGATTTTTCGTGTCTAATGATAAAAAATTTCGTACTCATAAATGATAAGTCAACATTCTACTAATAGACTACGATGAGTCAAGGCTCTAATGGTGTAAGATATCAAAATTTGATTTTGATATTTTTCTATATTTTCTTAATAAGCGTAATTACCAAAATTTGATTTTGTTTTTCATATTAAATTAAATCTAAAACTTAAGCACACATGGTTATATTCATGTGGGCAAAGGCATAATTTATTTTATTTAGTGGGTTGTTAAGTAGTTAAAATATAAGGTCCTATTTGCAAAGGTAAAATGTATTACACATATAATCATGGGTATTATTATTAGGATTTTGTAAATATGAAACTTTGAGGGTTATATTTATAAATGAGGAAGCCAAATTCCATTTGCCAGCTTCATTCTTCTTCCTCTTCATGCGCATAAATGGATGAGTGCCCCTTTTCTCTTCCATGTCCATTCATTTTTTTTACTCAAATAAGAAGAGAAGAGAGAAAGAGTAAAACCTAGTAAGGATTGATAAAATCTCGACGATTCGAAAAATGAAGGGTATAGCGATCTTCTAAACGTTGAGACGAGCAGGTTGATATCCTCATTTGCGCAATTCGGCTCCGTCACCGTAAGCGCGCTTTTCAAAGCGAAGGTCTATTTCGACTAAGAACGCGTGTGCGAGACTCCGTCTCGTCAACTTTCGTGTCTTGTGCGTTAGTGAGTGAATTTTTCCCCTTTTCTCTTATTAAGACTTGCGGTTATGTGCATATAAGGTCATTGTGTGTTCTCATTTTGTGCCTACATATTTACTTCTTTTTATTTGATATTCTCAATTGAATAATTATGGTCATCCTCATAACATTATGATGTACAAATGAGAAATGGTTAGGGTTTCATAATTAGAGATTTCATAATTAGGGTTTCATAATTAGGGTTTTAAGTTAGAGTCTCAATAATTAGGAATTGGGAATTGGGATTAGGGTTTTGTGCTAAGTGGGAATTATATTATAAAACGGTAAAAAGTAATCTTGGTAATTATAAAAATATATTTCCATTATATATGATTAATTTATTATTAATTAAATTATTTTATTATTGTAATATTTTGGGGAACTTTGAGATGTCACTTTTAATTTGACGGGTTGTTTCAGCGAGACTCGTTTGTGAATTGTGTGTTTTGTGATTAGTAATTCGTGACATCTGATTTGAGGGGAAACGAGCTACTAGACGTAGTGAAAATTCCAAATTTAGTTTGGTTCAAGACGCGAGGATATATCCATGGTCGTCAAGGCTCTTGTGTGGGAATACGCGATTCCCGAGCTATGTGATTCTCTAGAAGAGTTGGATTTGCTCTTCGCTCTATCTGGCACTTCAGTTGACCGCTACGCGTACCCTCACTTGGGAATATTATATGGGTTTTATATATATATGTAAACAAGGAATGTGTGAAAGGAATAGACTTCTAAAGTTGGATAGTAGTAATGATACATATGAGGAATAGTTTTGTGCATTTCTTTTACCTTAGAAATTCTTTGAATATTTTTAATTCTACAATTATTAATACATGTGATATTATTTTAATATTTAAAATTAGTAATATTAATTCGGCCTTAATTAGGGTTACAACTTCACTTGTGTCTTGTCTTAATAAGCTAGACCCATTTACTCACTTAGTCGCTTATGTGACTAACCACTCTTTTGTATATGTTTTGGGTCTAGGGTTTCAAGACGGTGCAGAAGGAACTAGTGGAGCTCGTGTGTGAACGGTGAGTACAATGGTTGTTATCATCACGGAGTAAAAGATGTTGTTGTTTCTAGGTTATGTATATTCTTGTACGGTTTGTATATTAGGGTTTTGTCGATGTATATATGGGCTTCCGCATCTGTTCAGGGTTTTGTTGTCTCCGTGATGTAGTTATTTCATATATATATATGTATGTGATGTTTCATATTATATTTTGGCTTTTATGCACACCTATATATATATATATGAGTGATGTTGTTTTCGATTTTATTTTTTTTGTTATCATATGATGCCTCTAGCACACATATTGTGTGTCGGCGGGTTGTCGCATCTTTATTTTTGCGGTGTGACAAATGGTTAGAGACTTTGAAAGTTGAGATGTAATCCATGTCAGACAATCAAGTTTTGAATTTGATTGATCCATCAGATGGAAATACGGTTTTAAAAGAAAGACCGACATGGATAATGTGCAAACATATAATGCATGATTTGTGGTTAAGTTAAACTCATAGTATAGACTATGATAATATTTTTCCAAGTCATCATGCTTATGTATTTCAGAATTTTCTTGGGCATATGTTCATAGTATGACTATAAAAGATGTCAAGTGGATGTCAAGACGTTGTATCTTAATAGAAACATATGAAAGTATGTATATAATACAACTTGAGAGTTTTGTCTATCCTAAAATTTTTGAAAAGAGTTTGCAAGTTGCATAAATTCATTTATGAGTTAAAGCAAACATCTCTAGGTGAATATTTATTATTTGATGAAATAACCAAACAGTTTGGTTTTATCAAAAATTAAAGATAGATCATTTGTTGACAAGAAATTCAGTGGGAGCATAATTACATATGATGTGAATTAAGTGTAACAAGCACACATAAGTTTAATCTTAGTGAAAATCACTAAATAATAATCAACAGTATGAATATATACTTGAGAAGGATAAAGTATTCTTCTTAGATTATGGTGGACATAAAAATATGCAAAGTATTTGCATATGACAATGTTTGATAATCCATTTAAGAACCCAATCCCTTAAATGATGGTGATCATGTTAGGTCAACTGGTATGCGATACCACATAGATCAATGAGTATGAGATACTTGGTTGATTTGGCCGAGTGCAAGTGGGAGATTGATGGTGTTATGCCCTAGGCCAAAATGTTTGTGACCTAGATGATGGATTGTAATAACAAACATAATATTTATTCTAAGATATTTCATATAATATGTGCGTATAGGTTATTTTAATATAATTAAAATAGACCATGAATATGCAATTCAGCTTTATGTCATCAAAGTGCGTGACTTTGATAGTAAAACTATAAAGTGTTATGAATGCTATTCTAAATCGTCCCTGGTCATTTATAGGATATTTGTGGAGAAAAATATACTTGCGGATACATATAAATATATATTTATATACAAGCTATAAATGTACACCAGTATATTAGTTGACTGATGATTATGTTTTACTGATCATGGATAAATAGTTATCAAGTCATTAACATAGGTATATGTTAGAGACCATATATTGGACTGACCCGCCATAAGAATGCTATATGTTTTACGTCATTAGCGATTCTTGTAACATAAAGTATTTATAGTCCTTTGACCTGAGATTGGCTCGGTTCCCAACATGAGTAATTTTATACTTTAATATAATCTAACACTGCCTTTAACCGGGTGGTCATAACGGTTATGATTAGGTATATAATGAATCATGTAGAGGGATGAGTGCAATCAAGACGGGATTTGTTCCTCTCATAAATGAGAGAGATATCTTTAGGCCTCTTGATGAATTGAACTGAAGAAATGTATGGCCATACTCAAATGAATTAATAAGAGTTATTAATGTCATTTGTTCTTGTTCAGTTTAATTCGGGATCAAGAAATATTAATCGATTAATATAAGGATGGCGTCTTACATGCCTTATGATCGATATAGATATCGCGTGACAAAGGGACTAAATACGTGATTGTTGATTAGGTAAATCGGATAACCGATATTCACTTAAATTGGTAGTCATGATGGCTTGCTAGAGTCCGCTCATGATTTATGGACTGTCAAGTCTATTGCCAACATTAAGTGAACCTACAAGGTCACACACAAAGAACAAACTGAAACGAGCGCAGAAAATCCTAGCGACTTATATGATGAGTTGCATAAGAATGTCACAAAATATATTGTCATCTTATGTGATAAGATGTGATATATATATATATATAAAGACTATGAGCACAAAAGATCATGTAATCTAGAAGAGTCTAGATGATAGTATATGGATAATGATGAGTGATGTCATACACATCTTTTAGTGTGAAGAGACATGACTCTTCACCTCTATATAAGGACATAGAGGGCTCCAAATTCATAAGACAAAAACATCATTCTCTCTCTCATTATTTCTCATTCTCTTTTGTGAGACAAAAGAGAGAAATTATACTTTCTAATTTGTATGACACAATTATGAAATGGTGTTTTCTTTTTGTATGACAAAAATGAAAGAATGTGATTATATGAGAGGAATTATATACATATTTTATGAGATAAAATAAGAAGAGTTTTCTTATGCAAGAGGAGAACAAGTTACTAGCATATATATTGTTCTTCTTCCCGTTTTATGAAGTTTGTTCGTGTGGAAACCGGTAGAGGCGTTCGTACTTTCGGCGCTTGTGATCTATTCGGCCTAAGAAGATGATAACAGGTTGTTGAGAGTTTTGGTGGAGACCGATTGTGTGTGCGGTAGATGACTTCCGCACGATCCGACCTAGACGGACGGAAAATCGGTTAGGACGGTAACCGGTTTAGAGGCGCATGGACGACCCGACAAGTTGATACCCCTACAAAACATTTGAAATTTCATTTAGAAGATGCGTAAATGATGGTATGGCGTTTTTCAGAAAATGATATTTCCTTGATTTTTTAAGGGATATAGATATTTGCAATGCATAGTTAGGTTATAATTGGTCTTGCTTGAACAATCATAAAAGAATAAAATTAAAAGCTGCTTAGATAGATATAGTAATGACTCAGACCTGAGTCCAATTGCTTCATATACATACGACTTAATAGTTGAGAATGGAAGCAAATGGACCTTCACTGAAAGCAGAATAATCTTTCGACAAATTTGCTAAACGGAATCTACCAAAAAATATATGTGTGGTGAAATTGAGGGAAAAAATCACTTTATACCACCTTTTCAATGTTGGAATAAGCGTAACACAGATTGATCTAAAACATATAACAAATACAAAGTACCTGACAAATTGATGCCTTGAATAATCAATTAGAAAAAGATAAATTGATCCTATGCTTGTATACAGAATTTGGATTAGTTTGGATTTGCGGGTATTCTGTAGTGTGTTTAAAATTGAATTAGATGAATTGATCTATAGTATTGCAGTTAAACTGCTTCATTTTCGTTAATCAAGTATTGTCCCTTTTACATTATTGTAAATCAAAACCAGAGAGTAATATTTAAAAGGGTTTATATACACATCCCCCCACCATCCCCCTAATCCCCCGTTTACCACTGGTAAACGGGGCCCACTTATTTTGAATATAAGTGGGGTCCGTTTACCAGTGGTAAACGGTGAGTTGGGGGATAGTAAACGGGAGATATATATACTTTTTCTATTTAAAAGTAATAAAAAGGAAGAACGAGCATACATCAATTTATATATACCTTACACAAATTGCAAAAGAAACTGTCATAATTAGCAATAACAGATATCAGTTTTTCCTCTGTTCCAGATTGTAGTATCCTATTTGAAACAGAAATATATAGAGAAGAATTACAAATCGATTAAAATGGAGAAACTTAAAGAGAAATTTATTGGAAAATAAGCATTAGGCTTTTTTGTGAGATGATAAAAGATCATGGCTTCGCTATCAGTTGAGTTGAACACTAATGGAGAGAAATTTGTCTCACATGTTGAATTGAGTGTGGAGTCCACGGTTTTGTTTCACGTTTAGGGTTTGCAGGGTCTGTAGATTGATAATTTGACTGGTCTTAATGTAATTATTTAGTAGAGTTAATATTTAAACCCATTTAAAGATTGAGATGATCAGAAATATTGAACTAACAAAATTAACATACTACTGCATCTTAACTATTTGTAGAAATGCCGAATTGAATTTATTAAGTAAGTCATTCCTGAAGGCCAAATTGATGAATTCCTCCAAAATCTGAAAATAACTCTTTCAAGACTTACTGCAAAATATCTTTCTGACAATGTCAGTGAAATTGTGCAAAAATAGGTTATCAAACTCTGAATAATGCAAGAAAAATTGTGTAAATTTAGGATAGAAAAAAAAAGTTGAAATTATTGGGGAACAACTCATTCGCTGAATTTATCGGGCCAACAACTCATTCTTCTCAGCAAGAAACTTGATCAACAAACCTCAAAGAAAACTGAGCAGACTAACCAGATAAAAAACACTTGTTTTTGTTATGAATTTTATATTTTGGTAATAATAAAATATAAATAGGACTAATAAGCATAAGTGTAATAGGTAGTGAATTGATGTGCCATGTGACGATATTTGTATGGGTATAAGAGAGAGAGTTGGTTATGATTCTTGGTGTATGAACCAAGTGTAGGAAAATATTAAGAGTAGAATAGTCAAACATGAGTTTGACCAGAATTAGTATAAATAGATAGGAGGGAAGGGAACTCATATCAGATCAGAGATTTTATTGAGTAAAGTGTAGTATCGTTTATCTCTTTTATCTTCACCGTTCCATTTTTATCACAAAAATCCACAAATCGTCACGAATTCAAGTGAATTTGTGACAATTGGTATCAGAGCCAATTAATTTGCATACCAAATCATTTTCACTGTCAAGCCATGGCGAAAGGAGGTAAAGGCTAGAATGATGATGATCAATTGAGGAGAATTTTAGAAAATTCCGATCAGATTTCAAGAGTATCTGACGAAATTCAATTAATCCCCCATCAGTACGAAGAGTTAAAAAAGAGCAACGAAAGTCCGTTTGACAAATTAGAGTCGATAATCACTGAATTGATCACGCAAAAGTCTTGTTTAGGAGGATCTGGTCAATACGATGCAGATCAACCAAACCAGTACTAAAACGATCAAGAGAGAAGAAGAAATACGAACAAAAACAATCAAGAAAGAGGATCAAGTAGGACAAACCGTGATTATCAAGCAGAGGAGGAAGAAGTCTGGAGTTCTCGTGACAACAGATCAGGGGGATTTTATCGCAATCGGCCATAATTTGACCGTCATCGGTACGATTTCGGTCCAAAACCCAGAGTAGAGATTCCGTACTTCGATAAAACCAATCCCAAGGCATAGATCCGATGTTGAGAAGGCTATGTCAAGCTTTGTAGAGTTCCAGACTGACAACATGTGGACTTAGCATGCTCATACCTCTTTGGAGAGGCGGAGGAGTGGTGGCTGGGCTACTCAACGCACCAGAGTGCAATTGAGTGGACTCAGTTCACTTAGGATGTGTGTAGACGGTTTGATAACCATCTGTTAATAGGGCCAACGGGGGAATTTTACACATTGAGGCCGACAGGGAGTATAACTGAGTATCGTTCTTAGTTTGAGAGACTTAGAGGATTGGTATTGAGAGATTATCTATCTCTGGATGACCAATTCTTTCTTAACTGCTTCATCGCCTCTTTAAAAGAAGAATTGAGGCCATTGGTGGTAGTTTCGAGGCCAATTGACCTTTATCAAGCTTACAAGAATGCATTTCATCATCAATTGGGCCTCGAATTACAGAAGAAGGGAAAAGAATTCAACAAATTTTCTGAAGATAGTAAGAGTGGGGGAAAGGGGAGAAATAATTGTGAAAAAGTTCAATAAATATGTTAAAAATCCCGACAAATATTGATATTGTGGGGATAAGTTCGTTCCTGGCCATTATTGTGAAACTAGGAAAAAAGCTAAAGTTGCCATTCATGCGATTGAGGTGGAGTCAGAAGAAGAGGTGCGAGGGAAAAATGCAATGATGGAGGTGATGGTGTGTGCCATTAACTCAAATCCAGTGAGTAACACTATAAAAATTCCTAGTCGAGTGGCAAACAAGAAATTCATGATTCTCTTGGACAGTGGGAGCTCCCACTCTTTCATCGGTGCCAGAGTTGCAAAATTGGTGGGATTAACAGCAGTGGTCGCTAAACCCCTACTCATGACAATGGCGAATGGATCTCAGGTGGTTTGTGATTTAGAGTGTGAAGGATTTCAGTGGGAAATGGAAGGGAAGAGGTATGCAGAGCGATTGAGGGTCATGGAGCTGGGAACAATGGATGTGGTCTTAGGGGTGGACTAACGAGAAGATTACAACCTAGTCATGTTCGATTATAAGCGGGAGGAGTGGTGATTCACATTAATGGTGAGAAGGTTGAGCTTAGAGATGGAGGAGGGGCGATACTGTCGATGAAGAAAGAAGAGGCGAGAACTTCGAAGATAGAAGAGTGGAAAGTGATAGAAAGAGACGAGCTGTTATCTCTGAAGAGTGGGGCCCCCATTAAAGGGATAGCGGTGGTTCAGAATCCGGGATTTGAGAAAAATAGGGAATTGACTAAACTGGAAATGGATTCCGGGTTGGAGGGTCAGAAAATCGGAAATTCGAGCCAGAAATGAAATCCGGGTTTGTGGAACTGGGAAAGAAAACACAATATTCCAATTCCGGATTATCTCACAGGAAATCTAATTCTGGTTTTGAGCTGCTTTTAGATACTTTTAAACCTTGAGGCAAGGTTTGATTAAAGAGGGGGGAATGTTATGAATTTCATTATGATATATGTTTTGAATAGTGTTGCATAATGGCAATGATATATTATTCTGATTCCTGTGAAAATTAATCCACAACATATTCAAAATATATATATTATATCCATACGGTCAAAATTTGACTTTTTGCTTTTTATAACCACTTTACGCATCCGTAAGCAAAACGTAAGCTTTGCTTACGTGTGTTAGTCTCACTCCTCTATATATAGGGAGATACTAAATAGCATATGTAAGCAAAATGAAAATTTTGCTTACGATCCAAAAAATTACATGTATCATCAAAAATTCAAATTTCAACCGTACGGATAGAATATATATATTTTGAATATGTTATAGATTAATTTTCACAAGAATCGAAATATTACATTATTGCCATCATATATCCTCAAAATGTATATAATTGGAATATATATAGTGATGAACTTTGATGATACATGATGACAATGATATACTATTCCGATTATTGTGAATATTAATCTACAACATATGCAAAATATATATATTCCATCCATATGATTGAAATTTGAATTTAAGCAAAATTTTCATTTTGCTTACGTATGTTATTTAGCCATATTATATATATATATATATATATATATATATATATATATATATATCGTTAGTTCATCCTTAGTTGGCTTGAGAGGGCTCTAACTTCCATCAACTAGAATTTGGGCGAGTCTTGGAGCCGGTTACAAAATACATTAAAAATATCAATTATATGATTTACATTTTAAAAAAATTAATTAGATGAATAAAATATCTCACAAAATATCAATCTATGCAAGAAATATTTGACAAATAATAACTTCATTAAGACATAACTTAATAGTTTTTTTTTTTGTAAAACTGCATACCAGCCACTATATTATGATTTAATTATCCAATTTTTGCGCACAAGCCCCTATATTATGGCCAAGTCACAAAACAATTTGTGCACAATAGGCACTAAATTATGCCTGTAATTTTGGAACATTATTCTTTCTTCAAACTAAACTCACAAATTCTCAAATTACTCCATCCCAGTGGTGAAAATAATATCACCTATCATTATGTCTCTAGAATTACAATTTAAGCTTCAATAATCGGAATGTACTATATCGGTATATCTTTACATGTGGAGATAATTAGAAAAAATAAGGTCAATAAAAGGTAAGAAAAAAAAATCATCTCTTCTTTTCTTGAGCTTCAATGCAGATCAAGAACTGCTTCACCTGCGAATAAAATACAGAGTTAAATTTTATTTTTAATGACATTTTCAGTATAAATATCAAAAAATGATATGTTTTGTAGGGTTTTGCAATATTTCCTATATTTTATGAGGGTATACACGAAATTTCCATTTTCAAAGCGTGCACATGAAATTTTAAACACCTTACAATGAGTTACAACTAAAATCACCCCACAATAAACAAAATCCCGTAAATCGCTTTATTTCCTATTTCAAAAAGCATTTTTTTTAACATTTACCATGCATTCTCTTGACAAATCTTTTAAATTCTTCGAAATTATTCGTTTCCAACAGATCAGGACGAAGCCTCAAATAAGTAAACCCCACTAAATGCCGTCCGTCAGGATCGTTCAGCGGCTTCGCATTTTCCAATATTTTATTGAATCCGTCTCTCTCGAAACACGGCAACGCGTTTTCACTCGCCACCTGTACGCCCGCATCCCATGCCGCATTTAATACCTAAAATGTTGGAAATTAGTTTAGGGTTAGTTGGATTTTTTATTGGATTTATGATGATTGCGTGAGAGTATGTAATTACTAATTAGTGTGTTTTGGATCTGTAAATTATTTCACGATTTTTTTCTTTTGAGAAAGTTTGGAGAGGAGAGGGCTTGAAATATCCCTCATCCAAAAGTTGTATGTTTTCTGTTTTGCATGTGTAATTAGTGTGCTCTGCATCTGTGAAGTATGTAATACATGGAAATTAAGTAAATTTGGTTATGATTAATTGGATTTGTCTTGTGTTTTGTATTATGTACGGGTTATGCTAATCGTGCAAAAAAGTATGAAATTCAGATGTTTTGTTAGAGTATTTTATGTTCTTTTTATTGGGTTGTTTTGTGGTTAGTTGTAGTGTTTTGGGTGAATTAAGGCGGAATTGATTTGGTGGAATTTAAGGTAGAATGAGGATTGATGTTAGTGGAGGCACAAATTGCAGAAATGTGAACCAATTTGAAGCTATGTACTTTTTATTTTTTCCAAATTGGGACCAATTTGGAATAAAAATCAAATTTGGGGGAAAAAGAAATCAAATTTGGGCGAAGTTTAATGTAAAATAAACCCTAATTAAACTTAATTGACGCATAATTACAAATCTACGCGTAATTAAACTTAATTAATGCAAAATCGGATTAAATTAACAATTAATTGCACAACTGAACCTTAATTACCCACAATCAAAGTTAAATAACCATTCCAACCTGCCAGACTAACCCTTCTGGGTCGGAAAGAGCCTCAGGAAAATCCTCGTGCTGATTCAGAGTGTACAACTCAACACACGTGAAATTTAGGGTTGCGTTATGTTTCTTGAGCATGTGCGCAATTGGGGTTTAGGGTTTAGAGGTTTATGCCAACCAATACAAATAAAAAAAAAAATAATACAATCAAATTAGATAAAAAAATTCATTCCAACCTGCCAAACTCACCCTTCGGGGTCCGAGAGTCCTTCAGGAAAGTCCTCATGCTGATTCAGAGTGTACAACTCAACACACGTGAAATTTAGGGTTGCGTTATGTTTCTTGAGCATGGTTGCAATTGGGGCTTAGGGTTTAGAGGTTTATGCCAACCAATACAAATCCAAAAAAAATAAATAAATAAATACAATCAAATTAGATAAAAAATTTATTCCAACCTGCCAAACTAACCCTTCAGGGTCAGAAAGAGCTTCAGGAAAATCCTCGTGCTGATTCAGAGTGTACAACTCAACACACGTGAAATTTAGGGTTGCGTTATGTTTCTTGAACATGGTTGCAATTGGGGCTTAGGGTTTAGAGGTTTATGCCAACCAATACAAATCCAAAAAAAATAAATAAATAAATACAATCAAATTAGATAAAAAATTTATTCCAACCTGCCAAACTAACCCTTCGGGGTCAGAAAGAGCTTCAGGAAAATCCTCGTGCTGATTCAGAGTGTACAACTCAACACACGTGAAATTTAGGGTTGCGTTATGTTTCTTGAGCATGGTTGCAATTGGGGCTTAGGGTTTAGAGGTTTATGCCAACCAATACAAATCCAAAAAAAAAAAAAAAAAATACAATCAAATTAGATAAAAAATTTATTCCAACCTGCCAAACTAACCCTTCGGGGTCAGAAAGAGCTTCAGGAAAATCCTCGTGCTGATTCAGAGTGTACAACTCAACACACGTGAAATTTAGGGTTGCGTTATGTTTCTTGAACATGGTTGCAATTGGGGCTTAGGGTTTAGAGGTTTATGCCAACCAATACAAATCCAAAAAAAAAAAAAATAAATAAATACAATCAAATTAGATAAAAAATTTATTCCAACCTGCCAAACTAACCCTTCGGGGTCAGAAAGAGCTTCAGGAAAATCCTCGTGCTGATTCAGAGTGTACAACTCAACACACGTGAAATTTAGGGTTGCGTTATGTTTCTTGAGCATGGTTGCAATTGGGGCTTAGGGTTTAGAGGTTTATGCCAACCAATACAAATCCAAAAAAAAAAAAAAAAATACAATCAAATTAGATAAAAAATTTATTCCAACCTGCCAAACTAACCCTTCGGGGTCAGAAAGAGCTTCAGGAAAATCCTCGTGCTGATTCAGAGTGTACAGCTCAACACACGTGAAATTTAGGGTTGCGTTATGTTTTTTGAGCATGTGTGCAATTGGGGCGTAACCGTCGCGATTACATGGGTTGTAGAATCCGGCCGTCAGTTCAGCCGCGTGGCTTGCAGTTTTGTACCACCAGTGCACGCCTGACAGCTGTCGTAAAGAAAATGTACAGAAGAAAATGAGATGGAATGGAATGGAATGGAATGAAATGAAATAAGATGTTGAAGTTTCAATAATAAGAAAATTTTAAAAAGGTGGTGGAAATGAAAGTTGAAAGTTGGAACGTAACAAGCCCTAAACAGCAAGCTGTATGTTAAATACAAAGGGATAAATGTATGGTTAGTCCTTGTACTTTAATTGGATTGCAATTTAGTCCATGTACTATTAATTTAAACTTTTTGATCCCTTTATGAAATGAAAACTTGCAGGATTAGTCCTTGAGTCAGGGACTAACTGTGTGCAATTGTATAACGTACAGGGACAGGGATCAAAAAAGTAAAAAACTTAAAATCAATACTACAGGACAGGCCTAAATCGCAATCCAATTGAAGCACAAGAACTAACATTGCATTCTTATCTCTCAAAAATAAAACAAATAAAATAATAATAAAAATCTATACCTTAGCGGCGATTTGGGACCCCTCAAAAGCCAGCTCAGCCAACATCAAAACCCGATCCGCATGATCAATTAACACATTCGAGTACCAATTAAGAAAAAATCTACCATAATATCCGTCGTATTCTCCACCGTCAGAAAAAAATCCCGTCTCATGAGGGCGCGAGTTGTAATTTCCTGTTTTCTCAGGGCCTTTTGCCCAGAACAGATGGCCCCTTGTTTGCGCCGCCTTTCTCAAGCTTTGCATTAAATAACGGTCGTAACACTGTCAAGAGAAATTTACAAGAAAACCCCGTGTTATGCCAAAATTGCAGAAAAGCCCCTGTATTACTGGAAATTGCAAAAAAAACCTTAAATTGTTCGAAATTGCAAAAAAATAAAAAAAACATCAATCCCGAAAAATAACCAATAACAAAATCCTTCATTAAATTTTTTTAAATAACATAAAAATCTCTCCCTTCCCTTCTCTCTAGCTCTCTCTTTAAGAATTGCTTAAAAATGTCACGCGACATTCTGAAAGGAAAATAATATAATAATATAAATAATCTGACCTGAAATTCTCCAATTCCAGGATATTTCCAGCCGTACTCCATCGGATAAGACGGATATCTAAGTTCGCCACACGGACCCAAACCGATTTCAATTTCTGAAATTATTCCATCTTCAAAAAACTCGTCAAATTCAACCCTAAAACTCCTCATGAAATCAAAGTAAACCTAAAATCATTGAAACATCACGTCAACATATGAGATATGCATTTGAAATTATGTTTATTTAATACTTAAATAGGTAAGATTCTTAAATTAACACAAAAGCACTTTGAAATTCTCAATTTTATTCCCAAACTAACTCAAAATGTACTTTGAAAACCCTTTTTTTTCTAGAAAAAGTAACGGACTTTCAAAGTAATGTTTATTTCCAGAAAGACACCGAACTTTCTAGTATACATTTTACTTCAAAATAAAATAAAATAAAAAGGTATCAGGCTTTCAAAGTCCGTACTTTTTTCTGACAATTCAACATACTTGTTTTAAGTTAGTTTGAGAATAATAAAAAGCAAGTTAATTCCGGAATTTCGAAAATTTCTTGGTTAGTTTGAGAATCTTACCTACTTAATATTCAAGTCAATCTACTATCAATATATTCTCAAACTAATCAACACATCGTTGAGACAATAACAACTGGACCACTTTGAGGTTGTGTATGCTTTAAAAATAATTATTTATCAAAAAAGTTAAATAGACCCAAGAAAAAACTCATACTTAACTATTTACAAAAACTATTGAATCCATATTGAGAAATAAAGTAGTATTTTACCTCAAGAGCAGTGCGGCCTTTCAGAACACGTTCTTTATCGACCCCCCAAGAGAGACACTCGGGATTTCGATTCCCGGATTTGTCCGTGAAGTAAATATCCGGATTTGATTTCCCGATTTCCGCGATCCAGCTCGGCAACGGGATTTCAATGTCGTCTCCCACGTTGCCTCCACACTTGTGAAACGACATGACAACCTATTAAAGAAAGAATTTTCAGACTTTTATTTGGGGTTTTGAAATGTTAAATCGCTAGGTGAAATTGAAATGTTTCATGATCGTGAAGGGTTTTTAGAAAAAGTTTTAAATGGAGGAAGCAAAAAGACCCTGCATTATTGAAAATCGCAAAAAGAAACTTCTATCCTAAAGAGATTAAAATTCAGTCCTTAGTCCTTACTGCTAGTTAGCTATTAAGAATAGAGAGGCTTTTTTGCAATTTCAATAATTCAGGGGATTTTTAGCAATTTAGGGATGATACAGGGCCATTGTTTTTGGCAAATTTCCATTAATAATTTACGCAATATTTGTAATACAATTTAAGCAAAAAAGAGAGCACACATACATATATATAAAAGCATGTGAAAATTTACTGGACCTGAAGTTTGAGCTTGAGTTGTCTGACGATATGAAAGAGCTGTTTATACCCAGTCCAGTTGTACTTGCGGGGGCCGTCGGATTCAACTATGCCCCACCAGCAATCCATCATCACTCCATCCACTCCAGCTGATTTAAGCTTCTTAAGTTGGTCGATTACTCCGTCTGGATTATTAATCTCACATTTCATGTCAATCAGCCCCAACTGCAAAACGAGAAGACTTTTTGAGTTTATCTGGCGATTTGAAAGGAAGGAAGATAAGCAAAGAACAAATCTTTGATTTAGTTATTGAATAAAATTGAATGCGACTGACTTACTGGAAGCATCACAAAGACAGGTACGTAAGGCGTGCCAGCAAAATCTCGCTCAGGCAGCCTTGGTACAGGCACGACCTCCATTGCCATCTTCCCTTCTTCTTCTTCACCAGACTCCAAACCATCGCCACCCAACAACTCATCTTTGCTCGTCCCACTCGTACCACCGCAAGTCGCAAAGCACAACGGCGAGCCTGACCCCATAGTGAAAACCCCACGACTTCGCGCACCTACGATCGCCGGAGATATGCCGCGGAGGGGCAGCGCCGCCGAGTGAGAGCCGACGAAGGCGGCGGAGGATCTGTTAGCCTGCGAAGATGGAGCGAAAGAGAGAAGTTTAAGAGGTTTCAGAGCCATTTTTGTGCATAAAGTGAAGGTGAGTGAGTGAAGCTCGTGAAGTAAAAAGAGGCTCGAAAGGTGTTGGACCAATTGTCATAAGACAGAAACGTAAGTTTCAGAAAGTATTCACAAAACTTTGGACTATTACTGGTGTATGTATACACCGTGCATAATAACAGTCACTGAAACAGGGACCCACACCTCCCCTTTCAAAGAAAAATAAAGAGAGAACTGTAAGTGACACGTGGCCGTTTCTCAGTTCTCCACGTGTCATTTTCAGAACGAGACGGGGAACTCAAAGAAGTATTCATAAAACTTTGACTATGACCGGTGTATACACCATAAGTAGAAAGGAGTGACAGAAAACTGGGACCTACACTCTTATTTTCAATGCAAAATAAAATATAGAAACGGAATTATTCAGAAAAGTTTGACTATTCGTGGTGTATACACCGTGCAAAACTAACACCCACTGAAAATGGGGACCCATCATATTATTACTCTAAATACCACGTGTCAGCGTATCCGCTCTCCACGTATGATCTTTTTCAATAAAATACAGCTGTTATATAACTTATTTATTTATTTATTTATTTATCACTCTTTATTATTCCCCGAATTTATTTCGTCTTCTTCATCCATCTAAAATCACAAAAACAAATCAGAACGAAAAGAACTCAAAATCTTCACCTTCTCAGAAGAAGAAGAGGAAGAAGGGAAGGTGGTTCCGTCCGGCATCACGACCCACCCGGCCTCCCTCGCCAGCGCCGCTATCACCTCGTTGATGTCGGATCTCGCCCGCAGGTTGTAGTTGCCGTGCTGCCTCAGCCCGCCGAGGATCCTCGCCGTGATTGCTCTCCGGTGTCTCTCCCTCATCTTGGTTCTTTCTTTTTCTTCCTTCCCTCTCATGCTCCTCTTGGATGATGGATTTAGGAGTGGAGTTGAGATGGTGGAGGATCTCGTGTTTAGATATGCGGATTGTTCTTCTTCTTTGATTCCTGTTTCTTGTGATTCGTCGTCTTCTTCTTCGGAGAGGTCGTTCAGTTTGTCCATTTTTTGTTAGATCTGAGCGGATCTGAGCCGGATTTAGATCAATTGGAGAAATTGATCTGTTTATATGAGTCAATTGGACGATCCGGCGATGCTCCGGCGAGGGTGAGGCGGAGGGGGAGGCGAGCGTGCGAGTGAAGCGTGTGAATGATTTTTTTCGCTCGTGTGTATAGTTTTATGTTTGGCACGAATGAATGACATTGGCATGAGTGATCAGAGGGCTGTGGATGAGACACGTCGAGGAATGGACGGTGGGGATTGAGCGAGTGATTAGCACGCTTTAGGCCGAGTGAAAGGGACGCTAGATGCTCTCACGTGTGAGTCACGTGAGTTTTTTTACTTTGTAGATTTGTTAATAACATATCAAAAATTTCAGGAAAAGTCTACATTTTTGGGGCTTCATTTTTTATGATGATTTTGTAGTCACTGAAATTTTCACTAACTATTATAGTATTTTACTCACTAATATTTTTTATTCAATTTTTAATTAAGTTTTTCAATTTGTACAAGCAATTTAATTATCTTTTATATTGTGTTCAGTCTCTTTCATTCCTTAGATACTAATTGATTGATAACATGTCTATTATAAGTTATTTGCTAACATGGCAAAAAAAAATTATTTATTTTATTAAAATTAAATTTTTATTCCTAACATTATAATATATCTTTATCTAATTCCGACACCTTTGCATTGTATATTAGCCTAAACACATTAATTAACCATGGATGCCAAGGCTTTGCACATACATTGACAAACAATGTGGACTAAACCAAATTATACACAGGTTAGATGCATATTATCATTCATTAACTTTTCTTGCAGTCCTGTCGAGCTGATAAAGATAAAATGTTTTTTTTTGCTCCTATAAAATTTTCAATTTACGATTGAATAACATTTTGTATTTATTCCATTTTGGTTATTTGATTTGAGGTTGCAAGCTAAATAGCTCTAAAGGACACTCAAATAACCTTGCCAACACATTTTATCTACAAGATATATAAAGAAATTTAAGAATTCATCTTCATGTGATTTTTTTTAAGACAAAGTTTGCTCTTTCACATTTAACAATAAAGACAAAATGAAACATAGGTTTGAATTTATATGTACATATAATTTTGTGACACGGTGAATCTTAAAATTTATTTCCAAATCTTGAGGTATTATTTAGCTCGACTATGGCTTCATCATTACTCCCAGCTATCATTGGGTAGAATCCTCTAAAATTTATTTGTTTTTGGTCTAATCTATTGGTAATAAGAAAAAAGATCAATTAATAATGAATCAAAGTCGTGATAATAAATAAACTTCTAAATAACATTTTCTAGATTGAAAACAAGCCTTTTTTTATTCCAATAAAGAGGTCGATGCTAATTTAAAAAAATGTTTTTTCTTTAGAAAACATATATGCTGAAATTAACCACACCAATTTACTTATTTAAATCATATAAGCATAAACTGATGAAATTAAAATCATAAATTGAAATAAGCATACCATCTGTTTGTTTAATAAAGTAATAGAACTTCTATATTTTAAAGTGAACCCTCTTAAACAAGAAATATTTCATATAAGCGTAGAAAATCTACAACAAAAATAAAATTAAAATAACCAAAATAATGCTTAGGACAACTGACTCTCTGCTAAAAATCATGTTCAGTGTAAGATTATTGTTTTGCTAGATTGAACAATCACATCACCATGAAACATTCGTTTAATAATTCTGCCGACATACAAAGTTTCGCATTAGTTTGATGCTCCAATATTAATTAATATCATGCATGACAAAATAAGAAAAAAAAAATACAAGAGGAAAAGAAATTTTCGAGACATTTAAAGTATACGATAAAGCCATTGGAAGCTCTCATCTATGATAAATAACCGTTGATACCAAATAACATGAAAGTGCAAAAAAGTCGAAAGATTGTAAAGAACTTTAAACAATACCACCTTTTTATTATGATTAGATTTAAAGAACTTAAAACAATACCTTTTTTATTATGATTTCAGTCCTCATCTAATATCGCATTAATTTCTCTCTCAAAAAAAATATCGCATTAATTTCATATCTTCTAACTAGAATATCAAAATTTTGTCTAAAATCGGTGAGTCATTGTTTACTCCGTCCTTATTCAGTTATTATTGTTGTAGCTAGCTCGGCTGAAAAAGATAAAGTAGTTTTATAACTAAATCATTATGTAAATAGCAGTATATCTGTCAGTTATTATTGTTGTAGCTAGCTCCACTGAAAAAGACAAAGTAGTTTATAACTAAATCATTATGTAAATAGCAGTATATCTGTCACATCAAATGCATGATTAACCTAATGCTTTTTATTTTCTCTATTTCATATATCAATGACTAAATTATGTGAGTATCGAAGCTCATTCGAACAACATGAAAAGTCCGTATAAGTTATCTGGTGTCTGAAGTATCGAAAAGAATGAGGGTCTAGTGGTGTAATTGTACGAATACTTGAAACTGTTAGCTTGGTTTGGTTTACTGTATCTCTAATTCAATTATTTTTGGTGCAAATATTTTTTCTAACTGTACATGTGCCTGAAATAAATGATCAGAAGTACTAGAAAATACATCTCAAAGAGAGAATTGCTGAAACAAGTTATATATGTTAAAAATTTCATATGATTTTGATTTGTGCCTGTGCCAAATTATTATGATAATTTTCTATTTGGCTTTGATAATTGGGGGCAACATAGTGAATTTATTTGAGCTATCCTGTTTCTGTAGTCGATTTTGAAATTATCAGATTCATTCATTACTTGACTTCATTCATTACTTGACATCAGACTTTACTAAATATGTACTAAACAAAATTGTATTTATTAGAACTCGAATTTGGATCTCTTTCAAGATTTCAAGTTGTCTTAACGCTTGAGTTTGCAAGTTTTTGCTTAAATTAAATCAATAAAACTTTGGCTCCATAAATAAATTAATACAACTTTGGCCTAATAAATTAGCATTTTTATGGGACAATTTAAGTCTAGAAAAGTTGCCCTGATTAAACAACTATTAGGATTCTATACTGAATTTAGTATCAGATCCGGATATGATTAAAATTAGTATATGGATCCAAATCACAAACAAGTTCGAAATCTGAATATTTTTTTTTCAAATTTAGATGTTTTTCGGATCCATCTGGGTCGAAATATTATGCAGTTTTCAAGTTTCCCATAATATTATTCAGTGAACTGGCATAATCTCAACATATTAACTGAACGTAGGATGGAGGTGTTCCGATAGGAATAATCATTTTCACATTATTCATAGGTATTAATCTTCAATATTTTTCTGCTCAAAGAATCAGACACAGTGTACATTTAATAAGTACTGCTGGATCAAAAAATGTGCCTGAATCACAGCACTTGATGATTTTCGAATTTGTGATTTTCTCTGACAGTTATTGTATGCTTGCTTACGTGGCCAGATGTTATTGGTTGGTTTGATATTTTTTAGTTCTATCAAGAATATGGTGTGAATCCCTCTCCTCTTCTCTCTCTCTCTCTCTCTCTCTCTCCAGACCCTTCTCTCTTTCTTTCTCACTCATTCTCTTGCCAAAACTCTCACACACTCTCTCTCTCTCTCACAACCTTTCTCTCCCTCTTCGGCAACGTGGTAGCCGACGAGGACTTCGACGGCGGTGTGTCTGTTCAGTTCAGACGCCGACGGAGCATGGCAAGCACAACACAAAGGACGACAGAACCCTAAGTATACACTACACATGCCCAGCGCATAGCGGAACCCTAGGTACGCACGTATGAATCTCCTTTCTCCCTGTCTCCTTTAATGCTCAAATCTCTCTCTATCTCTCTCTCTCTCTATGGCAATGGAGAAAAGTGGCATTGATTTTTCCATGCGCCTTTCTCAAATTCCTGAAAACAATATTGATTTTTATGACCTGTTCCTCTCACTCAAATTGCTTCAACTAAGAACCAATTAAGTTAATTTAAAAACAATAAGCTAAATTATTTTCTCTATTTTTCAATTATATGAGTGGAAAAGGATGCAAAGATGAGGGATTTCAGCAAATTGAAACGGCTCATATAAACAGACCTTTATGAGTATTGTGCATATTAAAGAATATTTCTCCAGGCATCACAAGAAGTCAAGCTGGTGTTTGTAAAGTCAATTACCTCGCCTAATAATAGATTTCATTCATGGCTCAACTGTCAATTAAGGTGATCCCAAAGAAAAATCAATATTATGTTCTCTGAGAAATTAATTAATAAACCAATTTTGTAATTATTAATTACTTTATTTATTTATTCTTTTGTTAACACAATATTGTTGTGTTTGGTGCACGCCCTTCAATCCTTGCTCAAGGATTAAATTATTTTCACAAGCAAGATTATTACTTGAGGTATGTACCAAAATTCTTAATTAGTTAATTAATTAATTGAATTTTAATATTGATTGTAGGATTCAAAAAAGGTACATCTTTTGCTGGTAATGAAAGAATAGGCAAAGTTAAGGCTGGATATGAGGTGGAATGGAGTTGGCGGCATTGGAGATTCATTCTTTCCAAATGTAATTTGAGATTTCATTTCGACCCGTAGACAATATCAAATTTCATTAAATCTCTAAACGTTTTTCAATTGCAAGCATTTTTGTATGTTTAAACAGATTATAGGAAAATTTCAGTATTTTTAATTTTGACCCATTTTTTTTACATTTTAAACTAATCTTTTGGCTAATTAGTTGGCTTTTACAAAATGCGCTACATTCTATCAGCAAAATATACTTTTTATTTTGAACGAGGGTATAGACCGGCATGACATCGATGTACCATCGAAATTAACATGTCAATATCCAGTTTTTGGCTAGGCCTTAATTGATCTTTAGTTTTGTAGTTGGTTCTCAAGTTTAAACAAATAAGTCTTCAAGCTACCTTCAATTATGCAATATGGCACAACGCGCATCAGAACAAGAATTTTTATACCTGGACAATTTGAGACCCCTAATTAATGTCATTTTAGGACTATATTACAGGCCGCATATACCTTCAATTTTTGTTTCTATTTTATGAAGGTTAATATATAAATCAACATATTTTTTTCTCATATTAATATAAAAATTATCCTATTCACAATCACAAGTATGGCTTTCCTTAATATAGTACCCAATGATCATGTACACACACTTTCTTTAGTTCAATCGAAGTATTATGGTACCACTAACTGCATGTACAACTGGCCTAATATAACTGCTAATAACCGCTGAGGCCAAATTAAGTGTTCAAAATGCTCAAGTTTTAATTTCAGTAAATTAGTTGAAAAATAGATACCATCTCAGTTTCAGACTATATACCATGTTTATCTTTATCTTAGTGTTTTTATGTGCCTTATGAAGGAATAACTGATTAATTGGCCTAGAAGGCATGGAATGAGACCTCTATTGTTTAGAGACAACAAACATCAGGTAAAATATTTCATTTCATTTTTATTTTTTTTTATTTTTAGAAGTGTTCATGCAGATTTGCAGAGAAAGGCCCTGCTTTTGTGTCTAAAGTCTAAAAGGGCCTCTCTATTTTTAAGAATTAAAAAAAAAACCCAATATTTATGTAACTTCCAATAATATAGGGGCTTTTTTTGTGATTTTCGATACAATATAGGATTTTTGCAAACTTTCCAAAATTTGTTAAGCATATAATTTGTTCTGACATCTGAAGTAATTTTTTTTTTCAGTCCAAAGGATTAGAGTGGGATATTGTGTTCACTGTGAAGGTATATTTTTTCATTATAGAAAATAAAAGAAGTTAATTACTCAATTTATTGTATGATTATTTGTTTTTAATTGATATTTTAAGAACGAATTTTTAATGATTCAAGCAAATGACTACGAATTTCCTCTTATAGCTTTTTTTCATTTTCATTAATATTCCTTGGCTAAAAATGAAATTGTATTTTTGTTTTTTTACATCACACATGTGAACTACGATTTCAAATAAATAGAATGATCACACATATTTAACCCCGAAATGTTGGGGCTATTTAGGCATAGAGGCACACTCATGAAGAACATGTGTTGAGAAAGTTTATATTATAAGGACATAAATTTGCTACTCTTTCACATTGTAACTAGTTTATGATGTTAAGCTATAAAAACATAAATAGTTTATTATCCTCCAAGTAAAATCATTCTAATTTTATTAATATAAATCAGAATTTTTATTCTAGATTGGAATCTTTTCTAATCCTACAAAGGATTATAAAAGATATTTACCAAGATTATAAAAGATCTTTTTCTCATGACTAAAAACTGCAGTTTGTTTTGACAACATTCGTAAGGTGTGAACCAAGATTTTTGAACGAGAGAACAATCACACAAATTTAGCTCGAAGTCTTTAGTTATCATGCATAAAGAGACACTCATGAAGAACATTTTTAGTTCCCATGATGTTAAAACCACAAGATTCAGTACAAAATAGTTAAATTTCTTCAAGATATTAGAATAAAAGACACTTTAGAAGTAATTATATTATAGTTATACAAATATATTAGTATTTCAGGAGGAATTGAGATGTGTACTTTTACAGAGTTTTATGTGGCAAGTCTGTCACCGACACATATAAGATGGGCCACATACAAGCCAAACTATACCCAGCATGATGGGTCCATTCCATTTACTTTCTCTTAACCGAACATTAAGACAACAACGTATAAAGAGTAAGAGTGATATTAAACTATTGGTTAAGGGATTAACGGAAATAAGGATGATGATTTGGTTAAGGGATTAAAACTATAATAGAGGAAACCGGAAATAAGGATGATGATTGAAAATTGATATTGGCAGACAACAAATTGATGAATCCAGTAAAAAAAATTAAAAATGACAGTTTTACCCCTTGTAATAAATGTTTGACTTTAAATGTTAAGTTAAACAATTTTCTTAATTAGTTTTACACGATGGATTTAGACAAATCTTAATTTTGTCTGTCTTGATTTTCCACTATTTTTTAAAACAGTAGAAAGTCATTAAAATGAGAAGTTAAAAAAATCATGCAAAGTTTTTATATATGAAATTCTTGAAAAAATAATAAATTGAATGAATCATAAAGGTTATTATTTTGGAATATTAGATTAACATCATACAAAAATCACAGTGTTCAAGATTAGAAATACATGAAATTACTTATATCTTTCCATTAAAAAATAAGTTAATAAGTCGAGGAAATAATTAAAGCAATAATTTCATTAGAAAAAAATTAGATGTAATCATAGACAAAAATATTATTTTTTTTAACATGATATATAAAATGTTATATATCTAACATTTTTCATGAATTTCAGAAATAAAAAAAAATTATGAAGTTTTTTACTTCTCATTTTATTAAATTTCTACTATTAGAAAAAATAGTGCAAAATCAACATATACAAAAACAAAGATTTATCTTGATACATCATGTAAAAATAGTTACGGAAATTGTTTAACTTAACATTTAAGATATCTAACATTTATTACAATCGGTGAAATTGTCATTTTTAATTTTGTTGCCTGTCTTCATCAATTTGCTGCTTGCTAATATCAAATCCCGGTGATGATTATACCTTATTGTTGATTTTCTATGGTGTCACCTTTGCATAAAATAATGAAAACGAGTTATTCTAATATAATATTTGACCCATAAGAGATTAACATTCTTTTTAATAGAGACATGTTTATTGAAACCCAAATATACATATACTTATTTATTTGGTTCTACAAGTTCTTCATTATTTTATTTTTCTTTCAAACTGTAAATTCGAGATTGAAAAAGAAAATTTAAGAAGAAAATGACCGGGATTATTTTCTCCCTCATATGATCACTTATACGTCATCAAAAAATAGATATTTCAGTTGTATGCCTGTAAAATTGTAAATATCACATATGACTACCTAAAATGGAAAATAAAACCTTGACACGTGAACAAACAAGACAATAATAATAGAATATTTCTTTTATATAAGGATGAATTAGATATAAATATTCAAAATCTCACTATACAAAATGGAAATATCATATTATTTTTCTCACAATGATGTATGCACTTACAAAATATCAACTGTCTATGCTGATAAAATTCATGTGTATCCTCAAAAAATAGCATCTTAATTTTATTTATGAAGTGTGAGTTCTGTACTCTATAAAAAAATGAAAAGTGAATCTTATTTTGGTAGAGTGTTAAAAATAAAGTGTATATACCTTGAAAAAAAAATCTAAAATATCAAGTATATCCTTACAAAAAAATGAAAAATGCAATAAAAAAAAATCTCAATATTTAGCATTTTTCCTTCTAAAACTCAAGCACGACCGAATGTGATTCATGATATTTATTTATTTTTCTTTGACGAATAACTATTTAATCAAGCCTGTCCAAAAAATACATATTGTTTCGTTTCCTTTTTATGTTTATTTTTATTTTTATACTGTTTATTTACTACCACTAGAATAGTTTAATGGTATGATGGTATGATACTATGCTCATCTTTCCTTATATGAGGGGTTTGAATCCCACAGTTTAGTAAGATTTTAAAAATTTAGTTGAAGACATATGAGTCCACTTAAGAGAACAAATCAAGCGATCGTTTGTAGTCCTCCCTCATATTTTTTTTGTTTTTTTTTACATAATATCTTATTTTCCGTGCACATTAGTTTTGCCGACGACGTGATATGCACGTTAATTCTAGTGGTGAAAATTAACTAGTTTATTTAGAATTAAAATTCATGAATAAGTAATTTGCATTTAATATATCATAAAAAGTATTTGGATTTGTTGGGACTGATATCGTATTAGCTATTAATAACTAGTAATTATTCTAATTTTATTAATGGGATTATAAAAGATATTTAGATTGGAAAAGGTGCCGTTTGTTTTTAGAACATTCATAGGGTGTGAACCAAGATTTTTGAATGATAGAACGATCACATAAATTTAGCTCGAAATTTTTAAAGACACACTCATGAAGAACATGTGAGAAAATTTCTATTATAAGGGCATAAACTTGGTATTCTTTCACATTGTTAGTTCTCATGATGTTAGGTTACATGACTCAGTACAAAATAAATAAATAAATTTTTTAAGATATTGGGTGTCGAGTTGGGCCAATTTAGCTCTATTGCGTGGATAGTTCAAAAACCTGGCCGCGACGCTTCTCGAACACGTTTCGGACACACCACGTGGCATGTCAAATATTTTATTATTAAAAATTATTATGTCACTTCTTAGGATACTTCTCAGGACACTTTTCAGACACGTGCACTGGACTTGTTAGCGTAATTATTAGACTATTTCATTATTCTCGTATTTTAGAGACTAATTCATCTCACTTTTCTATTCCGTAATTGTGGGACTACACATTTAAAGTAAATTTTGATTATTTAGTGTCAAGTTTCCATACACAAACATGTAAAACGTCAAATATCTTGTATGCACGTATAAAAAAGCAATTTCAAATGTTTATATACCGTATCAATTATAAAATATTATGTATAACTTTCTAATTATAAAGTAAAAATATTATGTATAAAATCTTTTAAAATAAAATAAAATTGACATGAATAATATATACAATAATTAACTTATATATTTTATTCATAAAAATAATATAATAATATATATATAAAATGTGTCGTGTCCTGATGGATTTTGAGATTTGCCGTGTCGCCGTGTTCGTGTCGTGTCGGACACGACATCCGTGTCCGTGTCTGTGCAACATAGGTTGGGAGAGATGATTATTTCCTAGAAAAAACTGTGGGCTTGTTTGCATGAGTAAAATTTTCTAGTATGGGATTAGGATATTTGTAGGGATTAGAATTTGCAAAATCCAAATACTAAATTTTTTTTAAAGTTTAGGATCTAAAAATAAAAAATAAGGTTGTTTGGATGCAAGCCAGGAAAAGAATTGGGATTGAATATTCTTTATTATTTTATTAGTTAGAATTTGATTTCTTCCTATTCAGAAAAAAATTACATGATAATGTTAAATTTATTTATGAGATTATTATTTATATAACTTAGATATGTTTTTCTTTATGAGAAATTTATTTTCTTAACATTAAACAAGAAAAAGTTAATTGAACAAGCTTGTTTCTTGTACAAAACAGAAAACAGAGTGTCTTCAAAACAGAGGCCTCGAGCAAATTAAACAAATTTTGTATTGAATTGTTGCAAAAAACGTTTGTACCGAATTATTGCAAATTATACAAATTAATGGCCTCCATCTTGCTCTCTCTCTTGAAATTAGTAATATTTACTTAAATCAAATTTCTAATTACCCATGTTAGAAGAAAATGAAGAGAAAAATTAGTGAAGAAACAATGAAATGGAGAGAGAGAGAGAGCTGAGGTGGCGTTGAAAGAGGGATGGGGCTCATAAAAATCAAGGCGGTTTGATTTCCTGAAAAGAAACTGAACAAAAAAGCTCAGTTTTTTTTTGGGGCAAAGATTATATATAAATTTCCTCAAAAATTCCTGAACTGAAAATTCTCCTAAACATCCAAACTTTGCTTAGTTATAATTTTGTATTTTTTTCGTAAACTAAGAATTTCCTAGGATTTCTTGATCATCCAAACAAGCCCTCACCAATTTGGTCAGTTTTTATTTTCACCGCACTTTCTATTATCGTTAAGTTTTCCTCAACTCTTTCCTATGCATCCAAACGTACAAACGTGCATCTCTGAAGTTTATGTAATTTTCCCCTATATTACAATTTCCTTATGTTTTCCTACATGCATTTCTGAAGTTTAGGTAATTTTTTCCTATACTACAATTTCCTTATGTTTTCCTACTCATCCAAACAAGTCCTAAGAGTGAAATTAACTAGTTCCTTGAAATAATTCATTGGTGTTTGATATAATCATGAACAAGATTTGGATTTATTGTAACTTAAAATTGTTACTAATAACCAGTAATTAATCTTTTGTTAATATAAATTGAAGTTTTATGGTAGAATCAGTGGTGGAGCTTTTGACAAAACAGTATAGTATATATCAGTAGTGATTTAGTGATTTTTTTTTTTTTGAAATATATGTATTTGGTTCTCTCATCAATTTTGAACAATTTTAATTAGTAGGAAGAAATATTTTTGGCCCCCCAATAAATAGAGGCAAGCTTCGTCAATGGGTAAAATCACACAAAAACCTCCATTGGAGATCATGAATTTTGTCATTCCTTCAAAGAAAACTAGAAGAATTTAGTAGTTATTAATAATTAGTAATTATTCTTTTATTAATATAAATCGGAATTTTATGGGAGATGACACAAAAATCTCTTTCGGAGATCATGAATTTTATCATTAATTCCTTCAAAGAAAATTACATGTGATGCGTGAACCACACATGATTTTGTATAATTGGCCAATATCTATTTTTGCTAATTTTACATAGTACGTTAATTGTGTAATTCATTTTATCAACATCTTGTACAATTAATTTGGCCAATAAATACTTTTGTTGATTTTACATAATACATTCATTTAAGCATTATATATGTAACGATCCGTTATTTTAGCATTTATTGCATTAGGGGCATTTTGGTCATCTCACTAAATAGCATGTTTAATAAAATTTATTCTTATTTCATTAAATTATTTATTTCGATATATGAATTTAGAAACTGATTTCAGTTAAATCGGAAATTCATACAAGAATCTGTACCGATACGACTTTAACTCAAAATATCTATTTAAATATGCATCAGTAAAAAAAAATAATAGTAGATATTCTTAAACTTTGTGTTTTTCATTATAATTCGACCTAATATCTTTCCAATTATTCCTAGAATATTCTGTAGTAAATATGAAATTTATTTCCTATTCTATTTCTCATTTCAAAATCCTACAAACATTTCCTGTTTCTTTTCTCTATTCGGACACCAGTGCCACATAAAATCTTGCAAACCCTAATAATAAATTCCTATTTAAAGCCATGTTTGTCCTTCCTCTTTTTTTTGTTCCCTAGCCGAAAATCCAATCCACCATCCTCTCTCTTTGTCTCTTTCCCCTGTTGCGCACACAAAGCGAGAAGCTTGTCTCCTTGTCTCCTCTTGAAGCCAACAAGGAGCAACACGTGGACCAGTCAGAAGTAGACACGTAGGACTCTTCTTCTCATCTCCCAATCAAGGTTCGCCATGTGGTTCTGTCAAAACTTTTATATTCTTATTCATCTCCCAGTTCTGTCTCTATTTGCTACTGATGCATAAAACTTATTTTAGATCTATTTTAAATTAACTTATCAATATTTTTAAATTAGCAAATAATTTATTGATTGTGCAGAATAACCAGATCTGTTATTTAAAGTCCTAAATTATTATTATTATTAAATTTTTCCAATTTATTTATGATGCATGAAGATTTATTTTATTTTTATTTATTTATTTTTATATATTTATGTGATAAAACACGCATTTGATTTCGGGTACAACTTGGGGAGACTATTCAGAATTTCAGAATAAAACAAAAGAAGAACTGGGAACTAAAATCTGGGAAAACAGGGACTGAATTTCGTGTCAGAAAAACTGGGATTTGGGGTACTAGTCCGGGTCTGTCCAGATCCGGAATTTAGAAATCTGGGATTTTAATTACCAAATTTTGTTTTATTGATATCTCTTAAACCGTACTTCTGTTTCCTGCAAGTAAATAGTCGATTTTAATTGTCTCGACGCAAGGAATCTAATTATGTCATTTATGTCAGCGTCTGAGTTTTCTTTTTAAAAGTGCATGTTCTTTCATAAGCATATAGATTGGTTGTTTTGTCGTGTGTTTATCATTGTGTGTACTTGGATTATGATCGAAACTACTTGTAAATTATAGCCTCCGGCACCTTAGAAGACGAACTTGTGGAAGGAGCCTCTACTGACGAGGAAGCAGGAGTAGAAGTTGCAGCTGCACAAGGTTGAAGATCTGAGTTATTTGCTTGCTCATCCAGGTTAGGGAATTTTGATTTGGACCTCCTTTGGTTCCATTGTTAGTATACTCTGTGATTGCTTGATATATTTTGTTTCTCTATTGATATATATATATTTTTCCCTTGATATATTATGTTACTTGTATGATATAAATTTGTGGGTGTTAAATAGATAATGATGGAGGGTTAAATAAGATAAATAATTGGTACATGTCATAATTATACATATAGGGACTAAGTAGCCCGTAATATTATATATTATGTTAAAACATCAAACGAAAGAAATAAAAGGAGATAATAACGATAAAATATGGTAAGATAAAAGAAGTAATATAATTAATACGAGATAAAATGGAAAAAAGATAAGATAATAGAACAAATAATAAAAGTAAAGAGAAGAACGAGAAGAGAAGAGAAGAAGTCAGATCTGACGGAAAGAGGCCGGTTCCTAAGTAGCAATCTTGGGCAAGGCTTCGCAATAACGTTAGGGGTTCCTAAGTAGCAATCTTGGGCAACTTGACGGATAGTGGGATCTCCCGTGTAGCAAGCTCAGGCATCTCACTCAATGATTGAAAAGTGAAAGAAAATTTTAGTAAATTAAAGAAGACTATTTTGACGATCATAAACATATAAATTAATAAGAAAATAAAGAAATAAAGAAAATAAAGAAAACTAACCAACGAAGTTAAGAATTATGAATTAGGAAGTAATAAATATATGTGTGTGTGTGTGTATATATATATATATATATATATATATATATATATATATATATATATATATATATATATATATATATATAAGTATAATTATAAGGAGATAATTACGATAATAGTTTATATAAAGGTTAATCTGAAGGAGGCTGGGCTTCATTTATTTTTGCTTTTATCCTAACTGAGTGCGTCCGTACTCACCCTCTCTTTATGTTCATTGTTGGCCCAGGTTAGCGGAGTTATGTGAAGCCTCGGGGTATCTTGAGCAGCGAAAACATTTATCATTATTTATTAGTATGTTGTAGCGTATTGTATCATCTAATTTAGTAAGACATTGAATTTAATTTGAATAAATAATGTCATTGGAATATTTACGTATTTTGAATAAATTAAGACTTTCATCGTATCTGTGTGAATAAGTGTGATGATGCCTCGTAGTTATGGCTACGGCGGTTATTCCGCTTCAAGCCCTATAATTAGGTTTTGGGGCGTGACAATATAATTTATAATTATTGTACAATTGGTTATCTATTTTGTTAATTTTACATAGTACATTCATTATATAATTCATTCATATGTACAATTTATATAGTAAACAAACTGAACTCATTCAAAACATTTCTATTGAATTGTTAAACCGGCCAGAATTTCATGTATAGGCCTGAAAATTCTCAAAAATGTCATATGTACCCCCACAAAAGGGAAACATCATGACATTCAATTGATAAATGGGCTTAGATGTGGTGATTTTGAGAGGGATGGTTGTGCTTGATACCAACTTTATAAGTAACTAGATTATGTAACCTTTACTTGTCAAATTCAGCACAAGAAACCCCAAAATAGATTAACTTGTGGTATCCTAAAATGGAAACTCAAATTACCAGATCAAGCACACGGAATATGCGTACTTTGGACTATATTGATGTTTCTGTCCAAGTAAAGTAATTGTAGTTTGGTACAGGGGGTACTTCCAACCCGGGAGCTTATTCTTGTTCTTTACTGATTCAGATTTCCAATTGCCTCGATCTACTAGTGTTTAGTTCAAGCACCTTTGTGAGAAAGAAAATAATATTTGTATTTTGATACTGCATTGAGTGTTTACTCAAATCTTCGTCAACATCAGATGACTCAGTGGAGAAGGATAAATCAATGGATAAAAAAGAGACATACTTTTTGCTAGGATTTTCTTAATCTTGATTTCAACGGTGGTGGCACATGTTGAGTAAAATTATTGAGAAGCCTAAAATCCTTAGGGAGACCCACATATAATTTCACATTATGCATTCTGCAAATATATTGTTTGTATTTCTCAAAATGAAGAGTTAGAAGACATTAATTGTATATTTTTAAAAGCATTTACAATAAGAGCTTATTCTCTTTAGATAAAATGTACTGTACAGCAGATATTTCTATTTAGGGCTCTTTGTTTCATGGTTTGGCTATTTAAAGTGCATTATAAAATTGTATCATATAATAAAATTGTGATTATCTATGATGGAGTGGTTCAATCTGCACTGTACATTTTATATCAGAAAGAAAATCTATGCACATAGAAAGAACCATGGTGTTTTGATGTGTTGATATTTTACAAAGTTTAGACGTAACAAATCTATTATTAGTTTGATAAATAGTAATTATTCTTCTATTTGATATTTTACAAAGTCTAGACGTGACAAATCTATTATTAGTTTGATAAATAGTAATTATTCTTGTATTTGTTATGAATATAATTAATATGGATGTCCAATACTTGACCTCTAAGAAAAGATAAATTAGGAAATGCTTATAATGGAAGGAGTTGTGGCAGGGTATTTATTACTGTATATTCTATTGTATTTAGGTTAGATTATTTCCCTTATTGTAATCCTAAATCAGGCAAGAGATTTCTTGACCAGCACTCATCCTCTACTATATAAAAGGGGGCAGTGACTATTGTATTCATGAATCCACAATTCAATACATAATTCTCTCTTTCCAATTCTCTGTTTTATAGTTATTTGCTCTTTTATTTTATAACACGTTATCAGCACGACTCTGACCCAACATAAGCGAGGTAGGAATCATAATTATTTCTTATATTCGAATAATTTTTATTCGGATTCTTTTTCTTCCTTTATTCGAATTTTATTTATTTATTTGAACATTAGACAACATGTTATTATTAATACATGTTTATTTTTAAGCACCAGAAGTTGCTTATAAATATTTTTTTTATGCACCAGAAGTTGCTTGTTTAGTTTTTATTTATACAACCAGAAGTTGCACGTTTACTTTTAACTACGCACCAGAAGATGCTTGTTTAATTTTATTTACGCAACCAGAAGTTGCATGTTTATTTTTACTTATGCACCAGAAGTTGCTTGTTTAATTACTTTTATTTTTGCAACCAAAAGTTGTATGTTTATTATATTAAAGCACCAGAAGCTGCACGTATATTTATTTTTATTTATTTTATGTACGTTTATTTTTCGCACATTAATTTTTTCGCACATTTATTTTTCGCACATTTATTTTTCGTACATTTATTTTATTTATTTATGCACCTGTAGTTGCAATTCAGTTTATTGATGCACATAAAGTTTGAAATTAATTCTTATTGAAACCTGAAGTTTCAATATTAAATTGTGAAGGTCTAACGATTAGTTTTCCTTTATAGCACCAGTAGTTGCAAGAATATAAATCAGAAATATTGTCTAAATCTCGAAGATCAACTCTCAAATAATAATTTGAAAAAAAAAATGAAGAATATATATTAAATAATGATACTCCTTACCTTTTATCTTGCTCTTGAAAAGCAACAAGATGAAGAGAGTTGTAAGATATATTGAAAACCAATATCATATATTATTGTGAATAAGCAAACTAATGAGTTGTAAAAGAAGAAATTATGAAACTTGTCTAAATAATTGCATTCAATTCCCAGAAGTAAATGTTACAAAATAATGACATAAATGAGACAAATGCTAGAAGTCATTACAAGAAAATCACATAAGAAAATGAGAAGATACAACAAGATATTATTTGTAACTGATTCCAAAATATGTATTTTTGATGTTGTATAAAAGAGCATTGGTTAAGTACCTGTTGTACACCAAAATATTTTGTCAAATTCTATAAAGTCTCTTTAAAAGAAAAAAAAAATATGGTTAATTATGTTTATAATTGAAAACCATTTCAATAAGCTCTTAAATATTACATAAGACTTTTAGGCGGACTTTCTTGACCATATATTTATTCAATTTATTTTATTTATTTGTGGAATCCAAAATGTTTGTCATATATCCAGCAGACATTGAACAACTAAAATAATAATTAGAAATTGAAAGACAGGTATTAATATAATACCATGTATTGTAAATGTAATTTAAGACTCCAGAAGAGTTACCATTTTGTTGCCTGCATATAATAGATAATGCTTTAAAATTGTAAATTATTGTTTCTTGTATATAAGAAAAATAATGAATTTTCATTAAAATGAAAAATCATGAATTCCGTACAATTGGTTCCGCATCATTCCCAGAAGTGAATTCCACATATACAAGTCGTGATTATTAATATGGATGCTGACGTGTAAGAGGTCAAGGTCGAAATTATACTTGTGACTGTGATGATTATATTAAGAAAAACATACAAGAAAGCGGAAAGAACGCACAAAATGGTCTAAAAATTTATGTGATAGTAAATGACATTTGGTATTTCTCTATGTACGCCCTAGAATCTTGTGGGAGTTTATTAAGCCGTCTTAAAAGCAAAGAGAAAAGAATAATGTCGACTTGTTTATCACCATAATGAAAAAGTTGATAACCGATATTGATATCATCTGCTGGATTTAAAGCAAATTAACAAGAACGAGTTAGAGAAAGAACCGAGTAAGAAAAAATTTCTTTTATTCTATTTTATATTCTTATTATTATTGTTATTATCATTATCATTATTTTTTCTTTCTTTTGATACTACTAATATGAATCAGAGTATGTATGGGCACAATAAGAATTATAAATATATGTGCCTCATTGTAGTGGACAATATTTCTATATTTTGAGAAATATTCATTAGAACAACATGCAGCTTTTCTATTGATTTGTATTATGAAGGACTAATACAATTAAGTCAGATTTATTAAGTAAACCATAAGTTTATTGACTTAAAACTTATTTATGCTTCTACATATCAGATTTCGTCCTGTCGAAAAGTAATTTTATAATTTTGACATGAACTTGAAGTTCATTAATTAGAAAAGCAACTTTATCATTAAACATGAACTAGAAGTTCAATAATTTGAAATGTAATTTAATGATTTGACATGAACCAGAAGTCCACTAATTCGAAGAGAAATTTCTTGTTTGGCATGAACCCAGAAGTCCACTAATGTCGGAGCAATGATGATGCAAATAATCACAGAGAATTCAAATATGCATCAATTAAAGAACTTGAAGATTCTTTTATCATGTGTTGCATGTTATCAAAGGAGAATTAATTGTTAGACATTACAAATCAGGGTTGCGAATGAATCACCCAATTTCCTTGAGCGTGTTAATCAAAATATATGTGGCCCTATTACTCTTTCATGTGGACCATCTAGATATTTTATGATATTAATTGATGCATCTATTAGATGGTCACATGTACATTTATTTAATCTCGAAATATTGTATTTGCGAGATTGCTTGCTCGAATATTCTAATTAAGACAATCATTTCTGGATCGTACAACTAAGAAAAATCGTCTTGATGATGATCAGTTGGCTACATCCCAAGTAATAATTAACTATTGTACGTTGATTTAGATTATAGTTGAGCATTGGCCCACAAACGCACTTAGAATGATCTAACATTATATCTTGTTAAGCGATTATAATTAATCGTTGGCCGCTAATAATGAAATGAACGCTCGTCTTTTGATTGAGGCCATGAAATGATATATGCTACAGCACTAATTAGAGTAAAGACAACATTTTATAATAAGTACTCCCCATTATAATTTGTGACCGGCCTGAAGCCGAGTAAATACTATTTAAAATCTTTTGAATGTGTAATATTTGTTCCGGTAGCTCCACCGCAACGCACAAAAATGGGTCACAAATAAAAGTCGGGCATATATGTTAAGTTAAACTGCCCTGCATAATTTGATATCTTGAACTTCATTACACAAAATTATTCACTATATCTTAATTCGGATGGATATCCCTGAAGGATCATCCAAAAAAAAACATGCCTGAAGTGTGTTAGATATTTATAGACAAAATTCCAGAAGAAAGAATTGAATGAATACCCAAGTGATTGTTGTGAGACAATTAAATATTAATGAATATGTTCAAGATATAATAGACAATAAAAGTCCTGAAGAACTTGATTAATAATTAATGATAACATTAGGGGGAGAGAAACAAGAGCTGGAAAATGTAAGTTATATCTTATATAGAATGCATCATTAATATATTTTACTTAGATCCTCGAACAAATTAATATGAACTAGAAGTTCATAAATTTATTAATGTGAAACAACATACAATTATATTATTTATATTGATGCAAAAAAATGATTATCATATCATACATTCCAGCATTATGTGCTCATAATTATATTGAAGTACCTTTGGATTATACTATGTTTGATATATGCCAGAAGCATGGTCGACCAATCGGTTCCAATGATAAAGCTCCAAGGAAGAAAAAGGAGCATAATAAAAAAAGTTGGCATAATTGAAGTTAACGATACTTCTAAAGAAATAAATTCTTCTGAAAAGAATATTAACGATAAAAGAGTAGAAGACATAGACGAGCAAATAACCGCAGAAGAGGTTCAGGTACCTAATAATATTGAAAATATTGAAAATGATGAGATCTCAATAAATTATATCTCTACTAGAATAAATATGGAACCGTAATAAAATTAAGATTAATTAAAATTTATTTATGCAATTGCAATTGATATAATAAATAAAAATGAGGATCTAGAATTAAAATTATTTGTATAATGTCGACAGATAAAGTATTGGCCAAATCGAAAGATGTGATTAAAGCATCATTATTTTCACTAGTGAAATATAAAATTGTGGACATGTAGTCCAAACACCTGGCATTGTAGAACGGTAACTTATAAGCGGATATAACTTATAAGATGGTGTTTTAAGAATATGTAATAAGAAAATTAAATTGTGATGTGCAATTATATTTCTAATTTTGTCGTCCCTGATGGACTTATTAACATAGTAGCAAATTATTCATATCTCATTTGATTGCAATATATTAATGAAAATCCCTGAAGGATTTAGAATGCCTGAAGCATTTCAAACTCTCGAGAGATTTAATCTATTAAATTACAAAGATCTTTGTATTAATTAATGCAATATTGAGATATGTGATAAATTTGCTGTAACAAATGTTTGTTAAATGAATGTTATGTAATTGATCAAAATTACGATAGGAAACTATATATTTACCTTTTGAATGTTGATTGATGATTTAAAATCTTGTGGTACTCTCGAAGAGCTCCAAATGCTACCATATTATTTAAAAGAAAATAAGATTACATTCTTTAAGGCATAAAATATTATCTTGAATCATAAATTGAATATTATTTCTGGAAGGAGTTATTGTTTCACAATTAATCTATTACAATGATATAATGTGGAGAAATCGCATCCATTAAGATCATCAAGATAACTTATTTGATGTATTGACAATTGAAGTAAAGGGTGCTGAGTTATTTTCATGCATGAGCATGATGATTGTGAAACGAATATTTAACGAATCTCCTCAAATAATGATCCAGCAGATCTCTTCTTAAGCATATATTACAGAGATTGAACTTTGTCATCTCACATATTGTTGCATATATGAGGGGGAGAAATAATACACACTGCACTCTTTTTCCCTTGTCTATGATTTTTGTCCCGATGGGTTTTCCTAGCAAGGTTTTTAACGAGGCAACTTTTGTGCGTAATATATAGAATGATGATGCACTCTTTTTCCTTCACTAGGATTTTTTCCCATAGGGTTTTTACCTAGTAAGGTTTTAACGAGGCATATTTAATATATGAAATAATGAGAAATAATGATAATACGCGATGCACTCTTTTTTCCTTAGCCAAGGTTTTGTCCTACTAGGTTTTCCTTATAAGGTTTTTAATGAGGCAGCTTCTAATGCGTATGAAATATGGACATCCAAGGGGGAGTGTTATGAATATAATTAATATGGATGTCCAATACTTGACCCCTAAGAAAAGATAAATTAGGAAATGCTTATAATGGAAGGAGTTGTGGCAGGGTATTTACTACTGTATATTCTATTGTATTTAGGTTAGATTATTTCCTTTATTGTAATCCTAAATCAGGCAAGAGATTTCTTGACCAGCACTCATCCTCTACTATATAAAAGGGGGCAGTGACTATTGTATTCATGAATCCACAATTCAATACATAATTCTCTCTTTCCAATTCTCTGTTTTATAGTTATTTGCTCTTTTATTTTATACCAGTATTTAATATAAATCAATATTTTATGCGAGGATCACACAAACGATTACGGAACATGTTTAATTAGGAATCTTTTCTCGCTGGCAAAAAATACAGTTTTTTTTTAATCACACGCAGTATGAACCAAGATTTTTGAACATTAGAATGATCAATGATCACACAAATTTAGCTGAAATATTGAGTTATCATGGACAAAGACACACTCATGAAGAATATGTGTTGGTACTCTTTCACATGGTAATTAGTTTCTGATGTTAAGCTATAAAAGAATTAAATGTTGCTTCGTAAGATATTAGAGTGAACCAAGATGTTTACTAGGTAATTTCAAAATCACAAAATAATATTAATTGCGGAATTGAGATGCTTTTGTTTACTTGTGCTGCACTTGTGTTATTTTGTGCTTGATATCAACTTTACTGTCAAACATCATTTTTTAAAAACCAATTGTTCTAAAACAGTTATGACATATCTTAACTATATTATTTTTCCCAATATTTAATAAACTATGGGTATCTCAAGTATAGGTTTATCTTTTGTTTATTTACTAATTACTCTTTTGTAATATTATTTGTGAGTAGATACAAAATAATGACTAAAATCATAACGTAAAGCTACTCTGGAACCTTGAATGATGATGCATCTTTTGAGTCATGGAAGATGAAAGAGTAAGAGCAATACCTTCTTTGTTGTTTTGAGATGGTGGCGAAAGGTTCGTACCTCACCCTTCTCGATCTCGGATTTCTCCCCTCCTCCGGACTATTTTTGTCATCGTCCCGTGAGCTATCGATGAAGTTTACCATTGTCGGGTTCTCTTGAGCACGCATTGGAGAGTTCTGTTGTATTATTTTATTATAATACATAAATTTTAAAATTTTATTTTAATAATAATATTTAACCATTTCATTTATTTAATATGATGGTTATATTTTACTCTTTGAATGCACAGAGGATGCTACAACGATTTACAAAATATTAAGAGAGATTTTAATGGGATGTTAGAATGGTGTGATGAGAAAATTAAACTCATTAACCAAGTCTCTTCTTCTCTCTAATTATAAAAGGAATTTTCCTCATTTTCTCTTAAATAGAGAGTTATTCTATTCTCTCAAAAACACAATATAGAAAAATATCCTCTCTCAATTCTTATCTTCCAATTTTATACTTGGTTGAGAAATCGGTGTTTGCGCCTTCATATCTTTCGAAATGAAAGATCCCATTCTGCGATTGTGCTATCAGAGCGGGAATCGAGAATTCGCTCGAGATATAGAACCTTGGAGGTGGGATCAATGGTATTCCCTGCATAAGAGGGCGTAATCTACATTTAGGGCAGTCGCGACACGATGACACGATTACACCAGGCTTGTTCTCGTTTAAATAAATTATTTTTATATTTATTCTTGATAAATTATTTATTATTTAATTTATATATATATTCTGTGTTGCGAGGATACTTCAAAAACTGGGAAGTATCCTGAGGATACGGGTATCCGATACGGATACGGCACCGATACGGCTCCGATACGTATCGGATACGCCACGTGGCGTATCCAATTATTTTAATATATATTTTTTCCGGATACGTGAGGGATACGGGAGGATACGCTAGGATACTTCCGGGATACGTTAAGGATACGGCAGCCCATCATTTTTTGGCCCAAAATATTTTGAGAAAAATTTAGAAGCAGTTATTTATAAAGAACCGTTACAGAAGCCTAGGTAGTGTGTTTTGTTTTTTCTTTTTCTCCCCCCGTTTGCAACCCATTTACAAAAATAAATGAAAAAAAAAATGGCTTCTGTAACGGTTCTTTATAAATAACCGATACTAAAGTCTTTTGTAACGGTTCTTTATAATTAACCGAAACTAAAAATCGCATCTGTAACGGTTCTTCATAAATAACCGTTGCGGATATTTGTATTTTATATCGGTTATTTGTTAAGAACCGATACTAAATGTATTCTGTAACGGTTCTTTATAAATAACCGCTACTAAATTATCTGTAACGGTTCTCCATAAATAACCGTTGCTATTTGTATTTTATATCGGTTATTTGTTAAAAACTGATACTAAACGGATTCTGTAACGGTTCTTTATAATTAACCGATACTAAAAGATCGCATCTGTAACGGTTCTCCATAAATAACCGTTGCGATTTGTATTTTATATCGGTTATTTGTTAAGAACCGATACTAAACGCTTCTGTAACGGTTCTTTATAAATAACCGCTACGAATTTCATCTGTAACGGTTCTCCATTTTGTATACGAACATTATTAATATTATGTATTAAGTATTTGTTCAGGTTTTATGTTGTGGTATAAAAATTTAAATGATATTTATTTTATTATTATATTATATAAATTTAATTTAAAAATAATTAAATAAATATATAGCCGTATCCGTATCCTAGATTTTTTGAGATTTGCCGTATCGCCGTATCCGTATCGTATCGGATACGATACCCGTATCCGTATCCGTGCAACATAGTATATATTTAATAGTTTGGTTTATTTATGAATTTTAACTAACAATCTAAAGGTAGAGTATAAAGCAATATTTTAAGAGATTGTTCTGGATATGTCACTTTTTAACTAACAATCTAAAGGTAGATTATAAAATAATCTTTTGAGAGATTGTTCTGGATATGTCACTTTCAATTAATTTAGTTGTTCTTGCTATTTCAATAGATATGCAATTTATATATTACATGAAATCCATAATACCAATACTTAGACACTCATTATTTAGGCATAAAGAAATATAAGATTTTGTTCAATAATCTAAAGACCAAATGAATAAGCTAAATTTAAACTCGACGCATATATTCAACTTATTAGGCTGCGAAATATTGCCTTATATTGGCTATTTCCATAAATAAATAAAAAATAAAAAAATTGGTTTTGTCGAATTATTTATACTTAAACTACATATACTATATGTTATCATAATTTTTCAGATTTATTCAAAATGAATTTAATTATACAGATTTGTCTTATATTGAATACATATAGGCATAATCTTAAATTCATTTTATAGATAAGCTAAGTATACAAAGCTGCCTTATATTGGCCGTATATCATTGCCTTTATTTTGGCTAAAGCTTTTTTTTTTTAAGTTTATAATTCCATAATTTTATTTTATTATTAACATATAATGTATCACTGGCTTTTCATTTCTGATTTGTTGAAGATTAAAATTTCACAAATCCAGTCAATAAAAAAAAAAATCTATATTTGGCGTTGCTCTTTTTATTAACAACAGGACATCAGATTAAATTTAATTCTGACCATAATTACACTAATCAATAATTAGTGCATGATTTGATTAAATTTTATATAATAGTTTGGTATACTAAAACCTAATGTTACTACAAGATATTTAGCCATATGTGATAAATCCAATGGCATCCTGGTTTATTCCTCAAGCCCCAAAAGTTTAAAGCCTAATATTTGGAATTGAATTTACTCAATTATTTTTTCTATAATTGAATTTACTCAATTATTGTTCTGTAAACCAAACACGAATTACATTGAGGTGAATGTTTGGTCGGTTAACCTTATTGAAAGGTAAATTAATGCATAATTAAGTGCTTTAATGCATACTTAAATCTAATAGATATACACCGGCTGTTACTAGATAAATGGCAAATGAAATTTAAGTCATTATTTATATGCCAAAGATCTAATTATTGGGTTACAATGTAACCATTTTTTGACAGCTAGTTGACAGTAAATATATCTCTTCTTGTTTTGTTGAGATTAGTCATGTTTGAATATGACTACACATATTAGTCGAAACTGAACAAATCTGTCAACATTTATTGCCAGGTCTATTTCCATTGGACTAATTCATGTTAATTATTCTGTTTAAAAAAAAAATCAAACATAATAACATATGAAGTTTGATATATAATTATCTCTTCTATGTTTATAGTCAAATAATTTTGACGAATATAATAACACAAAGGATTTTACAAATAATTATCTGATCCAATGTTTGTTAATAGATGTAATAATAATTCCAAAACATCCTCTATACAATTGGATGTTTTTAAATCTCTCAATTAGTATTACTTGAAGTTTAAATTACTATGTTGCTGAATTTTGCAACTTAATTATTGCTTCATATTTTACTAAAGTCGGGAAAAAATGACTTTTTGATAATATTCTAATACGAAATATCCGAAATGTATTTAATTAAGAAAAATGACTTACTAATTGTCATATTCATGTGTATGCTAATCAAAGTTCCCACCAGAAGGGATTATTATATTACTTTTTGATAAATAATACTAGTTAGATTTTTACGATATAGTTTGTCATACACTGAATAACCATATGGTTATTGGAATAAAATTCTTGCATTTATATAATGCATCCTTCGAAGGTTAATATTCAAAATAAATAAATGGTATTCAAATTCCATAAAAATGATTTTTGACAAATCTATTTGATAAAATAGTTTGACCCAATAAATATTATAATTATGTTAAATTTGCAAACTTATTTGCATGAATTAAAATGGACATTCAAATATTACAAATATAGAGTTTGATAAAATTATCACTTTATATAAATTTAAATTAAAGAATTCAAAAAAGAAAAAAATTATTTATTTAGAAAAGGATTGCTAGTTATATGTGATCCTATGAGTAACATGTGAAGTTTGAAAATTATCTCTTCACCTGATTTTGGATTTCACTGGTTATATAATGATACAACAGGGATATATATTTAAGATATCCTAATTTTCAACATCTTTAGTATAATGATGTTTTGATGATTTTATCATGAAATATTGATATGAAATTATGGGTCAACCTAATATTGGCTTAGAAATTTACTTTAAGATTTTCCTATTGTGCCTTAATTATTAATAATTATTTTTTATGCACATCATTTTTAAATTTAGTTGTGATCTGATCAATCAATAAACTACAATTCTTCTTGAAAAAAAAAATAGGCAGATAAATATAAAGCCGTATGCGGAATAAAATTGTGATATCACTGAAAGATCGGATAAAAAATAAATATGCCGATCATTAAATAAAAGATCTTTCAGGATCTGTCTTACAGAGAGGGATAGAGTGTTTAGCCCATATAGTCATTACTAGCGGTGGATCCCCTACCATTATGGCATGCTGGACATGACAAGTGATTCAAAGGTTACAAGAAACTGCTGATGTGATATTTTGAAGCACTATCTTTAGACATTGCATTGTTTATACTCATCCCTATGATGAAGTGCTTTAAGGTGATGGTTAGATTGAATGTTTGTTCTCAATAATTCTGAGATTTCTTTTCAAATATTAAAATTAATAAATTAAATAAATTACTTAATAAAATAATATTTGCGGGGTACATTTCCACACTGTATACCCTTTGAGAAATTACTTAAGTGAGAATCGTCGTGGGTTGCGACTATAGGATAATGGCGAATCCTTACGTATTCTCATGATAATCAAGATTAGCGCATGGCCATAAATAGCGCACACTCTCAAAAGCGGCAAAAGATTTTTCCTACTATGTATATGGTTATAGAAGATCGGTAAAAGATTTCTAGTTCAAAAACGTAGTTTACCAAGTGATCTCGATCCTATATGATCATCACTGCGTATGAGTTCAATGCTACGACAACTCATGCTTATGCATAGTAGATACCAAGTTAATTGGAAGAAAGAGAATTATTTTTTAATTGAAGTTCTAAAATTTGAGGGGGAATGTTGTATTATTTTATTATAATACATAAATTTTTAAACTTTATTTTAATAACAATATTTAACCATTTCATTTATTTAATATGATGGTTATATTTTACTCTTTGAATGTACATAGGATGCTGCAAGGAATTACAAGAGTTACAAAATATTAAGAGAGATTTTAATGGGATGTTAGAATGGTGTAATGAGGAAATTAAACTTCTTGACCAAATCTCTTCTTCTCTCTAATTATAAAAGGAGTTTTCCTCCTTTTCTCTTAAATAGAAAATTATTCTCTTTTTTCAAAAACACAATATAGAAAATATTCTCTCTCAATTCTTATCTTCCAATTTTATACTTGGTTGAGAAATCGGTACTTGTGCCTTCATATCTTTCGAAATGAAGGACCCCGTTTTGCGATTGTGCTATCGGAGCGGGAATCAAGAATTCGCTCGAGGTGTAGAACTTTGGAGGTGGAATCAACGGTATTCCATGCACAAGATGGCATAATCTACCTTTGGGGCAGCCGCGACTGTTGTTTACTAGAGGTCAATAGAGGGGTTAAATTGGCCTAATTCGTGCGGAAGTATGGATTTGATGAACACCAGATATGTTGACAAAGTTCGGTTAGGTGGTTGCTTTTGCTGTAACCACTTGTTTTCACTAGCAGGCCTTACCGCGTTCGTGAGCGCCTACTCTCCGGATATGCCTTTTGGCTCTTTAATTCCACTAATCCAAATAGTATTTTCTTTTACAAGACAACAATTCACCGTTCGCTTTACAACAACTCGGAGCGAAGCGATGAAACAAAACTTACAACGATTTCTTTCAATCAAATAATAACAACTAACTCCTCACTAATTTCTCTCTAATCTCACTAAAGAATATTGAGTAGATTTTCTTAAACACCAGTAAGGGAGAGATCTGAATTTTTGCCTTTTATTCTCGTTTTTCAAATTTCACTATAATTGTCAAATATTAAGCTGCCAAATCTGTCCAGATTTTGTCTACTGTCAAGATCTCCATTTCGGACTCACTCAGAAGCTGAATTTTAAATTTCTTAAAGAATTAAAGTTATAGTCCGCTCTGTTATCTTTGTATAGCCATATCAGACTCCTTCATATGATCTACGGTGTGACAGTTATGGCCCAAATACTGAAGACACATCAGCATATTCCGGGCTGATTCGGCCCATCTTTGTCGTTTTGCTCCATTTTTATGTTTTGATCCAAAAATCAAACATAAACATAAAGAACTCTAAACAAGAACTCCATGACTCCTGGCTCCTTTGGACAAAAGGCATCGTGTCCGTCTTGATGAGACTATTAGAACATCTTTCTTAAACTTGCGATTTATATGTACTAATTCATGATATTCAAAATATTATTAGTAACTCGAAATTGTTTTAAACATCATCAAACCGAGAACAACAAATTCCCCCTTTTGATGATTTTCAAAATAATTCCAAAAAATACACAGTATTTTATTTCTTCTCCCACTTTTTGAAAACAATCAAAATGAACATCAAACAAGAGAACAAAGCTCCCACTAAATAGATGCTCCCCTTTAATCCAATAACCCGTTTAAAAAAAAAAACTCTAGCAACAAATGAATTATCGCGACACGATCGCACGGCTATACCATGCTTGTTCTCGTTTAAATAAATTATTTTTTATTTATTCTTGATAAATTATTTATTATTTAATTTATATATATATTTAATTATTTGGTTTATTTATGAATTTTAACTAACAAGTTCTGCACCTCGATGTTGATAGGTGGTTGAATTTGCATCTTGAGTACCATCTCTTCGTCAGTCTCATTCTGATCGTCATTGACCGGAGCCGCATCTATGACCATGTCAAATGTATTCCCATTCCCTTCTTCTTGAATGGGGTGCATATCCATATGCACCTCATTTCCCGTTATTTCCTAAAGATTTACCTTCCCCGTCCCTTCCTCTAACAATCGATGATCCTCTTCATAGAGTTGTTGTCTCTCTTCTTCAGAATCAGTTGATGGTCGTTGAAGGATACGTACCACCGTGGTGGTTTGTTCAATAGAGCGGTCGTGCTCATACGAGGAGCAATCATCTGTGCCATACTCTTCCACTTCCGTGGGAGGTTGCGTTTTCTCTAGATCTTCCCTTTCTCTTTTCTTCTCAGGGGATCATTCAATTGTGTTCGGGGTTGGAGATGGGTCAGATGGAGTAAAGATGACGACGTGTTTCTCTTCAAGGAATTTTACGTCAAGCCACACCTTGAATTCGAGCTCATTGAGGTGTAAAGTGGCAAATGGTGATAGTGTATGGAACTCTGTCGTCACAACGACAACTCTCAGTTTTTCCAATGATTAGAGTTCATCTAGCTCTTCCATTTCGATGAACTTTCCAAAAGTGGAGCGTAGAGATTCCACTGTAGTTTTGTTTCTTGCCATAAGAGGGAATTAAAAAGATCAATCCACACATTATAGTTGAAGGTGCGAATGGTGGCGTTTAAACATGCTGCCCATGGATATAATTGGTATCCGTCATCTCTACGAGGATTGAGCGGCGATTGAAGAAACCTTGATCTGTCCACATTCCAAGGCAAAATAAGAAGATACTTTGTATTATACTAGTGAAAGAGTTTGTATGTGTTTTTTTGCCACTAGAAGCAGTGAAGAATTCAATAATGGAGATTATGCAGTGCTAAGTTAGTAACCCCTATGGTTTTCACAACCACCACTTGTCTCATATTTTCCACTTCCTCCTTCATTTGATCATTCAGGTCGATAAAACAGTGCGTCGTGGGAGGTCTTTCAGTCGGCAGAGAAGCTTGTTTATCAGTCATGGACGGTCTCAACCGTGCATGTAACAATGCTCTTCTCTCTGCCGGTCTCATTGCAATTGAGAATCGTGTGTCCAGTCTCTTTGCACTTGAAGCATGCCTTTTCTTTCAGACATTCATGAGAAAAGTGTCCTTTCTTGACGCAATTGAAACACCTTCCCTGCCAAAACGGATTGGTGTTGTCTAGTGGAAAACATTTAGAGCAGTAGTAAGATTTTTGGAATTCATCGGAGCTATAATCAGAGTTGCCTGAGTCGGCTTGTAGAGCGTTGTGAGACGGTGAGCATTGTGCTTGTCTTTTCCTGGAAAGGGAGCTCACTTCATGCACAGGGGTCTCACTCCCTGATTGTTAGGATTCAAGCTTCCTTCTCCCGGTTGTAAGACCCTAGCACTTCTCGGCCTCGCCGTCTCAACAACTTCATTTGATTGAGAAATAAGAGGAGTAGAAGTGGAAGTTTTTATTGGGAGACCCAAATTCCTACAGATTGCCTCAGCTTATTTGGATTGTCTAAACAGTTGCATGTCTTCACAGGCTCGCCATCAGTTGGCGTCGGAAGCAGAGGCCCCTGTGTTGACGGTGCAACAGTTGGTCGGTTAAAGAAGGAGTGAGAAGTGGTTCTCCTTCGCCTCTTTGAACGGAACGTTTTTTGTTTCCTGGATTGCACTGCTCTCTTTGCTATAATGAAAAATCGCAAGTCTAGAGGAGAAAGAGAGTGAAAGAGAGTAGATTTGGGGAGACAAAGTGGTTCCAGCCATCTTTGTCCTGTATTTTACGTCTTCTCCCCATAGGTGCAATTATTTTGCAATTGGGCTCAAATCACCCAAAATATCGTGCCATGGGAATCGTCCTGGGAACAAAAATATTATTTTTTGGGATTAGCTACGGCATGACGCACTGTAGCACGACTGTTTACGACGAGATCCAATAACAGTATATATAATTTATTTTCTAATAACAATATATACATAACAGTATATATAATTTATTTTCTAATAACAATATATACATAAAAAGTGAAAACAGTATATAAAAATGAGAAAATAGTATATAAAATGGGAAAACAACATATAATGGGAAAAAATATGAAATACACAAAAAATAAATAACAGTATATTAAATGACAAAATAGTAAATAAAATGAGAAAACATTATATATAATGAAACAAAACAGTATATCTACAGTGCGTCATACTACAGTGTCATCGTATTTGTACATTTCCCTTATTTTTTAGGAACCACCACACAAAGTCGATCAATCTTCTGTTTAAAATCAAAATTGTATGCGAGAATATCACAAGATTGTGAATTATCATTCCTTAAACATGCATGCTTTTGTGTAATTATGGATAAATATGTTTGGAAAGGAATCTTTCTGAAAAATGCATTATGTTTTTTACAACATACAACGTGTGAACCAAGATTTTGAACAATCGCGCACACAAATTTAGCTTGAAATCTAGTTATCATGCATAACGACGCACTTATGAAGAAATTGCTTTCAGAAAATTTCTACTTATGGGCATAAATTTGGTACTCTTTCACATTATAATTAGTTTATGATGCTAAAGCTATACAAATTAAATACGCTTCATAAGATACTAGAGAGGACCAAGATGTTTAATTGGTAAATTTCAAAATAAAAAAAAAATAATATTAATTTTTAAGTTATTCCATAGGGAAATGAGATTTGTTTTTGTTTACTTGTGTTGCGCTTTATACCGAACTTTAGAGTCAATTGCATTTCGTATTATATCCCGGATCATTTATTTTAGAAAGCTAATCAGTTGTTCTAATTGGGCCATGGCATTATCTACATTTTCTTTCCTAATATCTAATATAATATGGATAATTCAAGTATAATTTTTTTTTGTTTATTTACTTATTACTTTTTGTAGTATTATTTGTGAATAGGTACAAAATAATGACTTCAATCATAAAAGAGAGCAATTCTGGGAACCTCACATTATGATGCATCTTTTGAGAAGCTGATGTCTACCGATTTGGATGAGTAGGATAATATATCAGCTTGCCGCCAAGTCGTTCACGCGACCTACGGATAGCATTTATAAGTCACAAAACAGTGTTAAAATCAACGTGGTGTCTGGTTATCTAATCTGATGTTAAATGTAAAATTGGTTGTTTCAATCTTAGTTCAACAAATAAAATTTGCATTTCTAACTTGTATAGTAAATGGTAACAAATATGTTGTTCATCATGTCAAGTAATAAAGCAGGATTTTAAATCAACAAACTAAAATTTGAATTTTCAGATTTAAACAGTGTTGTATAACAATTTAGTTTAAAATAATAAATCAAAAACAAAATTCCGAAATAATTATAAGTGCAATCAATAAAGTCTCAAATAGATAGACAAACAAATAAGGTCTTATCTTGAGAGCTTAAAAAATTATTATAGATAAAGCACAATTAATAAAAATGCTAAATCAGATTAGGACTTCGAGTACGAAAACTTGCCAATTAATTGGAAACATCATGTTTCTCATACAAGCAACAAAATGCGACTGAGTTATTATTTCTTTTTCTCTGCAAATAATGCGGGTGTTCATAGAAAATGTCATTTTAATGGTTCTGTCTGAACATGATATATCTGATCCTAAGAACAAAAACTATTTGTTTGATGTAATTATACAGAAGATTTGGACACATATTAGTTATTATTAACTAGTAATTATTCTTTATTAATATAAATCAAAATTTTATGGGAGAATCACACAAAAGACTCCATTGGAGATCATGAATTACCATTCCTTCAATGAAAATTACATGAGACACATTAACCATTTATGATTTTTTGTATAACCGGCCAGCATCATTTTTTTCAATTTTACCTAATACATTCATTATATAATTTATCAATATATTAACTCGCATCATAAGCAAAAAGAATAAAATAAAAAAAATGATAATTTGCTGATGAACAAATATAAGACACTTGAACCCAAACTGTATTTCATTTACGATGTTAAATTCCAACCCCCAAGGGTTTAAAACAAATCTTGTTCCAAAATTCCTTCAAATTTTTCTTCACATCTCAAACCAAATCAGATCAAATAGCATAAATTACAAACCAAACACTATTTTTGTAAATGAGATGAGATGATTGCAAATGCTTAGCCCCAACAACACACCCAATCCATCAATCAAACATTTCTACTGAATTGTTAAACCAGCACAGAAATTTCATGCATAAGCCTCAAAATATCACACATACCCCTACAAAAAGGGAAACATCACAAGCCTACAAATCTTACAAAATATCATTTACACACCTACAGACATAATAAATATAACATATACCCCCTCATTCCCCTACTTTTCTTTTCAATTCCCAAAACTCTCTTTTGACTTTTCATCACTTTTTGCCCAAACAAAAATGATTAAGAAAGAGCAGTAGTTCAAGCAAGAGGTATTTGAAAAATATTCTCACGTTCTTTTAAGTACACATGATAATATTTCCAATTTTGCAGGGGTAAAATCGACATTTATCCACATGAAAATACACCCAAAACTCAACCAACCATGATATTTCAACTTCTTCTAGGACTAAACATGAAAATACACCAAAAAACAAAACCGACCAATCGATCAACGAGTAGCGAGAGTCCAAAAGTTCAGTAAAAAGGAAGGCGAGACGGCGAACCAGCTGATGAAGGCCATGGCCGTGGCCGTCTCGAAACTCGTGCAGTGATTCTCCGAGCAGATGTTTAAATCGTTTCCTATGAGAACTGTGATTCCTGCGGACGCGCAGGCCGCCGCGAATGTGAGTGTTGATGTTATCTGCGGTAAATGTTAGGAATTGTTAGGAATTAATTTTTAAGATTTGTTTTTTTTTTCTGGTGTTTTTGGTTTGTGTGTTGGGTTTATCTTATTTTAGGGTTTGTGTTTTGGTTTTTGTTTCGTGTGGTTGGTTTGTGTTTAGGGTTTATCAATAGTGTAATTCCTGTGGAAGGGCAGGCCTTAGGGTTTTGTTAGGAGGGATTTTTAGGTTGGGGTTTTGGTTTTTGTGGGGATTTTGTTTTGTAGTGTTTTGTGTTGTGTGTTTGGTTTATTTCTTTGGCACTGATGAAGTGTAAAATGTAAAAAGTGAATTAAATCCTAGGAATTAGTGAAATTCCTGTGGTGATTGTGGTTTGTTACGAATTTTTAGGGTTTTTTGTGGGGATTTTGGTTTGTGTGTTTGGTTTGTTTTAGGGTTTGTGGCTTTTGGGTTAAAATTGGTTCGGGTTTGATAAACTCTGAAAGGAAAAATGTAGAATAAATCCTAGGGATTAATGGTGATGTAAACTGCAGGAATGGTGATCTGTTAGGAACTTTTAGGGTTTTGTTTTGGTGGTGTTCTCTTTTGTGTGGGGTCTATTTTTGGGTTAAAATTGATTCATGTTTGGTAGCAATTACATAAAAATATTTGATTATTTCGATGAAAACAAAGTTGTGTGTAAAATCAACTTGAGAAATTGAAGTTACTATTTACCATGGAAGCTATTAACCAAACCTTTCGAATTAAATAAATTCACAAAAAGCCCCTTTTAGGCAATTTCGGATAAATTAGTCCTTTTTGGATTTTTTTTTTACTTTTCACGATTTTGTCTTTTTTTAATTTAATATGTAAAATACATTACCCCATCTCCAACGGTAAAGAGACAGACAATACGAGGATTTCTGAGACATCTTTTGACAAGAAGAGCGTAGATATCCACAAAGGCCAAAGATAGGCTCCATAAACATTGTAATATTACTGCTGCCACCAAATAACTGCATAGAAATATTAATTAAATTAAATTTTTTTGTAGTAAATTGAAAAATAAGAAAATTAAGAAATATAACCCCCCTCCCCCAAACCCCCCCACACCAAACAAACAAAATAAACTTATATTTAAGAATTCACATGAAATTTAATTAGAATTAGACTCAATTTACCTATATCATGCAGTGGACCGCCAAGAAAAAAAAGAAAGGCTGAAACGGGACAAAAACAAAGCTAATAACTTGAGTATAAATATCTTACAGTAGAAAAGTTAACTAAAATTGTAATATCTTACAGTAGAAAAGGTAATAACTAAAATTGTAATATCTTACAGTAGAAAATTTCTTGTGTATAGTTAGGTAGTTAGGAGTATAAAATTTGCCGAACAAAGTAAAAATTAATATAGCAAATACAGAAATGTAGTCTATATTATTTACCTAACTATATAGACCAAATATGACATATTTAGATGGAAAAATATTTCATTTATTCATGTAAATAAAAGGCAGACGATCTTTTGGATCATGCTGCTAAGTTTAATTATATATCAGAGTACTAATATAGGGAAACAGTATATTAGTTCAATGGGGCTCAGATTCAATTTCACATTACTAAATAAGAGATATACATCACTTGATACAAACCTCTATCGATAATATCGTGGATAGCGACAATACAAGAACTGATGTTCAAAAAAGGTAAGAATTTTTAAATCATGTTTTAGTTTAACACTGTATCAGAGTTCCAAAAAAAGGACAAATATTCAATGTCAATCCACCTTACTATATAAATTATAAACTATCCAGAACATAATACAAACCAAACTAGCATAGGCAAATACACTAGTTGATGTCCCAATAAGCAAGAAGGAAACAAATGAACAAAAATGGCAATTCTATTAGATCAAGTAGTGCCATCTTATCCAAAAAAAAGCCCCAATTTTACATTTCTGCAAAAACCAATCCATTTTTCACAAAATTTCCCTTTTATACCCAAAATCAATCCATCTCTCATACTAGAAAAAAACACATAAAAACTGAATTTTATATTTTTGCAAAAATTAATCCATTTTTTCACAAAATTCCACTTCTATACCCAAAACCAATCCATCTCTCATACTAAAAAAAAAACGCATTAACACTCCCATTTGAGGCCAAATCATTACCTTTCAAGCAAACTCAAAACATTCTTCACAAACCTTTCCCCCAATATTTCATAACAACCCAAAAATATCAAACCTTTTTTTACCAAAATATCAATTTTTTCTCTTAAAATTCAACTACGTACCAAAAGGCAGTGACTGAGGCAAAATCAGAAGTAGTGGCCATGACTGCTAAAGCGGCAGCAGCAAAGACGAACTGAGCGAATCGGAGGAGAAGGCCACCGGGTGTCCCCGGCATGCCCTGCAAGTCTTTCATCCGCACTCCCTGCGGGTTCTCCGCCGCGTCCGTCAACGGCGGCGCCTCCACCGGGTGCACCGCCGGCCTGGACGAAAACATTAAGAAGAAGAAGATTAGTTCTTTTTGGTCTGATTGGTGGTTTTATGGATCAATTTCGTTGTTGGTATTGCGTAATTTGAGTGATTGATTGTCGGATTGATTTATCTCTTCTTCATCTTCTTGTTATATTCCTCCCAAATTCCTGCTTAGTCTCCGTTTCTGATCGGATTTAGGCGAAATTGAATACGACCCGATAAAGGGAAGACGAATCTAGGGTGAAAGGAAGGTTGATTGGAAGAGGAAATCGCGGCGATGAGGGTTGAAGAGGGAGGTTTTGGAGGTGAGAGAGGGAGAGGAGAAAAAGGAGATGTGAAAGAGTAAAGAAAGAAAAAAAGAGAAAGAGAGGAGTGTTACAATTTAGTATATAGAAATAAGTAAGAAATGGGGAAATGGGGAAATGGGAAAGAGGGTGTTAAAAACTTAAAATGGAATAAAAGTGTTGAAATGGAATATTGAGATTGACTGGCTTTGGTTTAATGCTACTGATTTTTTTTCTTTTTTTCTTTTTTTAAGAAAGAAGTTGAAGAGATGAAAATTGGGTAACTGGGTTCGGCCTAAAGGCCCAAAGAGTGATACTAAATTAAGCATTTCACGATTTTTTTTTCAAAATACCATTATTTTCAGAAATAAATCAGTATATACCACTGTTTTGAAAATAATAGACTAACTACCATTTCCGCCACTATTAGTGGCGGAACAAAATCTGTTCCGCCACTAATAGTGGCGGAACATATAATTTTTTTTTCTTTCCAAAATCCGCCCATTTGGCGAGTTAAACATGATTAATTATTGTAAAAATCTTATTACGCCACTGTTAGTGGCGGAACAGGTTAAATAAATTTTCAAATCATCATAATGGGGTAATTAGCCTAAAAATTGAAGAATTAACTGTTCCGCCACTATCACTGGCGGAACAAGTTCATATTTAGCCTGTTCCACCACTAATAGTGGCGGAACAGGCTATAATTTTTCCTTCCCCCCGACTAAAAAAATTCGAAAAATAACCCATGTTCCGTCATTCATTCTGGCGGAACAGATAAAATTTACACCTGTTCCGCCACTCTGAGTGGCGGAACATGGGTTATTTACACCTGTTCCGCCACTATGAGTGGCGGAACATGCCCAAAACTGAGACTGCACTATCGGATCAGACGCGCTGTAATACCACCTCATGTATGCGTCAGTTTGGCTGGAATCGTACAGCGGCGGCTTACGCTTCGGGGCTCGTAGCCATTTACTCTCCCACAGATACACCCACTTCTCGTGAATCTCCGGCCAATTATCTCCGCGCCCTTGTTTCCAGTCGTGCAATTCTTCGTCATATACAGGTTCCTCTTTGGGGGGGGGGGGGATTTTCTGCCGATACCCGAATTGTCGCATCACCCTCTGAGGGCGGACACGCTCGACAATCCACATATATATCAATGGCAAAGAGAGTAAGCACGTATCTCTTTCTTCACCACAAATGGGTGGTAGTCTCGAGCGGAATTCTTCGTAATGTGCCCAATCTACCGTATCTGCTGGCTGACTGTCGAATAAGTCCCGACGTGACATCAAATGGTTGTATTTCTTATCCTCTCTTCTAGTAGCACCAATAAATAACATTCTAACCGTATCATTATAATCCGGATTTTCGTACATATTCACTCTTTCGGGGGTCAACGGAACATCCGGTCGAAGAGCAGGAAAATGCATCCACGCCCATAATTGTAATAATAACACGCAACCCCCCATATTTTTCCGACTTGGACCGGTACTTTTACACAACTCTCGGTAAAGATAACCGAGAACTGCACTCCCAAATGCCCACTCGTGCAAATTTTCCATATTTTCCAAAAATACTAATGGCAGGAGAGAATATGAATCTTCATTCGAGTCGGTAAATAAAACGTCGGTGAAGAATGCTATTATATAAACTCGACAATATTGTTGCACCCTTAATAGGAGGGCGTCATTTTCCAAATCGGAGAAATTTTCCATGAACCATTTCTTGTAAACTAAATTCCGGCTTTTCCTTTTGTCATCTCTGAACATATCCGCCGGTGGGGTTTTTCCGAGCAATTCCGTCGCTCATCTACCCAACTAATGTATGCGGTATTCAAACACAACGCCGTACCATCAACCCGCATCCCCAACAAACATGACACATCATCCAACGTGATGGTCATTTCCCCGTGTGGCATATGAAATGTATGCGTCTCCGGTCTCCACCGCTCCTGCATAGCACTTATCATAGTAGCCTCGATAGGAATATGACCGATCTTCAGCGTTTGTAACAAGCACACATTTAGAAAATATGGCTCGTACTGATAGTTCCATGGCATCTACATAAACGACAAATATAAGTACAATATTTTTACGTAATAAAATATATACATATATATTATATATTTAAATACATTACCACGGCCTGATGCTGCCCGAACCGATAACTCCCTGGCAATGTACTCGACATTGCCTGTGTTTGCGCGTCGAAATATCTCGTTCTATGTCTGTCTTGTAATACATTTAGCGGAGATATGTCCGACGTTCGGGCTCAACCATCGGAGCCTTCCCCTTGTTCGCCCGATTAGGTCCGTCCCGACTTGAACCGGCTCCAGACGACATCTTTTTTAGAAGGCTATTTTCTATGAATTTTTTTTTTGTAGAAGTTTAAAAAATAATTTAACAATTTTTACTTTTTATAAATAATATTGTAAGAAATTTTTTATTATAGTTTATTTAAAAAAATAGTTTATTAAATAATTTTTCTAGAAAATAATTTTTTTGTCGGAAATTTTTGTCTCTATAAATTTATTTTTTATGAATTTTTTTATGTCGGAAAATATCGTTTTAGAAAAAAAAAATTTAATAAATTTTTTTTCCCGTAGGGCTAAAATGGTAATTTCAACATTTTTAACTAAAATATGGATTGAAAAAGTAGGGTTTTTAGTAAATGAAAAGTTTAACATACGTATTTTTTGCAATATTGATAAAAGATAGGGGGTTATTTGTAAATTTTCCTATATAATACTGCTTAACTTTAAAAAAAATTACTACTTAACTTTTAAAAAATATATATATATCTTAATATAATACATACCGAATATTGAATATTTATTTATTGAATATTGAATATTATACATACTTATTTATTGAATATTTTCATAATTTATAAAAAATTACTACAAAAATTATACATACCGAATAAACCTAATATCTTCTTCTTCACTTTCACCTTTACCTTCACCTTCCTTTACCCTAATAAAAAAAATTACTTTTAATCAATAATTTCGACCAAATTCATTCAAACAAATCAAACACATTAATCTAACAAATCAAACAAATTAATCTAATTTCAATTAATTCAAACCTATTTATCCTAATTTCAATCAATTCAAAAAATATTAACACCAACACCTAAACCTAAACTCAAAATAAAATAAATCAATTACCTTTCTCTTCTTCTTCCTTCTAATTCTTCCTTTCTCCTTTAATTTTTACTAATTTTGGCTTTTGTTCACTCAAAAATCGCCCAATTTTCACCCAAAAAATCGCCCCAATTTTTCACGGGTCGGGTTGAATGGGAGAGAGAGAGTGGAACGGGTTAAAAGGTGGGTTTTTTGTAAATAACCAATGTTCCGCCACTCAGAGTGGCGGAACAGGTGTAAATTTTATCTGTTCCGCCACTAATAGTGGCGTAACAAGATTTTTACAATAATTAATCATGTTTAACTCGTTAAATGGGCGGATTTTGGAAAGAAAAAAAAATTATATGTTCCGCCACTATTAGTGGCGGAATAGACTTTGTTCCGCCACTAATAGTGGCGGAAATGATAGTTAGTCCATTATTTTCAAAACAGTGGTATATACTGATTTATTTCTGAAAATAATGGTATTTTGAAAAAAAAAATCGCATTTCACTACATAAACTGATAAACATAGATAAATCAACAAGTTAATAAAATTACAATAAGACTACGTAAGTAACCGGATACCACAACCGGATTCGCAATCCGATGATGATTTGACATACTTATTATTTAATTTTTTCTCTATATGGTATCTATTATTTGTCTATCATCAAAAAATTAAGTAATGAATATGTCAAATCATCATCTAGTTGTAAATCTGGTTGCGGTATCTGGTTGTGTACAGGCTCGGCCCTGTATAAGCCCCGAGTTGACCCAGGTCAAGGGCCTCCAAAAAGGAGGGCCTCCAAATGTTTTAATACCCCTATATATTATATACAATAATAAATTTCAGCCCATATGTTTTCAGCCAATAAGTCCAATCTCCTCCTCCAAAGTCCAAACAGAGACCTCTCACGGAAAGAAATGAAGAAATAAAAAAGCCTCCTATCCCAAAGTACAGATCTCTAAAACCGTCTCTCACGAAGAAGAAGTAAATCGAGCGAGGTTCATGCCTCAAAACAGAAACATAATCGCAACCAAACTCGCCAATCATAGGTGGATCTGTTCAATCTTGAAGGAGAAGGTGGGCTGGAAATGGTGCTTCATGGCCATGAGAATGAAGGATACGGACTTTTATGGAGAGGATTGAAGGAGGAGGATCTTTTCAGTGGCTCTTACGATGCCAAAATTTGTTTATGGGATTTGGGAGCTGCAAAAGGGGAGAAGGCTCTTAATGCACAACAAGTGTTTGATGTAATGAATTTTTCCAATGCATCTTTACTTTTTTGACATTTTTTCTCTTTTTTTAAAAAGATTGAATGTTGAATATTTTATATATTGTAGGCTTATGAAGAGCCGGTTGAAGATGTGGAATGGCATGTCAAAAATGATGTGAATATTTTTGGTTCTGTTGGTGATGATCAATTGATCATAAATTAATGATTTGAGACTTGCGTTCTGACAAGCCACAACACTCTATTGTTGCACATGAAAATGAGGTCTTCCACATTTTCTTTAATTTTATTATTATTCTTTTTCATATATGAATTATCAATTCAAAACATTTTTTTTTGAATGGAATTCAAAACATATTATTAATATTTAGTATATACTTATTGGTTTTGTGTAGGCGAATTCTTTGTCTTTCAATCCGTCTAATGAGTGGATATTGGCTACGGCATCGAAAGATACACATGTCAATCTATTTGAAAAAGAGTTTGGTCCCGATTAGTTTTCGTCAAAGGCCTCCCGAATTACAGGACCGACCCTGGTTGTGTAGACTTATTGATAAAATAATCTGTTTTTTCAGAAAATATAGCATTTTTGTTTTTGTACAAATATATTCTTGATATTAACACAAGATATACTGGTATAATTTCAAAGATACCCATATGAGATTAAAAATAAAAATAAATATATTTAAGAATAAATATACATCATTCAAAGATATAACCATACCAATATATCATTTTGAAGAAAAAAAATTCACCATAGGTATTAAAATAAAAAATATACAAATAAAGATACAAAATTAGAATCAATCTTATTTTATATACATTGTAATTTAATTTCTTTTTCCAGTTTTCTTCTTTTGCTTCTCTTATTAAACAAAGGCTCTTCATCTCCTTCCTCTTCATCCAAACATACATCTGCCATATACTCACAGCCGTATATTCATTTCTCTCTTCTTATTTCAGAACTATTTTGTGTGCTTGTCTTTCTGCAATTAGTAAAATAAACTTCAGCCGTATATTCATTTCTCTCTTCTTATTTCAGAACTATTTTGTGTGCTTGTCTTTCTGCAATTAGTAAAATAAACAAAAGTTTAGAAATAGAAGAATTTTAGTTTTAACGGATGTTAATGTGTTATTAATTTTATAATTTAATAATAGAAGTACCGTTTAGGTTTGGGTAGAAAATTTAGTAAAGTTGGATTTTTCTTTTTCGTCAGTTTCAATATTTTCTATTTTCTTCAGTAAATAAACAAAAAAAAATTATGCATGAAGTATCCATATTATATTACATTAAACAAATGTATCCATAGTATATTAAATATTAGGAAAAATACATATATTCTAAAGATATGCCATGACCCTTGTAGAGCAAAGTGGTTGGCTTTCTTTCTCAAAAACGATACTTGATAGAATACGAAACGCAAAAGTATTTATAAAGTTGCTACCAAGCACAAAATATAACACAGCCGCAACACAAATAAACAAAAACAAATATCATTACCCTATGCATTAACTTAAAAATTATTATCTTTTTTATTTAATTTGTAAATTACCTATTACACATCTTGGTTCTCTCTAATATCTTATGAAGTGTATTAAATATTTTTATAGCTTAACATCGGAAACTAATTACAATGTGAAAAGGTACCAAATTTATGCCCTTATAATAGAAATTGTCCGAAAACAATTTCTTCATAAGTGTGTCGTTATGCATGATAACTCACATTTCAAGCTAATTTTTTGTGATCATTCTAATGTTCAAAAATCTTGGTTCACACCTTATGTGTTGTAAAAAAACAGACTACATTTTTTATTTATGAAAAAATGATTCTGTCTAAACATCTTTATATCATAATTATAAAAAGTCATGCATGCTTAAGGAATGACTAAATTCATAATCTTTCGTGTGATCTTCGCATAAAAGTTTGACTTTAAATGTTTAGGCCTTTGATACCGTCAACTTGACTGGAAGTGTGCCTTCAAATCTCGCAAATTTGCCCAATCTGAGCGCATTATATATTAACATAAATAATTTTAGTACAAAATTAGGGTTTTATCAAGGATTTTACTCAGAAAAATGGGAAGGAGATTTTTCTTCATGGAATAGCCCTAACTTGTGTTTTGGACCGACGGAAATAAATGTTAAAAACGTTTTAAGTCCAAGCTACAATGATTTGAAAGGGAATTTGAAATTTTGGTGCTATCAAAATAAAATCAGCTACACAAACAACTAAATACATGCTATACAACTACTATAATTAACAAAACAAATGTACTTGATTTATTTATTACAATATCCAAACATTACAATACAAGATGGCCTCAAAAACCCGAACCTATTTCCCGGGAATTAACAAGGCCTGGAATCAAAAGCTTGGTTAGAGCCATGCAGACGCCAGCCTTCTTTCGCAACGAATCGTTAGTATCGCTTAATAATGATGGAATGTTACTGTTTTTGAACTGAGTCTCGTACTGAATGGATCCTTGTTGAGCTTGCAACGCAAAATCGTTTGCTTTTCCATATATGTCGTTTTTAAGAGCTACCTCTCCAGTATGAAGATCAGCCATCATGTTCATGTAGATCTGCTCACATTCTCCTAATGGATGTTCCTATAAAAAAATTTTATATTGTTAGAATTATTATCTAGAAGGTATATCACGATTCACAAGTTTCATAATTAAACTATTTTTTCAAATGTCGCAAATTGATGTTCAAACACTAAAAGTGTTGTATAATACTGACAGAATATGAAATTCTGTTTTGTTCTATTATTTGAAGCGCACGGGATATGAAATTCTAAAACAAGTTAAATATCGGGGTTAGAGGAAATATGAGGGGCTATATAAAAACTTTTCTTATATTATAATTCTAAAACAAAATAAATATCGTTTTACTGATTTGTGATACCACATTACCACTGGGCTGCCTCTGTTTTGTCTTTCTAGGTCACTTGCTTGTCTGATGGCAGCTAATGCACTAAGTATCGAAATATCGAATGATATTTTGGCTAAGTCTTTGACGGTTGTCACTTGCGTGCTACGTGAATCGGCTTGAAGTGTCGACTCGCAAACCGTAGGATTTGATGTCTTTTGACAGGTGGCAGTGACAAAATCTGCGTAAGCACTGGGAATGGACTGAAAGAGAACTGAAATTAGGAGGAATGAGAAGGGAATGATGGATTTGTTAGATTTATGTCTTGGAATTATATATTTATAGTGTTTGGATAAGAATGCTATCTATTTCATTATTACAAGTGATATTCTTCATATCTTTGAGTGGTGAATAATAACTGAAAAGATTTTGGATTAATTGTCATAATTGTATTTTTTTCATGGTCATATAATTGGTCCATGAATAGATTAATTTGGCATTAAATGATCATAATCGAGATTTGTGTATAACTAAAATTGATCTCTACACTTATTATTCTCCGGCGCGTTAACTGTTGTATGATTTGTTATCTGCAAAAAATAATACTGTATAGATAGTTGGTTTGGTTTTCACAATTCAAACTCAAAATTATTCTCCATTTTTGTTTCAACGAGAGATTGAAGAGAAACAAACAATAGGGCTTATAACAAACCGTCTCTCCTGGGATTTCAATGTCAATTTGGGCTATGTATTATGACCCTTCCTCTAGAAATGTGATTGGATTTAAAAAGACAAAAGAAGAAATTTTATAAATAAATGTTTTCTGCCGCAAGATTATTAGACGGCCGAATTCAAAATCATCCAGATTTGAATATTTGATCACTCAAAATAACTATATCGATCATACACTTAACAAATCTATGAGATCCCCACAAAGATCGACTTGATCTTTGAACAACTTATTCGTGTCAATCATGAAAGACGTGATGTTTAGATTCACAAATGCAGCCTCACATTTCTCATACCCATATGTTGCTTCTCCTATCCAAAATTTTGCATCATTAAAATCTTTTTTGGGAAGATCCGTCCGTGAGTATCCTAAAGTTTCATATGCCTCACTATAACGCCACTTGCTCAGGCTTGCCCTTGTACTTGTCAGACGAAGCCATGTCTACAGCAGACAATGCGGCATCGTCTGCCTTGTCTATCGTTATGTTTAGTGCGACGACGGCTAGACCATCTATCGTGCTTATGTTTAGGCTCTGTGGGTTCGAAAGAAGTGTTTTGAGGCAGAAATCAGGGTTTGATGTGTTTTTGCATGTCGTATTGACGAAATTTCGGTCAGCTAAGGTGGCAGGAAGGGATTGAATGAGGAGTGAAGCTAGGAGAAAAGAAAGGTAGTGGGTTGCTGTAGACATGGCCATTGTATTGTATCAAACAGCTATTGGGTTTATGTTGCTGTGTTATGTATGGATAAAATATATATAGACCTATGTGAATGGGATACTTGTAGAAACAATAAGTTGGTACTAGGTATCTAAGTATTTTCAGGATTTGTGTAATAATCAAAATATTCGGACCAGAAAGGTCCAGCCGGTTTTGAGATTACATGTAAATAGAGGTCGATCTCTCTATTATTAGATTCATTTATTACAAAATAACTGGAGGTCAATCTCTGTATTATTAGATTCATTTCCTTGCATATAGTCTGATTTTTGAGATCATATCAGGATAAGATCGATTTGTATGGAAAGAATCAAATCAAACCAAAAAAATCAAAAACTAACTAAAAATGGAAAGCATAACTCAATTGGTTGAACGATGAATACAAAACACAATAAATTTTGAACTTGATCTAAGAAAAGAAATGGAAAGCATGCCCACATTCTTGTATAAGCCTCCTTAAATTTAGGCCTATGTATTGTTGGGTCTAGCCATAAGAATATATTAAAACTTAATGAATTATTTGAAACAATCAAATATTACTATTTAAGGAGGCTTGATGAAAACACAAACAACTCTTTTTGAGTCCCCACTCAATGAACCGATTAATACTCTATTCTAATAATTATAGAAATTTTTTTAGACAACCCACAATGAATGAGTTGGAATACTTACTAAATATTATGCTAAATGTATTCATCGTAAATAGAACTTGAGTTTTCTCCTAAAGTTCAGAGAGTGCATTACCGCTTGAGATAGCAAGTTTCAGCATAATTATAGATTTTTTTTAAATGGTCAATTTTTTATCCGATTCGGCCAATTCCTATTCAATTCAATTGATTATGAATCGTTATCTCAAGGGATCAATTCCGATTCTGATTAAGATTTCTCGAACTATGGAGAACTGAGTGGCTAGTAAAATGCACTATCATTTTTTCGATTGATAATTATTTTTGGGCACATTGATATTTGATACTATTCATGTATATGAGGGGTTAAAGGTATCTAAATATTTCCAGTGTTATCAATAATAATTTAGGTGGTTAAACAAATCTATACATTTTCAAGATTTGGATAGTAATTAAATATAAATGAATGAAAAGAGGTTTCTATCATTCTATGGATTTTGAGATTAAATGTAAATGCAATTGTAATTGATCTATGAGAGGAAATGAAAGATTAATTAGTAATATATATATATATATATATATATATATATATATATATATATAAGAGTTTTGAGCATTAAAATGACAATTAATGTAAATTTAGCATGCGATGATATAATTAAATTGGAATACAAATAAAAGACAAAAGAAAAATATATAAAACTAATACAATTTTGATAAAACTATCTTATCTGAGCGGAGCAAAGGTGTCTCTAGTTCTAACATATTTTTCAAGTTGGTTTAAAAAAACATATTTTTCAAGCACTGATGTTCTTACCTCGTCTCTAATATTCTAATTCCTATAGTATTTTAACTTGCTAGCCTTCTTTTGTATGAGTTGTTTTGTCACACTTTTTCTTCCATATTGTAAATTGAATGTCATACTTGGTTCAACTTTTTAACAATTCTACTAACATAGAGGGGTGACAACTTAATTTCTCTTCCAATTTTCCTTTTTCAATCCTTCTATTAACTAACGGCACTTCATCTACTTCTTCCTTTTTATCCAAACATATACCAAGTAATGCACTCACAACCATATATTCTTTTTTCTCTCCTTCGTCAGAATTATCTTTGTGCATACATTTTTGTTGCTGCAATTAGTGAAATAAACAAATGTTTATAAATACGAGTAAATTTTAATTTTAACCTAGAGTTATTAAATTTATAATTTAATGATAGGAGTACCTTTTAAGTTTGGGAATAAGAATTGGATGGGGTATTAACAATCAAGTTGAATTTTCCTTCTTGGCTCTTTTCCATGCATGATCTTCCTTCTCTTTGGTAAATAAACAAAAATAACTCACGTGTGAAGATCTATATTATATTACATTGAAACAAAGTATCCTTATTATATTATATTAAATATTAGGAAAAAAATAATTTAAATTATGCCATGAATAGTAGAGCAAATTGGCTTTCTCTTGAAAAAGATGATACTTGATATAATACGAAATGCAAGTATTTATAAAGTGGCTATGAAGCACAAAATATAACACAACCGCAACACAAATAAACAAAAAAAACATCATTAACCTATACATTACTTAATTGTTTTATCTTTTTAAGATTTTGCAATTTACCTATTAGACAGCTTAGTTCTCTCTAATATCTTATGAAGAGTACTTAATTTTACAGCTTAATATCAGAAGCCAGTTAACAAATTTATGCCCTTATAATAGAAATTGTCTGAAATCAGTTTCCTCATAAGTGTCGTTATGCATGATAACTCAGATTTCAAGCTAATTTCATGTGACCATTCTATTGTTCAAAAATCTTGGTTCACACGTTAAATGTGTTGTAAAAAACAGAGTGCATTATTTGTTCATGAGAACATGATTCCTATCTAAACATCTCTAATCTCATAATTATACAAAATTATGCATTCTTAAGGAATGACAAAATTCATAGTCTTTCGTGCAAATCAAAAAATAAATACATATTGAAAAATATGTAAAAAAATCTCAACAAGCATATACAAAAACCACATAGCATTTCAGTTAACGGGACGTAAAAGATTTCGCATTGAAAACTAACCTTTCGGGGCTATAAAAGATGTCAAGGGAACATAAAATACATAAAAATCACTTATAACAAAGCATAATCTAACAATAATATATAAAATACATATAAATCACATATAAAAAACATAAACTATATAATAATTTAATAGAATTTTGGCTCAAGCACTAAACTTCTAATAAATGTGCTTTGTCATTTAAAAGAGGTCTTGATCCTTCCCAAAGCTCCCTCACTTCATTTCTTAGCCACCCAACAAATATTACCGGTCCTAATGTTGAAGGTACCTAAAATAATGTGTTCATTGTATTAAAATGCAAACAAATTATTTTGTTTTTTCTCATCAATAGGAATTTTTAATATGGGTTCAGCACAAATTGAACTTAGATTGATGAACTCAAAAAAATAGGGCTAGGGATTATACTGATTCTTATTTGAGCCAAATTGGACGAGTTGAGGCTTAATTGAGGGATAATTGCATGATTGAAGGTTATTTAGGGTTTAATGAGCTCAAAAATTTTAAAAATATGAACCTAAAAAACATAAGCAATTAGAGTGAATTTCATTTGAAACCAAATTAAATATGCACATATAAAATATAAATTACGAGAAAATCATGTTTACCACTATAAAATATTAAAAATGTAAAATAGCATGCGTAACCCTCAAGAAAAATATCTGTTATAAATATGACATATTTAAGTTATTATTCTTTGTTTCTCACAAAATTTGTTGGTACCCTTGCAAAATATAAAAATATCATGTATACCATTATAATCAATTTGCAGTCCTACAAAAATACAGATATTAAAAATTGAATTTCGCCCTCAGGAAGCTTCAGACTTAAAATTAGCTCTCCAAATACTTAAATTGTCGCACATTAGCCATCCGAAAAATTGAAAATTTAAATTACCACCAATAATAAAATGTATAAAAAAAAATGGATGAATATAATGAAGTACCAAATAAAGAAGAGCAGGTTGAGGAGACTGAGAGAGAATTCCAGCAGCCAAAGCAGAAATTAATCCAATTGAATATCCAGCTAGAGCAAAAAATATATATTTTTTATTTTTTGAAGGGTAATTATTTTCTACATCTTTATCCTTTCTGTGGTCAAAAGAGAGCACCAACGCCAGAAGCATGGCTGGAATTGCCTATAACAATCAGCAAAAAATCATGAAACAAATAAACAAGACAAAAGAGCATAATTTTAATATAGAAGAAGATATTTTTTTAGTTTTGGAGGAGCAAATTCGCAAATTATGAGTTTTTGGAAGGCTAAATTTGACATTTGCAGCTTTTAAAGGATATATATGACATGAGGTTTAGAAGGCCAAAATTAGCTATTTCTAGCTTTTGGAACGATATATCTCAAAATTTCCCCACAAACACAAGAAATCTCCCAAACAAAAAATAACAAAACCTAAGAGAGATGTAAAATTTGTAGAGAGAGAAAGTTACAAATCCATACCATATCACCAAGCCCGAGCATCATATACTCCCTCTCGCGCACCCCACGGTTCACAACCGCACCGACCAAATCCCTCGGAAAGACCAACTTGACTGGCATCTCCAACTTCTTAGTAACAAATTCCAACCCAGGCAAGCTAAAACTATCCGCCACGTAATGTATCGGGTTGGACGCTTTTTGTGTCGCCACCGAGACCATCACGTTCGCTCCGAAGAAATATTCGGAGAAGAAGACCCAAAAGATGTCGTAAAGGAAGAGACAGAAGAGGAGGAGGAACGAGATTTTGATGTTGGGGAGTCGGACGTGGGAGACGAATGTGATGCAGATTGAGATGCCGAGGATGTTGTTGAGGAGCCAGTTGCCTGTGATTAGCCAGGTTAGGACGGTGAGTATACAGAAAATTAGGGTTAGGAGTTGGAGGCGAGTGAAGGGTTTGGAACAGCAGCGGTTCGAGACGAAGGGGTCGGGGAGGCTGAGCTTGGATTTGAGGGAGGAGACGAGAGGGGAGAGGGAGAAGAAGAGCGCGGATCCCGAGGCGAGGGCGATGAAGAAGGTGACGAGTTGGGAGACGGAGGAGAAGAGGTAGAACATGATGAGGAGGGAGATTGAACTGAAGAGGGGGATGAGGAGCGCTTGGGATTTGTCGAGGGTGATGGCGGATTCGGAGAAGTCGAGGTTGCGGGCCAGTTCTCGGCCGTGCGAGAGCGAGCGGAGGGCCGAGAAGTAGGTCGTGGAGATGGCCGTGGTGATCAGGGCCAGGGACGAGGGTTCGAGGAGGTAACTTAGTTTGTTGACCGAATCCATTGCTGGATTTTTGTCAAATTGGGTTTAGTTTGTTTTACGGGGATGAGGAATAGAGAGGAAATAAATGTCTTTGAATTCCCTGCATAAATGGCAGATGGGGGAATTGAGTGAGCAATTAGAAAGGAGTAGGGGATTACCTCTGAACTGCAAATCGAAATCTTTACCTTTTTTCCGGTCACTGCAATTGGAGAAATTCAGTTGGATTTAGGAGTCAGCATTAGGGTTTGGGGAAGAGTAAGCACAGTTTGAGTGGTATTGCTAAAATGGTTAGAATAGTAGAGTAGAAATTAATTAGAGTGAAATTCGCACAGAAAAGAGAGAAGGGAAGAGAGAAGTAAGGTTAATTTCAGTTTGGTCCGCTTCTCTCGTTTTCGAGAGAGAGAGAGAGAGAGAGAGAGCGCATGCGAAGAAAGAGGGGAGTGCTTTTTCTAAAGTAACCCTTGAAACAAAAAATTGTGATAGTAAGTAAGCATCATTCCTTACTAAACCAAAACAAATGATTTATTTTACTATATTTTACTATATTCCGAAAGTAATTAAATATTTAGCACTATTCCACTATTCTTGAAACACAAAATATAGTAAAATAAATCATTTGTTTTTGTATAAAAATTCAAGTAATAAAAGCAGAATCAGTCTTAAGATTGTAGACAATTTGACGACTAAATATATTAAGCACATTTATTAGCATGAAACTTTCATCATATTACGAACAATTCAATCTGATAAAATACATTAAACACATTATGAGTAGTATGATTTAGGACGAAAATACATTCAGCATAGACAAATACAACAATACATAAAGAAATGAAGTTGTTAACAAAATATGTTAAGAGAATAAGCACACAAATAAAGTTACTTAGGATATCACTAATAATTTTGCCTTCAACAATTCTACCAGATTTTGAGTGTATTTAAAGAAATCAACAAGTGAGAAAAGCTCTAGTAAAGAAGTCAAAAATCTTTATCTAAAAGAATAGAATGATAAAAGAGAATATTTTCCTGACGCTCAGGCGAAATGTTGATGCATTTCTTTCTTCTTGTTCAACTGAAAAGGGTTACGGCAGTTTTTTTTTCAAAGAAAAAGATGGCCAGGACCGTGAAGGGGGTTAAAACACATGTATAGGTACATGTTGAAATATCATCCATTGGATTGGTGGGATATAACATGTGGCTCGGATCTGTAATCAACGGTTCTAGATCTTTTAGCTACAGTAAAAATGGAAAGAGTCCAGGTTCTAGGTTGCTCTTATTTTTAATCTCACCGGATGCTATATATGAGACTTGAAGTTATTTATAAGATGATGGATGATGTTAGAATAGAAACATAAGAGAAAAAAAAACTATGAGTCTGCAAAGTCAGACCAATGGATTGCGGGTCTGATAAAGGATTCTTGAGGATTTTGGCCTGTTATGCAGTTTACTGTCACGTGTCAGTAGCAGGCTGAGACCTGTAAGCTTTTATATATACTATTTAAATTTAAATATTTAAATTTTGAAATATTTTTTTCATTTTTATATAAGGTTGGGAGTTTTTTTTTATATATAAATAAGGGAAATTCTTCAAAAACCACCTAACTTTTCTCAATATTATCAAAAACACCCTATCTTTTTTTATTCTTCAATAAGCCCCTATAATTTGACTTGAATTTTTTTATAACCCCTTATGGGGTTAACTCTCAAGTTTTCCATCCAATAATTTTTCTTTTTACCAAAATACCCCCGCTTAAATTATTTTTATATTTATGTTAAAAATAAAATATGAAATAATACACATGTATAGGTACGTATTCAAATATCATCCATTGGATTGGTGGGATATAACATGTGGCTCGGATCTGAAAGAGTCCAGGTTCTAGGTTGCTCTTATTTTTAGTCTCACCGGATGCTATATAAAAGATTTGAAGTTGTTTATAAGATGATAGTTGATATTGTTGAATAGAAACATAAAAGAAAAAAGTATGGGTTTTTTTTTTATTTATAAATAATAGAGACTTGTTTTTGCAATTCTCAATAATACAGGGCCTGTCTGCAATTTAGGCATGATGATTAATACAGGGTTTTGTTTGCAAAAAGAAAACAGTGCAGAAATGGAGAAAGCAAAGGAGAACGTAAACAACATTCCGAAGAAACAATCGCCATGCGACGTGGAGGCGTTGAAGAAGTGCCTTGAGCAGAATAATGGCGACTATATCAAATGCCAGGCCCAAATCGAGGCCTTCAAATCTTCCTGCTCAATCAAGACTTTTCCTCCTCCTCCTTCTTCTTCAGTCACCGCTGCCTCGGATCCTTCGATTGCATCGAAATGAACTGTTAAGATAAGACTCAATTTGATTGGAATTTGAAAGGAAATAGATGGGAATTGTTTGATTTGAGAAGGATATGTTGAATTGAATCTCACTGAACAATGCTGGAGCTGGAAAGGGGAGAGATTTTTCTTTTTTATCTTGTTTGTATTTTTTTTTTGTTTTCTCATTTCTGTATACTTTTTTTTTTAATATTTCAAATTCCAATCTCGAATTGTATAATTCGAGATTTAATCATATAATTTTCAAACTGAACAATGTATGCCAAAACTCAATTCAATCGCAATTTGAAAGAAAATTGATTGAAAATCATATAATTCGGGGAAGAACAATCTCATATACAGAATAAACTGTTTTTTATGTACAAGTATAATCCTGTGAAATCTCAAAATATATTCATATGCAAATTAATTAGAAGTCAAGTACATAATAAGAACAGATTAGTCTTTGATATTGACATTTAATCGGAACAGTAATGATACAAGTATTTGATTTACCATTTTAAACCCACTCAAAATCTGAGAAACAAGTAGAAATACAAAAGGTTTACTGTCCACACAATTGTACGCGCGCGCACACACACACACATATATATATATATATATATATATATATATATATATATATATATATATATATGTTGAAATCAATTACTCAAATTACAAAAAAATCACTCTTTTCCTTTTCTTGAACAAATGTCACAAAAAACTCTACAATTAATCTCCAGTTTTATAATGGCTAATTCATACTTAAATTCGATTCTTGTGCATTGTCATCTCTTATATCAAGCAATCAATTTCTGTATCGCAGAAATATCCTAAGAAAAACCAGCAAGTTTAAAAAAATTATTACTATTGAATACATTTCGATAAATTGGAGGAGTTTTAGTCCCACATAATTACTCCTAATTACTCCTAAAATGAAGTTCGAGTATTTTTTATGCTTAGTACTACACGGGTTAAGCACAGAATTTTATTTTACTTTTTCTATTATCTAGCGATATATTTTGTGCCCTATTCTCCTTTATAACAAAAACAAGCACAAATATTCAATTTTCAATAAGTTCCAATAATTTGACATTCATTTTACACCACCCTACTTGAAGAAAAACTCAATCTCAATTCTACTCCCATAATCCTCTTTAAATTCAAATAGCTTTACATTCATTACAGCACATATGACAACCGATCTTGATTTCATTCTCTTAGTATTACTTAGTTGCTGGGTACAAAGTTTGTGGCGAATGCCCAAGCATTGTTGTTAACAGGGTCAGCAATGTGATCTGCCAAGTTCTCCAACGGGCCCTTGCCAGTTACAATCGCCTGAACGAAAAATCCAAACATAGAGAACATCGCAAGTCTTCCGTTCTTGATTTCCTTCACCTTCAACTCTGCGAAGGCTTCTGGGTCATCAGCCAAACCTAAGGGGTCAAAGCTGCCGCCGGGGTATAATGGGTCTACCACCTCTCCAAGAGGTCCACCTGCAACTCTGTATCCTTCTACTGCACCCATTAGGATTACTTGGCAAGCCCATATGGCCAAGATGCTTTGTGCATGTACCAGACTAGGATTGCCCAAGTAGTCGAGTCCACCCTCACTGAAGATTTGAGCTCCGGCCTTGAACCATACAGCCTCACCGAATTTAACTCCGTTGCGAGCCAATAGTTCAGGAAAAACACATCCAAGTGCACCGAGCATAGCCCATCTGCAATGAATAACTTCCAGCTCTCTGTTCTTGGCGAATGTCTCTGGGTCGGCAGATAAACCAGCAGTGTCCCAGCCGTAATCACCGGGAAATTCACCGGTAAGATACGATGGAGACTCTCCAGAGAATGGACCGAGGTATTTGGCACGGTCTGGTCCATACCACGGGCTTCCTGAGGCTACGGCTGGCTTGGCCTTGGCGGCAGTCTTGCGCATGGTGACACGAGACTCACCGAACATGACATCAACAGAGTTGGGGCCAAGTTTCATGACCTTTCCAGTGAAGGTGGGGGAGGAAAGTGCCATTGATGAAGCCATTTAGAACTATAGAGATTTAATAAGCTCAACTTAATGAGCTTAATTGACCTTTGTAAATATGTTTGGTTGATGTGGTGATGAGATGTGCTTCATAGTGGAGATGTTTATATAGGTTTTGAAGGGATAGTGGTCCTTATCTTCATATGAATTTTGGGTGTATTTTTCTGATTTTTGATTGGTTGTTAGCCATGGGAGATCTGACTCAGCTGATGGCTGGTGACCCCAAGACAATCACTTATCATTTGCTGCATATAGAGAATACCAATCAACAAATGCCACATGTCCTCTACAACCAATCATCTAATGCCACTTGTCTTCATAAACATTATCAAATAAGAAAAACTATCATGTTGCAGCTCTCAAAGTAAATTATATTCAAATGCAAACTAGTTAAAAAGTACCTAATAAGAGCAGATAAGTCTTAGATATTGACATTTAATTGGAACATAAATTATCTATTTGATTTACCATTTTAAACCCCACTCAAAATCTGAGAAACTAGCAGTAATGTGTCTGTGATTTTTGCGACAGCACAACAGATATAAATAGAAATACAAAAAGTTTACTGTATGAAAGTTGTACAAATATATTTGTTAAAAATTGAAATCAAATACACAAATTGCAAAAAAAAATTACTCTCTTTCTTTTCTTGATGAAAAAGGTCACAAAAATACTCTACAAGCAATTTCCATTTTTACAATGGCTAATCCATACTTAAATTCGATTCCGCATTTTAAATTCGATACCGCATTGCTTGCATTCTATTTCTGTATATTTCCTATCATAAGTTCAAAAATTATTACTATTAATTACATTTCGGCAAATTTGAGGAGTATTCATTATATTTGCAGGGTATTCATTATATTTGCATTTAGATAGGGGTATACATGATATTTTGAAGTCTTATGGGGGGTAACTAATTGTGAAATTCTGCCATTTGTTAATTTTAGAAAGGACAGTTTCATTTCCATTCGTTGGACCTTGATAGATGTAGAGTTGAAAGGAGGGAAAAGATATTTGAATATTTGTATTAGATTGATTAGAGATTAATTTAATGATTAGGCTGTACAAAAGATTCTATTTATGGAGTTGAGATTCTATTAATCTAGTCTACTCTACAATCCAAGTTATACATCTACAATCCAATTCCTAGAATACTACGCTATATAAGGTATATACATATACTACTATTCTATCAATCCCCCCCCCCCGTCAAGACTAGCCGGGGTCTAAACAAGGTGAGCTTGTCGTGTAGTCGAGTGAAATGAGGTGATGTGAGTCCCTTCGTAAGAATATCTGCAATTTGATCATTGGTGCAGATGAAGCGCACTTGAAGAGTTTTAAGCTCAATCAATTCGCATACGAAATGATAATCGATCTCGATGTGCTTTCTGCGAGCATGAAACATGGGGTTGATAGAGAGATATGTTGCACCAATATTATCACACCATAGGACTGGGACTTTTTTTTGAAGGATGTGGAGTTCACGTAGTAGGAACTGGATCCAGACAAGTTCCGCGGTAGCCATTGTAAGACTGCGATATTCCGCTTCGGTGCTATAATGAGCAACCGTTGCCTGCTTCTTTGCACTCCACGAAACTAAGTTAGGGCCAAGAAAAATATAATATCCGGTAGTGGAGCGTCTATCATCTAGACAACCAGCCCAATCCGCATCGGAGAAGGCTTGGAGTCGAAGAGACGGGGAAGAGCGAAGGAGGAGACCATGGGTTAATGTGCCTTTAAGATATCTCAAGATGCGTTTGACCGCTCCCCAATGGATGTCGGTTGTGATGGTGTTATGCCATAGGCCAAACTGTTTGTGACCTAGATGATAGATTGTAATAACAAACATAATATTTATTCTAAGATATTTCATATAATATGTGCGTATAGTTTATTTTAATATAATTAAAATAGATTATGAATATGCAATTCAGTTTATGTCATCAAAGTGCATGACTTTGATAATAAAACTATAAAGTGTTATGAATGCTATTCTAAATCGTCCCTGATCATTTATAGGATATTTATGGAGACAAATATACTTGCGGATACATATAAATATATATTTATATACAAGCTATAAATGTACACCGGTATATTAGTTGATTGATGATTATGTTTTACTGATCATGAATAAATAGTTATCAAGTTATTAATATAGGTATATGTTAGAGACCATATACTGGACTGACCCACCATAAGAATGCTGCATGTTTTATGTCATTAGCGATTCTTGTAAAATAAAGTATTTATAGTCATTTGACCTGAGATTGTTTCGGTTCCCAACATGAGTAATTTTATACTTTAACATAATCTATAACTGCCTTTAACCGGATAGTCATAACGGTTATGATTACGTATTTAATTAATCATGTAGAGGGATGAGTGCAATCAAGACGGGATTTTTTTCTCTCATAAATGGGAGAGATATCATTAGACCTCTTGATGATTTGAACTGAAGAAATGTATGACCATACTCAAATAAATTAATAAGAGTTATTAATGTTATTTGTTCTTGTTCAGTTTAATTTGGGACCAAGAAATAGTATTCGATTAATATAAGGATGACGTATTACATGCCTTATGATCGATATAAATATCATGTGACAAAGGGACTAAATACGTGATTGTTGATTAGGTAAATCGGATCACCGATATTCACTTAAATTGGGTAGTCATGATGGCTTGCTAGAGTCCGCTCATGATTTATAGACTGTTAAATCTATTGCCAACATTAAGTGAACCTACAGGGTCACACACAAAGAACAAAGTGAAACGGGCACAGAAAATCCTAGCGACTTATATGATAAGTTGTATAAGAATGTCACAAAATATATTGTCATCTTATGTGATAAGATGTGATATATATATATATATATATATATATATATATATATATATATATATATATATATATATATATATATATATATATATAAAAAGACTATGAGTACAAAAGATCATGTAATCTAGAAGAGTCTAAATGATGACATATGAGTAATGATGAGTGATATCATACACATCTTTTAGTGTGAAGAGACATGACTCTTCACCTCTATATAAGGACATAGAGGGCTCCAAATTCACAACACACCACATCATTCTCTCTCTCATATTTTCACATTCTCTTTTGTGAGACAAAAGAGAGAAAATATACTTTCTAATTTTTATGACAAAATTATGAAAGGGTGCTTTCCTTTTGTATGAAAAAAACAAAAGAGTGCAATTATATGAGAGGAATTATATACATCTTTTGTGAGATAAAATAAGAAGAAGAAAAAGAATTTTCTTGTGCAAGAGGAGAATAAATTACTAGCATATATATTGTTTTTCTTCCCGCTTTAAGAAGTTTGTTCGTGTGGATACCGGTAGAGGCGTTCGTACTTTCGGCGCTTGTGATCTATTCGGCCTAAGAAGATGAGAACGAGTTGTTGAGAGTTTCGGTGGAGACCGATTGTGTGTGCGGTAGATGACTTCCGCACGATCCGACCTAGATGGCCTAGATGGACGGAAAATCAGTTAGGACGGTAACCGGTTTAGAGGCACATGGACAACACGCATGGTTTGAGCGTCACAGATTAAACGTAATCCGAAAGGTATCTTTAAGATTTATTTCTTTGATTTAACCGATACGCACGGGTCCTCCGAAAGATGAATATTTTTGTTTGTCCTCGGAAGTGTTGAATATTCTTAAACCTAAAGGATGCGATCCAAGAGTTGCGTCCAAAAAAAAAGTGCGACCAAAGGATATGATCCAAAGGTTGCGAGCAAAAGTTGTGAACAACAGGTGGGACTAACAGGTGCGACCAACAGATGTGTCCAAAAATTATCTCCAAGAGATGCGATCAAAAGATGCGACGAATGGATGTTATCCAGAAGTTGTGTCCAAAAGATGCCGCCAAGAGATGTGATCCAAAGATTGAGTCCAAGAGTTGCGACCAACTGGTGCGACCAAGTATGCGATCCAAATGTCACATCCAAGAGTTGCGTCAAAGAGGTGAGACCAAAGGATATGTTCCAAAAGTTGGGACTAATAGAAGAGTTGCGACCAATGGATGCCACCAACAGATACGACCAAAAGGTATGACCAAGGGATGCAATCCAAATGTCACGTCCAAAAAGGTTGCGACGAACAATTGTGACCAAGAGGTGCGACCAAAGGGTATAACCAAGGAATGGGATCCAAATGTCACGTCCAAAAAGGTTACGACGAATGGTTGTGACCAAGAGGTGCGACCAAGGGGTGTGACCAAAAGTTATGTCCAAGAGATGCGATCAAAAGATGCGATGAGTGGATGTGATCCAGAAGTTGTGTCCAAAAGATGCAGCCAAGAGATGCGATCCAAGAGTTGAGTCAAAGAGGTGCGACCAAAGGATATGATCCAAAGGTTGCGAGCAAGAGTTGTGACCAACAAGTGCGACTAACGGGTGCGACCAACAGATGTGACCAAAAGTTATGTCCAAGAGATGCGATCAAAAGATGCGATGAATGGATGTGATCCAGAAGTTGTGTCCAAAAGATGCCGCCAAGAGATGCGATCCAAAGGTTGACTCCAAGAGTTGAGACCAATGGGTGCGACCAAGTATGCGATCCAAATGTCACATACAAGGGATGCATCAAAAGGTTGTGTCTAAAGAGTTGTGACCAAAGGGTGCGACTAAAGGGTGTGACCAATGGATGTGATCCAAATGTCACATCCAAAAGACGCGACGAAAGATTGCGACCAACGGATGCCACCAAGAGGTGCGACCAACGGGTGTAATCGACATGCGTAACCAATAGGTACGACCGAAAAGGTGCAATCGCAAGAGTTGCAACCTCTTGAATAGTTGTGATGCATTATTTCATGAAAAGATGCAATCGCAAGAGTCTTCATGAATGGGTGCACATCATGAATTGCTTTTTTTTTTTTAAATGGTGCATGTGATGCATTATTTCATGAAAAGTTGCATGTGATGCATTGAATTTATGAAAATATGCATATGTTGAATTCATTTGTAGAAAAAATATGTGTTGACAAAGTTGACTAGGTGTTGACCATGTTGACAGTTGACTATTGACCCACTGTGTTAAATGTGGACTATGTTGACAGTTGATTGTAGTGACTGTTAATTGTTGATAGTTGACTACACTAATTTACCTCTTGACTGTTGACCATTGAATTGGTCAAAGGTCGATCATGACCTAGTCAAAATCTTGACCATTGACTGGTGACCTTATCAAATGTTGATCGTTAACCTAGTAACATGTTCACCAAATCAAATATTAGTTTTTGACTTGTCAAATGTTGACAATGATGATATATATATATATATATATATATATATATATATATATATATATATATATATATATATATATATATATATATATATATATATCATCATTGTCAACATTTGACAAGTCAAAAACTAATATTTGATTTGGTGAACATGTTACTAGGTTATATATATATATATATATTTTATAAATAGTTAAATAATCGAAACATAATATCATTATGTTTATATTTGATATATTTGTTGATACGTGTTGATATAATGAAAGAGTTCATTAGGCATAACACATCCATCATGGAGATGAAGGAGTTCATCATCCATCATGAATACATCATTAAGATGACAAGTTCATTTTCAACCACACATCATGGCGATGAAAGAGTTCATCGATTTCTATACATGGAGATAAGATTTCCATATACAATCTAAGAAAAATTTCATGGAGATGAAATATATATTAGAAAATCTTTATGTTAGTTCATAAAGATCAAGGCCATGATATATCATTGTTATTATCTTTATTCTATTAGTACATGTGATGTTCTTTGAAGATTGCATAATAACATATAATATTAAATAAAATCTCTCAAAATAATATTAAGTCACGAAGTGCCTTCCATAAGTCTAAATCTCTCAATACTCTGATCGACCTTGCATAGGTCATGCCAAAGCTGGGTATGTAGGGACAATCTTAGGATGAGAGAATGCGAGAAATGGGAGCCAACATAGTTCATGCCAAAGCTGAGTGTGTTGGGTACTATTTTGCCGATGATTAGACATGGTTTGATTTAACTGGGCTATCAAGTCGAACTTGGGCTCGGGGCATACAATAGAATATATACGTCGGGCATATGATACTTATCCTATGTTGTTCAAGAGTTGTATGAGATACAATTGGAATTATTCCTACCTAAATAAGTTAAGTTCTAGGCGATGAGCCAAAGCTCACTTAGGACTTAATTGAAATATGGATCTTGTCTCACTATGAAACTTCATGGATTGAAAGTTTCCGAATCAATGCGATTGAGGGTTATTGATTTGATTAAAAATAGTGGGAGCCATTATATGAAATATTTATAGAATAATAGTCTTTACATATTATTTAATTCGAATAGTATATCTATTTATCTCACAATAGGTCCTTGAGAATGACAGATAGCAAAAGATGCTTATAATCGTTAAAATGAACATAGACAAATGTTGTCAATAATGTTCTCGTGCTTAAAAGAAACGTAAAAAGTACTCCCAAAGATAAGGGTAAGATGTTGCCGGGCTTCGGCCTTAGGTAAGAAATTAGTATCTTTCGCAATGGATCGGTTCATTGAAAGAAACCATAATTTCTCAAGAAGATATGAAAAGGGAAAGAAAGGGTAGTGTGACTACCGCTTCAAGTATTTTTGTTATAAAATTTAACTTATCTATTTCACATCATGTGTATTAGATACACGATGTGAATCACACATTTGTGAAAATATGCTGACTAAATTGTAGACTATTGAGTAAATATGATGTTAACAGATGAGTAACAAATTGTTGCCGCATTTTCTCAACTAACTCATTTATTTACATTGTCTTTTTGGACTTATCGCCGACATAAATAATTATTATTTAATGTCGACAATAAATTTTGTATTATTTATAGTTCGAGTTTAAGTATGAATGGTCATTAATTTATTATTGAGAATAATAATTTCACCATTCAAAAAGGTCATTTTTCTCTGGAAATATTCGAATAGAAAAATTACCTTATGTGTTATATCAAACAAGATAATTATAAGTCCATCTATAACATCAATATTAAGAATTTAAATCTAGTATTGTCACTTGGTCTACTTAAATAAGATGAATATTTATTAAATCCATTAAGATGGATTTTCAAATTCATTTGATTTTGAATTATTTGAGACATGTGTAACTTATTTATTAGACAAGGTGACATAAACTTCTTTCACAAAGTAAGGTGAAAGCAAGCTACTTATTGGCTCTCATACAGAGTGATGTATGTTCATCAATGAGTGAAGGTACTAGTGAAAACTACTTCATCACTTTATTGAAATAATAAATTTGAATATTTTGAAAAGTTCAAAACTTACAAATAATGAAGTAGAGAATAAAACTTGGCTTTGATCATTCGGTCTTTTGGAGAAGCGATAGAGACCTTTGTCAAGCACCGCGCGATGCAAGATCTTGTTGGAAGTCCGATCCTTTATGAAACAATCAAAAGGATTAAATTCAAGAGTAATGTTATTATCGTGCGTAAGTTGGGAGATGCTTATAAGGTTTGTCGTAATTTTGTGGAAGTACATTCTTGAGGGTTAAAGAGCCATTTGAACATTTAAGAAGTGTTTCGCCAATATTTTGAATCGCAATTCCCGCACCATTTCTGACTCGTATAAGATCAGTACCTGAATAAGGATGGTATGAGGTGAGAGAGTTGAGGTTGGCTGTCATGTGGTTGGACGCGCCAGAGTCCAGGAACCAATCATCCGATGGCCCACCGAATGGTTCGGCAAGAAGAGCCATTGGAGGATTACGGGTGAAGCGTTCGGGGCAATGTAGAGCGTCATGACCTAGTTGAGAGCAAATTTGACACCGTCCCCCTTTTTATGGTTGTTATTATTGTTATAGTTGTTATGATTATTGTAATTATTATTGTAGTTGTGATTATTATTATTATTATTATTATTATTATTATTATTATTATTATTATTATTATTATTATTACCTCCTCGGCCCCTTTTTCCGCGCCCACGAAAACCGCTTGATTTGATGAATTGGGCCGCGAAAGCCTCACACATCGGTTGAAGAAGATTTTCTGGGCCAGGAGTGGGACCCAAAATTGAGCCTAAATGAGAATGGGGAGAGGGAATTAATTGGTGGCCCATGTTTGGGCCCATTGGGTGAGATGAGAAAGGCTGGCCCGTTGGAAAACGAGTAAACCCATGCTGGCCCATAGACGGAACTGGAGAGGGTAGATAAGAGTGCGGACTGGAGAGAGATGGACGGAAGGGCGGTGTGAATCCTTTGGAGAAATTGCCTCCTGTCGAGCTTCGCGAAACAATGAGAGCTGAGCTTGATCCTTCCATGGCGATCTGTTGCTCGATTCGTTGCTCGTGTCCAAGTAAGAAACCATGGAGTTGAGAGAGAGAGGGGGGGCTCAGTTCGGGTAGTGAGGCAGTCACAAACCCGTTATACTCCGATCCAAGACCTCCGAGCATAAAAAACACCAATAGTGCCTCATCAATTTTTTGACCAATTAGAGCGAGTTGATCAGAGTAACTCTTCATTTGACTGAAGTACTCATTGCACGATTTCCCTTGCTTCTTTTTGTTGCTTAATTTCAGAAAAAGCTCAAGCAGTTTGGCCATGATTGTCGAATTATATAACTGGCTGAGGTTTTTCCAGACATTGGCAGCGGTTATGCAATGCACTAGCTGACTGAGAATGTTGTCTTTCATGGTTGTTCGGAGCCATCCGAGGACCATGCAGTCTTGCTGACACCATGCTGTAAATTTAGAGTTTACTGTGGTGCGAGTTTGGGTTGTCTCAGAGGTGGCTGGAATCGTAATTTCGAGGGAAGGAGGCGAGAATTGGGGATCGATGTGGTTAGCCAAACCGTATTTGAGAAGGATCGGTTCGACTTGTGATTTCCATACCAGGAAATTTGTACCATCGAGTTTGGTTGATATTTGGTTAGTGAAAGTGATGATTTTGGTGGTTTCAGAAGCCATTGAAGAAGAGTATGAAAGAAGAAGACCTGGTGATGATGAGAAAGTTTCTGAATCGGGTTAGAGAACAGGATTTCTTGACTTTTCTTGAGCTCGTGTTGCTTTTCTGTCGCCTTTTTCTTGTCTGCATGTGATGATATAGTACTGAATCACGACTGTGAGGTGAAATCAGAGTAGAGAAACCTTGATTTAGGTGCTCGCTCATCTGATTTGCTCCAGTTGTCGAGTGACTGATACTGAGGCGTTGAATTTGAGTTGAGAAAAAGGTTGAATTTTTCTTACTGGCTTCAAATCGAGTTGCATCAGTTCCGAATTGTTCGGAAAAGAGTGGATCTTGATCTTGAATTGCCTGAAGTTGTACTGATCAGATCCAATTCTTGACTGATTATGACAAATTCAGTCAAGAACCACCTCACACCACCTCATACTTCCCTATTCCTGCTCAGATTACCATAAACATCTCGAATGACCCTCTCTTTGACTGATTTGAGAAGAATTGAGTCAAAGATTGATGAGAACTATTCAAGAAATCAGTTCTTGGACACTTCTTGAAGGAAGAGGAGCAAATTGTTGCTCTCTAGCTGAAGGAGAATGAGAAGAAAGAGGGGAATTTGGAGAATTGAAAAGCGGAAGCAAAAACATATTGCTTTGATACCATGATAGATGTAGAGTTGAAAGGAGTGGAGATATTTGAATATTTGTATTAGATTGATTAGAGATTAATTCAATGATTAGGCTGTATAAAGGAATCTATTTATAGAGTGGAGATCCTACATAATCTAGTCTACTCTACCATCCAAGTTAAGAAACAATGGCGCGCAAGGGTCCCAATGAATCTCAAAACCCGAAACCTGATGTCTACTCGCTCTTCTTCTCGTACAATTTCCTCTATTAATTTGAGGATTTGCTTGGAGCTTGCTGCATCACATGGACATCAGATCGCCTTGTCAGGTTTGATTTGATTTTTTTTCTTTTTTGTTGAATCGCATGCTCTTTATTTTCCTTTTAATTGGGTTTGTGAACTTGTGTTTGATAATGCAAGGATCATGCCATGAACTGTTTTTTAAGATTTAATTAGGAATTTTTTCATAACTCATGCTTGTTTCTTTTTTTGTTTTTGATAAATATAACTCGTGTTTGTATTCTCAGTGAACTTGTTGCCTAATTGTCAAATTTATTATCAAAACTTACCAATGTTCTTTTAATATTTGTATTAAATGCAGTGGTGCAAGCACCTGTGTGTTCCACGAGAACTCTCAAAATCCGAAACCACCCTCTTCCTTATATTCTTGTTTGAAGGTTGAGCTTCGTTTATAAACCGGTGCTCTGTACTTATATCCTCCAATTGGCCTCTAAATAAAATGAAATTATACATATATGTATTAGTGAATAATTAAAACAAATATTCTTTCAAAAGTAAATAAATATAACATTAAAACCAACATACATAACGATCTGCCATAAAGCTCGAGTTTGATTTTGTTCATCATACGCACGAATTTATCTCCATGCTTGCGGCACAAATCAACATTTTCAAGTTATACAAGTTATAAAAAGTACTAAGTTATTGAATAATTTAGTAAATAAAACAAGTATAATTTCATCAAAAAAATAAATAAAACAAGTATAATATATATGTACCTATGGTCAGAGATACCGAATTTGAGATGGAGATAAGCATGAATCATTTTATGCAGCAGCCTGTTTTTTAAATCGGTGACTGTTTGTTTCGCAAAAAGAGGAGTTGAAAGAAGAATCTCACATCCTACATAAGAAACTTAAAATCAACAATTTTGAATTGTCATGTATTATTTATGTATTATGAATTCACAAATTTTAATTTTAAATTTTCATAATTGTAAGTTATACATTATTATATTGAAATAACTATTAAAATTAAAATACTCGCCGCGAATCGCGAGTATTATTCTAGTATAAATAATTGTACATTCTACATGACAAAGCCAAAGTTAGTGAAGAACATGGAAAAGGGCAAAAGAGGAAAGTCACACTTGATTGTGACTACGATCTTCATGATGCATTTCCTCAACTTAAAAGGTACTTATATTATTAAATTATTAAGTTAAAACTATAATTCATGCATTTCTAACTTTTATTTCTCACAAATTGCAGTAACAAGAAGCCATGCACAAGAATCAGCACAAAAGAGCCAAATGGTAAAAAAGTTAATAATAAAAGAAAATAACAAAATCAATTTCTATTTAAGATTACTCATTTCTTGTTCTAACTCCAATTTATTTCTTTTCTTATTAATTTTTCTAATTAAAAGTCATAGTCTCTCTTTCGGAGAAATCAAATGAAGAAGATGAAGAGCCATTGATTAATAAAAGGAGTGAAAGAAGAAAATTCAGAAGGAAATTAAATCAAGGATTAAATTGAAGTGATTGTAGTTTCAATTCTTTATTTTTCTTGTTTCGATTCATTTTTTCAGAGGTTTATACCTACATTGAAAGAATATTGTCTATTTTTGTGCATGTATTGTTTTTTTATCTGCCTTTACATTTTCTTTTGTTTCCTATACAAAAATTAGAGTACCATTCTAAAATTGGAGCAAGTAGGAGTACTATTCTAAATTTGAAGTTGAGAAAGTTGTCACTACGAAAAAATCACACACTTGAAAAAGGGTTTTTTGATGGAACTAAAAAGTGAAGGACTTTTAAAAAATATTCAGAAAAGATGAGTTTTCGAAGAATCCCACTTATTAAAACCTTCAATCCATCCTAATTAATCACCTTTTAGGACTTGCTTATAGATGAATTTGATCACTGAAAAAGAGAGAGTGCATTATTCATGATTTGAATTTCAAACCTTGAATCTTTCTTTCCTTAAGACGATTGTAACAAATCACAATATTGTTCATCTTAAGACGATTTTGCAAACCCAAATCCTCCAAATTAAACAAGTCCATTCAGAAAATTAAGGATTCACAAAATTGTTCCAGTGGTTCTTTTATTACAATTAAAGCCCTCAAAAACCAACTCTTACAACAACATAATCCTCTATACGCTTCATGACTTTTTATTCATAACACACCACAAAAAATGAAAATCGCGCATAAATTATTTTCCGCTCTTAAATTATTTTCTTCGTTACTACTCATCCGTCACACATCCTCTTGAAGCCGGTTGTACATTCTTAATATACTATTAAACAACACAAAACATATATTTAAATATCAAGTCACTAAATAATCTCAAAATATCATGTATAAGTCATAACACTACAAAACATAATAAAATATAATGCCTATTTTGTTCGGGGTAGACATGATATTTTAATGCATTGTAAGGGTAAAAATAAAATCATCAATAATCGCAAAAAAAAACCCATAACTAGATCTTAACAAATGGTAGGGGCTTTTTTATAATTTCCTAATAAATATAGGAATTTGCTGCAATTTCCTAATGAATCGAGGGGCTTCTTTTCAATATAAGCATAATGTAGCGTTTCTTTTTGCAAATTTCCCTTTATTTCTTTAGGGGTCGCAAATTATCTTTTCTACAGGTACAAATAATAGAGGCTCCTCTTTTCAATTCAATCACAACATAGATGCCTCTTTCGCAAATCATCCCTCAATTTCTACTTTCCTAACGTCAAAATCCTAAATTACCTTGTAAAGAACCCCAAGAGTTGCCTTGTAAGCCGACGGGCTCAACCTTTTGATGTTTTTTTTGTAGGGGTATAAAACTATCCCTCGATTTCTATTTTCCTAGGGTCAAAATTGTAAATATACCTTGTAAAGAACGCCACGGGTGGCCTTGTAATTTCCTAACAAACAGAGGGTTATTTTATTTCTACAAATCCCTAATGAACAGAGGAGCTTCTTTGCAATTCAATCATAACATTGGGGCCTTCTGCAAATTTTCTACTTTTCCTAGGGGTAAAATCATAAAATCACCTTGTAAAGAATGCCGCCAGTGGCCTTGTAATTTCCTAACAAACAGAGGGTTATTTTATTTCTACAAATCCCTAATGAACAGAGGAGCTTCTTTGCAATTCAATCATAACATCGGGGCCTTCTGCAAATTTTCTACTTTTCCTAGGGGTAAAATCATAAAATCACCTTGTAAAGAACGCCTTTTGCAAATTTTCTACTTTTCCTAGGGTCAAAATCATAAATTTACCTTGTAAAGAACGCCTCTAGTGGCCTTGTAGGCCGGCGGCCTCCATTGGCTGCGCCTCTCTTCGAAAACGTCTTCATTCAGAGCCACGTCGATTCTTCTTTTGCCCACGTCGATCGTGATCGTGTCGCCGTTTTCCACCAGACCAATTGGGCCTCCTTCCTGTGGATAAGTAACTATTGTTAGATTTTTCAAATTCTTTTTGTAGGAAACAAAGAGGGGGTTTCTGTGTCTTGTAATGTTTGATGTAATTTCGTTTATATAGGTTATGTATGAAGTGAAGTGATATGAAAGTAGCGTTTTTGTGCATAATAGATGTTGTGTGATGATTATACTTTTTTTAAAAGGTGAATTAGTGAGAGTGAAATAAAAGTAGGTTATTTTTTTTTTGTATATAATCCAATTGGCAATTGGGCCTCCTCCTGAAAATTGAATTCTTAATTTTACCAATTTCAAATCCTTTTGGTAGAAATAAAAGAGGGGAATTTATGTTTCTTATGATTTGTTTTATATAAAGGTTACATATGAAATGATATAAAAGTATCGCTTTTATGCATATGTTGTGAAGTTTTAGTACTTTTTGAGCGTATAAATAGAAAAAAGGGATATTTTTGGGAAAATTAAATGAAATTAAAGTAAATAATTTTGCAAGTTATGAGAAAAAAAGGCATACTTGTGCTTCAGGGCAAATGTGGCCGACGACGAATCCGTGGGAACCGCCGGAGAATCGGCCGTCGGTTAATAGCGCACATTCCTGCATTTCAAAATTAACTTAATATATATATATATATATATATATATAGAGAGAGAGAGAGAGAGAAGTTGCGAGAGAGAAATTAAAAGTGTGTGTACGTGTATGAGAGAGAGAGTTAGTATGAGGGAATGTGAGAAAGATAATTAGTTAGAGAGACGATAAGAGAGGTAGGGAGTTTTAGTATGAGAGTGTGAGAAAGAAAATTAGCTATAGAGAGAGAGTAAGAAAGAGAATTAGCTAGAGAAAGTAAGAGAGACGGAGATAGAGAATGAGTTAGAGAGAGAGAGAGAGAGAGTTATGTTTACTTTGCCAAGGCCAGCGCCCATGATAGCGCTAGTAGGAGTCAACATCTCAGGCATGCCCGGCCCTCCTTTCGGCCCCTCTCCTCTTATCACCACCACTCGACCCTTTTTCACACAAAAACAAAATCAAATAATCAGTAATTCAAAAACAAGATTTCAACTGATTGATTGAATGCACAGTTTGTAATAATTAATTAATAAAGAGAAATGATGCCTTAAAATTGGAGGGGTTTTCTGAGATGGCGGCAAGCATCGACTCCTCTCCCTCAAACACAAGCGCTGGACCTGTCCAGTTGTTTTGTTTCATTAGAATTTAAGTATAACATGCAATTAAAAATGTGAAAAATAATACGAAATGTTTTGAAGTACCAGACAATAGTAATAGTTAGAGAAAGGAAGAAAGTAAGAGAGAGAGAGAGAGAAAGTAAGAGAGACATTAGTTAGAGGAAAAGTGCTGGACCTGTCCAGTTATTATTTTCCCCCAATACATAATCAGGCTTTACAATAAAATGCAATAAGAAATGTGAAAAATAATAAAATATTGTTTTAAAATACCTGAGAAATACAAGCCTTCTTTGCCGGTGATTTTGGCGACGGAGCCTTCAGGCGCGAGATTGCCGTAGAGGATTTGAATGTGGCCGGTTTGCTTTATTGGGTTCTCTAATGGACGTATAATTTGCTGAAAAAAAATAATAATTAAATTAATTTGAAAATTGTACAAGACATTTTGAGAAAAATAAGTGAGGAAATGAATAATTGGCAAAAAAATTAGAGAATATTTTGGTGAAAATAAATAATCTGAAAAATATAGAGAATATTTTACCATTTTTTTTTAAATTAAACATAGAAAAATAAAGATCAAAATTATGCGAAATATTTCAATTTGAATATGGCCGGTTGGCTTAATTGGGTCCTCTAAAGACCGTATAATTTGCTGGAAAATAAAATTAATTAATTTTAAAATTGTACAAGACATTTTGTTGAAAAATAAATGAAGAAATGAATAATCTGAAAAAATGTAGAAAATATTTTGCTGAAAATAAATAAGAAAATAAATCTTGAAATTATAGAAAATATTTTGCTGAGAAATAAGGAAATAAATGATATGAAAATATAGAAAATATTTTGCTGAAAATAAATAAGAAAATAAATCTTGAAATTGTACGAAATATTTTGCTGGAAAATAAATCTTGGAATTACAGAAAATATTTCTACTCTTTACCTGTCCTTGTTTTAGAGCAGGAAATAGTTTTGCGTTTTCACCAAGAGTTTTTCCTGTAACTGTAATAAGAACAAATAAAATAGAAGATTATAGAGTATAGTCACGATTAATTTCATATATACCCTTAAAACCTCAAAATTATAACATAACTAAAAGACGATATCCATATTAAAATATCATGCAGAAATGATATTTTGAGGTGTTTCCAAACTAAAAAGGTTTTTTTACAGTGGTATAAGTGATATTTTAGGTTTATCAGGGGCGGAAATGAAATTCTTCCATAAAAAAAGAGAAATATTTAAATAATGAAAAAAAGAATTTAAATTAAAATATTTACCAGTCATACAATCGCCATCCAAAAGGCCTAACTCCAAAAGATAGCGAATGACAGCTGGCGTTCCACCGACCTATATTGCATTAAAAATATAATGTAATTAAAATGTTATATTCAGAATTATTTCGGTATAATTTGCTATCAGTACGGCTCCCTCTCTTTTTATACTGTTTTTTATTTCTTTAGCATATTTTTAATTAGCTTGTTTTTATTTCTTTTTGCGAAATATCTTGCAGGTTTTTTTACAATTTAATCATATTGCAAGGGCGATTTTGCAATTCATTTTTATTGTTTGCTTCAGAGAGCTGATATAGTCAGAAATATACAAAAACAGGATGCATGTATAAATATTAAATAAACAAAAATTAAAAATTTTACCTTGTGTAAATCTTCCATTACATACTTGCCACTTGGTTTTAAATCAGCAAGGAAAGGCACTTTGTCACTGACTTTCTGAAAATCATCTAGCGTTAATTTTAAACCAACCGACCTGAAAATTAAATTAAAAAAAAATAATTACAAAGTTAAAAAATTTCCTCTCACAATATTCGCCAGTAATAATCCAAAACACATAAAAGACAGCAGCACTTACAATACAAACCTCTCTAAACACGTTAATCAAATTAGCCCAATTAAGTCTCAGTTTAAACCCTTAACCCTAAACTGAATCTAATTTTGCCCCAAATTCCCCTTGCAACTCAAATCCAACAGAAATAACAACACAATTAAACATCCCACCAAGTTCCATTACTACAACCATTGCGTTCCTCAATGACTTTTCCATTATAATATCTCTAGTCTTCAAATCCATTTCTAATAACCCCTTTAATCAAACCCTCAATTCATCAATTACCCACAAACTAATTATGACTCACTCAAGTCTCCACTAAGGTCAGTTAACCCTAATTGAGCTCAATTAACCCTAATTTAAAGCCCCAAAAACAAAATTAACACAATAAATTACCTCTAATAATCCGTTAATAAAACTCCAATCCATCAATTACCCACAAACACAACCTAATTTCACCCCATTTACGCTCAATCAACCCTGATTTAAAACCCCAAACAAAATTCCATCACAATTTAACAATCAATTACCTAGCTATGGCAATGAGATGTAGCATGGCATTAGTCGACCCCCCGAGCATGACCACGACCAACTTGATCAAGTACCGCGTGGCGAGACGGCACTCGTCGAGCTTCAATTAACCCTAATTAAGCTCAACTAACCCTAATTAAGCCAAATTAAGCTCAAGTAACCCTACTTAAGCCAAATTAATCTCAATTAACCCTAATTAAGCTCAATTAACCCTAATTAAGCCTAATTAACTCCAACTAACCCTAATTAAAAGCTGCTCCAACTAACCCTAATTTAAAGCCGCTCGAACTAACCCTAATTTAGCTCAACAAACCCTAATTTACAATCAATCTAACAATCAAATACCTAGCAATGGCGATGAGATGTAGAACCACATTAGTCGACCCCCCGAGAGCCATGACCACGACCTTCGCGTTCCTCAACGACTTTTCGGTGATGAGGTCTTTCGGCTTCAAGTCCATTTCGAGCAACTTGAGCAAGTACCATGCGGCGAGACAGCACTCGTCGAGCTTCAATTAACCCTAATTAAGGCTAATTAAGTTCAACTAAACCTAATTAAGCTCAACTAACCCTAATTAAGCTCCAACTAACCCTAATTAAGCCAAATTAAGCTCAATTAACCCTAATTAAGCCAAATTAAGCTCCAACTAACCCTAATTTAAAGCCGCTCGAACTAACCCTAATTAAGCTCAACAAACCCTAATTTACAATCAATCTAACAATCAATTACCTAGCTATGGCGATGAGATGTAGAACCGCATTAGTCGACCCTCCTAAAGCCATGACCACGACCATCGCGTTCCTCAATGACTTCTCCGTGATGATGTCTCTCGGCTTCAAGTCCATTTCGAGCAACTTAAGCAAGTATCGCGCGGCGAGACGGCACTCGTCGAGCTTGAGCGGGTCTTCCGCCGGCGTGGAAGAACTACAAAACGAAATCATTTATTTTTGAGGGTTGTGAATGTAGATAAACATAACTTTTTTGAATATTATGAGAAAAAACCCTAATTTTTAGATTCTATGAAAATAAACACCTATCTTTTTAGGTGCCCTGAAAACATAAGTTGGAATATTGGTAATACAAACATAACCCTTCAAAAAAAGCTAGTGGGTTTGAGGAAGCCTAAAAATATAGGATTTTTTTTTAAGGAATCTAAAAAGATAGGGTTTTTTAACATTCAGAAAAGTTAAGGGGTTTATGAAAAAAAAACCTTTATTTATTTATTTGTTTCGAGAAAAGATGTAGGGTTTTTTTATAACATTCAGAAAAGTAAGAGACTTTTGAAAAATTTCCCTTCATTTATTTATTTATTCATTTTTAAACAAAGAGGTTGTTTGTTTATTTTATTTAATCTGTACCTGTAAGGGAGTGTCATGCCCATGGTCTCGATGGCGGAGGCCATGGTGTTGGCGGTGTACATGCCCCCGCAGGCGCCCGCCCCCGGGCACGAGTTTCTTAGAACTTCTTTTCTTTGCTCCTCACTTATCGACCCGCTCACAAACTCCCCGTAACACTAGTCATCATTAAATGGAATGAATATATAATCAAATGTGTGTGTGTGCGTGTATAAGTTGGAATTATACTTAAGATAATAAAGAATGTTGTTTGGTAGAATTGAATAAGTTTTGATTGTGTGGAAGTAAATGTTTAGTAAGAAGTATTTTTGTTTCTCAGCACATTCTTTCTTTGTTCGTCGCTTATCGACGTGCTCACGTACTCACCGTAACACTAGCGTCATCATTAAATGGAATGAATATATAATCAAATGTGTGTGTGTGTGTGTGTAAGTTGGAATTATACGTGAGATAATAGAGAATGTTGTTTGGTAGAATTCAATAAGAAGTTTTGATTGTGTTGAAGTAAATGTTTAGTAAGAAGTATTTTTTTGTTTCTCAGCACGTTCTTTCTTTGTTCGTCGCTTATCGGCGTGCTCACGTACTCACCGTAACACTAGAGTCATCATTAAATGGAATGAATATATAATCAAATGTGTGTGTGTGTGTGTAAGTTGGAATTATACGTGAGATAATAGAGAATGTTGTTTGGTAGAATTCAATAAGAAGTTTTGATTGTGTTGAAGTAAATGTTTAGTAAGAAGTATTTTTTTTGTTTCTCGGCACGTTCTTTCTTTGTTCGTCGCTTATCGACGTGCTCATGTACTCACCGTAACACTAGAGTCATCATTAAATGGAATGAATGTATATGTGTGGAATTGAATGCGTATGTGAGTTGGGATTATGTAAGAGAGAGAGAGATTAGTAGACAGAGGAATTTGTAGAGAAAGAGAAATTTGTGGAGAGAGAGAAATTAGTAGAGAGAGAAAGTGAGAGAAATTAGTAGAACGAGAGAAATTTGTAAAGAGAGAGAGAGAGAGAGAGATTAGTAGAGAGTGAAGTAGAAAGAGAGAAATTTGTAGAGAGAGAGAGAGAGAGGTAGAGAGAAATGAAGAAAAAGGGTACCTGGAAAGCGGAGACTATGTCGTAAGAGTTGCCTTGATGGTGCCCAGGCTGCAAAAAAATAAGGAATTTTACTAAAAGTGTATTTTATAAAACAGGTACAAAAAAAATCACAGTTTGAACATCCTAGAAGAATAATGTGTACAAAAGAACAAAATTTTCAAAGGGTTGTAATTTTACAAACAAACCTTGATAGTTCCACCGTAAACCATAATACTCGGTCGGTTAATCCGTCCCATTGCCATAATTGTACCAGGCATCTGCAATTTAATAATTCACCATTAAATTTTGGCATAAAATCAAAATAAACGGTAAGTTTCAATGTTGATAAGGCTATTACAGAAATGAATTCTTTAAAACATATGAATTTAATAAACACAAGAAAAACATAAAAACCTGTGTCTTCTGAATTTGCTAAAATCTTAGGCTCACATTTCAAAGGAAATTAACAGAATAACAGTAACTAACACAAATCAGGCAAATTATTATATAAAAAATAGGGCATATTGCATATTGTGGAACTTTTAGCCCAAAAAGAATTCAAATTTCCAAACTATAACACCAAACAACCAAAAAAACCACAAATAAACAAAAAACCCTCACATACATTTTTATCGCAACCAGGGATGGAAATATTCCCATCATACCACTGAGCAGCCATGACGGTCTCAATACTATCCGCAATCAAATCCCTACTCTGCAAACTATATCTCATCCCCTCCGTCCCCATACTAATCGCATCACTAACCCCAATCGTGTTGAACCTGAAGCCCACCATCCCCGCCTCCTTAACGCCCTCCCTCGCCGCCTCGGCGAGCGTCAGCAGGTGCATGTTGCACGTGTTGCCTTCGTACCATACCGAAGAAATCCCGATCTGGGGCTTGGTGAGGTCGGCGTCGGAGAGGCCGACGCCGTAGAGGATGGCCTGGGACCCGCCCTGGGACTTCGGCTCGGTGATGCGGGCGCTGTACTTGTTCAGCTTCGCCGGCGCGGCGGCCGGCCGAGGCGCCGCCGTGGTTGCCCGGACGGGAGGGAGATTCCGGCGCCGGAGAGGAGCGGAAGGCGAGAACGGCGATGAAAGCGCTAGAGATTGCATTTTTTCTTCTTCTTTGTTTGAATTGTTTTTCTGCTCTGTTCTTTTGATTATCTTATATATTATCTTCTAATGGAGAAGAAAGAAGAGATATTAGGATTAGGGTTTAAGTAGGGTTTCTCTGTTTTAATGTTTTTTTTTTTTTGGAGATTTGTATTTGTATTTTGTATTTAAAAAATGTTTTTTTGGAGAAGAAGAGATAAATATTGTAAGGATGAAATGTTATGTCTGTTTGTGTAACGAGTCATATTTGTTCAAGTAAATGACCCGTGCCATTATTTGGTTAGTATTATTTACGGAGAGGTGGATTATCTGTGTATTGAAAGGGCTCTGCACGTGATTTGCTGAGCGTTAGAAATAGGCAATCCGACAAAAGTGGAAAGATATGGCGACAAAACATTTTTTATAGAGAAAAGCTCACTTTTGCCCCTGAACTATTCAAAATTGTTCAACTTGCCCCCTCAACTTTTTTTTGCACACTTTTGCCCCCTAAACTCTTCCAAATGTTCAACTTGCCCCCTCCATCCAGTTAAATGCCCAGTCAGCAGTTAACTGATTGCGTGGCATGCTGACGTGGCAGCCCCTTCCCTTTCTACTCTTCCCTTTTCTTTTCTTTTCTTCCCGTTCTTCTCTTTCTCTTCTTCCTTCTTCTCTCCTTCGCTCTGTCGCCGTTCTCTCCTTCTCTCCTTCTCTCCTTCGCTGGTCGCCCAGTCGCCGTCGCCGCGTTGCCGCCACCGCCGGCGAGAGACTGGGGCCGGAGATCTGGCTGGCTGGCGGCTGGGGCTGGCGTCGTCGGCCGGTCTGGCGTCGCGCGGAGAGAAGAGAAGAGACAGAGAGCAGGGACAAAATAGTAACGGTTCCTTCTGAAGAACCGTTACAGATGTACAAAATAGTAACGGTTCCTTCTGAAGAACCGTTACAGATGTACAAAATAGTAACGGTTTCTTCTGAAGAACCGTTACAGATTTACAAAATAGTAACGGTTTATTAGTATCGGTTCTTAAGTGAAACCGTTACTATTTTGTACATCTGTAACGGTTCTTTAGAAGAAACCGTTACTATTTTGTACATCTGTAACGATTCTTCAGAAGGAACCGTTACTATTTTGTAAATCTGTAACGGTTCTTCTTCGAAGGAACCGTTACTATTTTGTAAATCAGAATCTGGTTCTTCGAAGGAACCGTTACTATTTTATAAGCGCGACCAGCTCTCCTCCTCCTCGCTCTCTCTCTCTCTTCTCTTCTCTCTCCCGCGCGACGCCCGCCCCCCCGCCCCCGCCCGGATCTCCGGCCCCCGCCTCTCGCCGGCGGTGGCGGCAACGCGGCGACGGCGACTGGGCGACCAACGAAGGAGAGAAGGAGAGAAGGAGAGAACGGCGATAGAGCGAAGGAGAGAAGAAGGAAGAAGAGAAAGAGAAGAACGGGAAGAAAAGAAAAGAAATGGGAAGAGAAGAAAGGGAAGAGGTTGCCACGTCAGCATGCCACGCAATCAGTTAACTGCTGACTGGGCATTTAACTGGATGGAGGGGGCAAGTTGAACATTTGGAAGAGTTTAGGGGCAAAAGTGTGCAAAAAAAGTTGAGGGCAAGTTGAACAATTTTGAATAGTTCAGGGGGCAAAAGTGAGCTTTTCTCTTTTTTATATTCAAAACACTAGGATAATCCTGAGTTAAGTGATAATCCTGAGTTAAGTCAGTGCGGCGAGTATTTCAATTTTAATAATTATTTTAATCTAATAATACTTAATTTATAATTATAATAATTCGAAATTAAAGTTTGTAAATTCATAGTATATAAATAATAATACATAAGAATTTAAAATTGTTGTTTTTGATTTTCTTATGTTATTATGTCTTGACATATTATATTAGAAAAATAAATTAAATATTAATCGAGGCTTAGATGAATGAGATCGATAAAATAAATGCAAGATAATTTATTTCGAATATTTTAGTTGAAACTACATAAGATTAAATAATAGATGATTAACTTTAAAAAAATTATATTTAATATTTAATATTATATATATATATATATAGGAAAAATATGTATACCGCATATGAAAATGTAACATTACTCATTTTCTTCAAAAATTTGTCACCGCTATTTTTCTTTATTTTTTAGATGTTAAAATAGTATATATTACATATATGTTATTTTGAAACCCGTAATACATTACATTAAGTAATATAATATAGTTTTCAATATGCTTGAAATTTTGGTTGAGATGATAGTTCTCACATAACGGAGATATAACACTGAATATTAATCTAACTAATCATGTGATATTATGATAATAATTTAAATTAAAACTAAGATTTGATAAAAAAAAATTATTCGAAGACGGGGAGAAAATTGATAATAATTCTCTTAAGAATTTTCAAAGAGGGGTAAAAAATATAATAAGAGTAAATGAGCCTATTATTTTATTATATGTTCTTTTATATAGTCTATATTCACATATTTTATTAAGAAAAATTGAAATTAGAATCATAACAATATGTAATAAGGTATAAGTTATAATTTAATGAGTATAATATTTTTGTACATCTTCATTCATATAGTCTATATTCACATATTTTAGCAAGAAAAAAAATTTGGAACCATAACAATATCAAAGTTAAAATAAAGAGAAAATTTCAACAAATTTATATTTGATGATTTTAATATGAGAAATAAAATATTTCATTAAGAATTATAATTTTTTAAAGAAGAAAAGAAAAATTATTTATATTTAAATGAGAAAACTCTTCATTAACTATTGATACATGTGATATTGTGGCAATAATTTAAATGAAAATTCAAGATTTAAAAAAAATTGATCAAACGGCCAAGATAAAATTGACAATAGGTCTCTTGAGAATACTCAAAGAGAGATGAAAAATAAGGTATAAGTTAATGAGTATATCATTTTTGTATATCTTCTTTTATATAGTTTATATTCACATATTTTAATAAGAAAAAGAATTTGAAACCATAGCAATATGGAACTCAAAATAAAGAGAAAATTTCAACAAATTTATATTTGATGATTTAACAATAGAAATAAAATATTTCACTAAGAATTATAATTTTTTAAAGAAGAAAAGAAAATTGATTTATGTTTTAATGAGTGAACTTTTCATTAACTATTGGTATTAATACATGAACACAAATTTGCACCATGATTCATGGAATCCATCTGATTAAGATCTGATGGTCACAAACAAACTCACAACGGTTCTCATTAATAACCACACACATATTGCCATAAAATTTCAATAAATTTGAGAAAATGAGTGGTTAAGATTCGACAAAAAAATTGATCTAACGGTTGAGATAAAAGTGATGCTGTGATCTTTTGAGGATGCTCAAAAGTAGGTAAAAATAAGGGGTTGGGTTAATTTCCTTGTTAATTTCAATTATGCACATGTGCATTCGGTTCGGATTGTTCGGTTTCGGAACTGAATCGGTCGATTTCGGTTAATTTCGTTCGGTTTTTTAGTCAAATCGATTCGGTTCAGTTTAAATGGTTGAGTTATCGGTTCGGTTAAAACCGAATAAACCGAACAGACCGAATTATATATAAAATTGCTAATTTATAATTAATATAATCTTAATTTTAGATTAAATATATAAATATTAATTAGTGTGATTATTATTTAGTATAAAAATTATTAATTTGACTTAATATTATATAGATTTTTTTCTAATTCGGTTCAACCGAATAAACCGAAATAAAATTCGGTTTATTCGGTTCACTTTAAATTCCGGTTCCATCTTTATTAGGTTCGGTTCCAAACCAGTTCGGTTCTGTTTAATTCGGTTATGTCTTATTCGGTTCGGTTTGGACCGAACCGACAGAATGAACACCCCTATGCACCGCCCGGCTTATTTAGTGCCCCGAATCAAGAAAGATATAACATAATTACAAAAAGATATATTGATAAACAGACAGATAAAATGAACACATATAAAAGTATATTAATATACAAACAATATTATTTTTTAATTAGCTCAATTAGTAGACAACTAAAAATCTATAAGTATATGTGGCGCTATTTAGACATTGTTTAAACGGACGCTCCGAATATTTTATCATTTCAATTTTATCCTAAGTAATTATGAAAATCATTAATTCATCCCTATGATAAAATAAATCAAAAAGAGAGAAACAAAGAGAGGAAATGGGGAGAGTAATATTCTTATTCAATTGTTATATAACACATTATCAGCACGAACAAAGATAAATCAGAAATTTGATATAGGAAAGAAAAGGTAATTTTTTTTTCTTTTTTTTCTTATTTACCTTTATATTGTCAACATTATACTTTTATTATATTCACACAATATACCTTGTATTCTAAACAAGAGAAAATGAAAACTAAAATAATTGAATATACAAGTCTTATCATACTGATCTAGAGGATGTGACTAATGAAAAGATCTCTCCGTCAAAAAGAGACAATATATATATTTATATCACAACAACATACATTATATTCTAAACAGTATACTTTATATTTTCAACAATATACCTTACATGAGAAATTCATTGGGAGTCATAGGGAGCTACTAAACAAAACAATTAGATGTTAAATTTTGTGGGAGTCATTTTGGAGCTCCCAATCTTGTCAGCAAGATATGGGAGCTCGGTAGAGCATAGAATCGGGAGCACCGAAAGATTTCAAATTACTCCCAATTTTGTGGACACGTGGTGGCTTTTCATTGGGTGGGAACCTGGGAGCCATAATTTGTGAGAGGCAATTAGTCGATCATCCCATATTTGAATTCTTGCAAATTTCTTTCCTTTATTTGATGCGCCTAAAGTTATAATTATAAAACTATATACCACAACCTGAAGTTGTAAAGTTATTAATCAACCTGAAGTTAAAACTTACAAATTAACTTGAAGTTGCAAAATTATTAATTAAGTCTAAAATTCATTTTTTTTTTACTTTTATATTGTTTTCCCATTTTATATACTGTTTTTTTCATTTTTATATAATATTTTCACTTTTTATGTATATATTATTATTAGAAAATAAATTATATAAACTGTTATTGGATCCTCGTGAACAGTCGTGTTATAGTGCGTCGTGCTGTATTAGGTCCCTTAATAATATTATACACTTAAATATATATTAGAGAGAGTTTATTAAGAAAGAAGAAATTGGACCATCCTTTTTGGATTTATAAGAGTTCGGATCCACTGTGGCGAGTTATTCCATTTCGTTTGGTGTTTATGCTAGGGTTTTAAGAGAGAGAGAGAGAGAGAGAGAGAGGGAGAGTTTCAATCGATCGAGCTGTTGAAACAAAGGAAATTCGGAAAGAAAGAAAGAAAATGTATCGATTGTTTGGATAATTTGCTGATTTTCGCATCAATTGCTTTGCCATTTGGTAATTCAATCCTTTTTTTTCTTTAATTTGTATATCATATTTCTTTGCCAATCGGGTGGAATTTCAGACGAGGGTTTCTTTTGTTTACTATTAATTAATTAGATATTTTAGTGATTTTTGCTTTATTTGGTTTATTAGGTACTTGACTGGCATTTTTGAGCGTTTCCGTAATGGAGGAAAAATCTGGTGGGAAGAAAGTTGTTCCTAAAGTAGTGAAAATTGACAAAGCCTTGAAAACTGTATGAGTTTTTACTGCATGTGTTTTTTGTCTTTTTATTTTGTGATTTGTTTGTTTCTAAAATTCACAAGCCTCATATTGCTTAGACTGTGTAAGTGTAACTGTAGGAGAAATTGAAATCCCTAGTTAAACTTCAATTCTTCAGTTAGGTCTTAAATAAATCCAATTTTAGGATATTTATCCCTCTATTAACGTTCAATTCAAACAAAATCTATATGAAGAGCAAAAAAGTAAGATAAATTAAAAAACAGCAGTAAAAAATGTTTTTTTTTGTCGTTTTAAGAAAATTGTTTGAATAAAAATGATGAATCAGGCTGAAATATGGGTGAAAAATATGAGTGGAGGAGCAATACATCAACAAACCGAAAATGAAACTGAGGGTCGACCAGCAGGGTAATTTTAATTTATTTTATTTTATTTTATTTTTTTATAGTACTTTTCATTTATTTTTCCATTTGTTTGTTTGTTATGTTGCAATACGGTCTGAATTGGTCTTAGATTTTTGAAATATCAGTATTTGCTTTCTGTTTTGCATATGTGGTTCCACTTTTGTTGAAGTGTTTTGTATTATTTGTGGAATTAGGCTAAATTGATGATAACTGGGGTTTTATATAGGCAAAGTTGGATTAAATTTAGGTCTTGATTGTGCATCTAAAGAGGCTTAATTGTCTCTTAATTTGGTAAAAGATTAATCAAATTTGACGGAATTATTGCCCTTTTTATTTATCTATCTATTTGTTCATTTATACATACATTCTTATTATTTTAATTTTCAATTTGAAGGCTTGGTTTAAGAGCCAAAATTATTTCCAATTGATTATTTTTTATTGAAGCATAATTGCATTGATAATTGGTTTTAGCCAAATTTCATATGTACCCCCGAAAACCTCATAATTTCATGTATACCCCTACAAAAAGTGAAATATCACTAAAATCCCTAGAAACTCACTAAAATATCATGGATACCCCTACAAACTCACTAAAATATCATGAATACGCCCACAAAATTCTTAAAATATCACTAATATCCTTGTCGTAAATAATTTGTCAAAATATGTCAGCCTAATAGCATCTATATGATTACATTATTATTAATTATTTTATTAAAAATATAAAATGAGTATTTTATGCTATTTTTTTTTAATTTTTTTAGTAATTTCTTTTAGAGAATTATAAGTTTTTCATTCAAACATATTTATCTCGAACTTGCCATATATAAACTAAAAAGAACATAAAATGACTCATATAAATCCTTACATAGAGGTATAAACAGAAAAATAAAAGAAATAACGTTAATATTGACACTAAATATATTATAGGGGTATCCATGATATTTGAATGATTTTATAGGGGTATTGGTGATATTTCACTTTTGTAGGGGAATACATGAAATTATGATGTATTTTAGGGGTACATGTGAAATTTGGCCTTGGTTTTAAATTTCTAGAAGCAAAGTTGCAAAATTTAGACTCAATAGCACTTGCACATCTGAGACTTAATTTGCTCTTAATTTGGTCAAATTTGATGAACATTTACCTAATTTATCAATATATTTATTCATTCTTACATCTATATTTATCATATTTATTATTTTTAATTTAAAAGGTTGGGTTTAGGAGCGAGAATTAATCCACATGCAAAACCGGTTCCTTCGACCGATCCAGTAGAGAGAAGACTGCTCGGAAAAGTCAACGCAAAGAGAAAACAAAATTTAGAAAACGAAGATAAAATTAATTCAAATGATAAAAATGAAGAAGATTCTGATGATGAAACGGAAAGCAGAACGAGCTCCTTTGTCAAAAAGAAGCCGATGGGTTTTAATAGTGCTGCCTCTTTTTTGGCTAAAAAACGCAAATGATATGTGAGATCTTGGTTTTTGTGTACTAAATCAAATTTTGATGGTTTTAGGTTTGTGATTTTTTATTAAAAATATGATAGTTTATTATTGTTACATTGTAATTTTGTCTTGGCAAAATCTTGTAATGAATTAGAAAGTATTTATTAGAGTTGGTAACTTTCTTTTTTTATATATATCCGAGATTTTAGGTTTTAATAAAAGAAATTTGATATTGTGCTCCCACATAATACTTGTGGTCATTAAAAAAATAAAAATAGAATATTATTATATATACTAATAATAAATATATGTTTTGTCAATCCGACTTCAGCTTTTCTTCTCAATATTCCTCGACAGTTCTGTCAATTCCTCAATCATATCTGTCAGACTGGCCGATCGTGTAAGCCAGTCTTACTGTTGACGTTCTTTTAGTTGCACTTTGTTGTTTGATATCTAGTGATTCTTTTAATAAGTATTTATAAGGATTGTTATTCTTTGAACAAATTATTTATAGGGTTATATTTAATTTCTCAAGAATGATAACATATACATACAAGACATATTACCAAATCACTCCTTGAAATACTGAACCGAGTCTCGAGAGAGCCTCCATTTCAGGCACATTCCGGCTCCCTGACAACTCGCCATGAGGCAACACCAATGGCCGCACGGAGAATTCCATGGCCCTGACATGGCCAACTCATTCTTCTACCTCTCCTCCTGCTTCATCTCTCTTCTTCTACTTCCTCAAAACTGTTTTGTTAATTCCTCAATTTTGTCCGTCAAAATGGCTGATCGACTGTCGGCATGTCTCAGGCATGTCTCTTCTACAGACCGAGTGGCTATTATTATTGTTAACATCATGTTAGTCGCAGTTTGTTGTTTAATGCATCTAGTGATTTCTTAATAATCGGTTACATTATTTTTTCACTAATCTTAACTTAATACATACAAGATAAAGATCATCACAAAATCACTCCTTCAAATTCTGAGCCTCAAAAGAGCTTCCAATTCATTCCTGCTCCTATTATTCCCAACAACTCTCCAATATTGTTTGATACTAGCAAAAACACACGCGCGTTGCGCGAAGTATCTAAGATCTACGTGCGAAGTATCTATAATCTTTTAATAAATGCAATATTATAAACCCTAAATGTAAATATATGCCTTAGACGCATACACCTTAAATCTTTTTTATAAACACATTGATATACCTTAAATATAAATATATATTACTTCATGAAACTGTACAAAATTCTAGTTCACTACCATTTTCATTATAATATACAGTACAAAAACAAATAAATTTTATCTATGTTACATTTCAAACTATAGACTAAACAAATCACATTTAGATTCAAAAAGAAACTTTGTAGTAAACCTAGATGGACGAATCAAAACCCGCCAAGGGCCCTCCATTTAAGAAAACTTTGAAGAAGGAATCGAGCTTTTTCTTCGTTTACATGGAGCTTTCCATCGTCAAACCGCTCATCATTTATATTGAGCTGAAATTAAATAAATACAATAAACCAAATCAAATTAAAGTTACATAAAGGAAAAATAAATAAATAAATATAATTACCTCGAGCACATTGCAAGCAAGATCATGATCAGCATTCGCTTAACCGATTGAATTGATTATAACTTTAGGGAAATAATAAAGTTACAAATACAATAAAAGACAACTTTAAAAATGACACATGGTCAGAAATATATGCTAATTGCATCTTAGAAACTTTGCAGAGAAGAATTTAGAGAGACAGATCAAAAAAATCTTCTCGAGAATCTGAATTTGTGTGATTCATTTTCAGCTTCTATTTCACTCTCAATCATCAACATACACACGTTATGAGCAATTATTAACAACTAAGTAATAAAGAATTTGTAAATCCGATTTTTAAGAAAATAAAATAAAATTGTTGTACCTGTCTGATACATGGCTAAGGATATGATTCTAGATCTCTAAAGACAACATGAAGTGAGAATATCAGCTTCTACATTCAATTTTGAATATGTGAGAGAAATCAATCAGTCGCCTTCCTAAAGTAGTCGGAATTGATATATTTGAAATGGCTCTTTGGGCGAAGGTACATAAAATAAACAAATAAATAAAGGGAAATTTTTCAATTACTATTATTTATTTTTCTTAATTTTTTTTTATTGAGAGAGAGTACATGTCGTCTATATTGAGCATGATCCATTGAGGAGGGGCGACAGTGTGGCTTCTGAGATTATATTAAGTAATTTTTCAATCAAGTACCAGTATAAATGTGCAGCCAGTTGTATCATTTGAAACCACTTCAACTTTATTCAAATGTTTAAGCTTAAATAATATGCAGCTACAGAAATACATAAAATAAAAAAGAACTATTACTAACTGGGACTTAATGGTCTGTTAAATTCAAAATTTTAAATTTTAAAATTGTCAAATTACCTCTAGAAGTACACCAGATGAATATTTCAATACTTGAAGAAACGCTCTATCTTGATCCCCCTTAGTAGAATTTTTAGCTAACTGGATTAATCAAGAATACCTAGTTAATGAAGAAAAATTTAGCAATTCTGATCTATATCTTTTCTAATGACTAATTAAGTATTAAGAGAAATTTAATGTCATATTCTCTAATTGAAAACCAAAGAATCCAATAAAAATTATAATTATGTGAGTTAAAAATCATAGAAGTATCAAATAATATAATAAAATTTCGAATATTCCAACACGATTTCTGACATAAAGCATACAATTCAGAAAACTATCATGCCTAGTTTTTCAACCTTTTTGTACCAATTCCGTTCCTCTATATAATGCTGCATATTTTCCGCCCCGTTATGTACTGATTCACCTGTTGAAATGAGCTAGTAACCTCACTTTAGTGTCAAATAACACAATTAAAATTTGGGAAATTTGCAAATAAGTCCCTGCATTATGTTTGAATTGAAATGAACCCCCTACATAATCAGAAATTGCAAAAAAAAGTTTATTTTCTGGATATTAAGAAAAAAAATAATAATAGTAAATTTCTTGATATTCAAAGAATGAAATTTTTTCGCAATTTCTTATAATATAGGGTATGTTTGCAATTTAGATATAATTCAGGAGCTTTTTTGTAAATTTTCCTAAGAAATTAAACAACAAAAAAATTTAACCAAAAACCATGGGCTTTTTTTTGCAAAATTTTCCTGAAATTAAACAAAAAAAAAAGAAAAAAAACCAAAAAAACTGAATTAGATTTGAATCGACCAAAATAAATACAATCATTATACCTAGTGACTCTTTCATAATTAATATATAAAATAATATTGTTATTATATATAGTCAGCTCTTTTGCAATTTCGTCATGACTTCCTGTACCAATTTTCCAAATAAAAGAATAAAGAACAATACTAAAAATAGAGATACCTTTTATTGCTTCTCCAAGAATAAGCAAGTTTTGATTTAACGAAAAGCTGTCAGGCATACCGAGACAGTCACGAAGGTGTAGTTAGAGACCCGAGAATGATGAATTTTGCTCAATTTTTGCACAATTTGTCTCAATTTTGAATAATTTTGAAAAAATTCAGAGAGAAAAGAAAGAAGAAGAAGAAGAAGAAGAAGAAGAAGAAGAACGGTGGACTGAATGGTAGCTTCTACAGTTCATCTCAATGCAGAGCATCCCAGGAGCGGCCAAACTTCAACTTCAAAAGGGGAGAACAGATGAGTGAGCGATTGAGAGGGAAAGAGTGAGAAACAGGCGATTGAGAGAAGAGGGAGCGAAAGAGAGAGGCAAGCCAGCGAGGGGAGAGGGATAGGAGAGTGAGCGGACTGAGAGAGAGAGAGAGAGAGCCACGATTGAAAGAAATGAGAGAGAATTAGAAAGAGGAAGCGGAAAGGGCAAAGTATGGACGACGCGGGTACTGGACATCTGTCGCTGGTTAAAAGTTTTAATCAAATGGCTGAAATTAAATTTGAGCAGTAAAATTTTGTAATCCAATGGTTCTCCTAAAAAGAATGACGTGGAAGCTTAGTAAAAGAGTAAATTTTTAAGGATTTAAACCTATTATTAATTATTAATGTCTAGCGGTATTTTTAATAATTATTTATAGGGTTATATTATTTTTTCAAGAATCTCAACTTATATATACAAGATAAATATTACAAAAATCACTCGTTCAAATTTTAAGCCTCAAAAGGGCTTCCATTTGAGGCATGCTCCTTTTATTTCCAACAAACCGCCATGAGGCCACACGGATGGCCGCACGGGGAATCCCAAATCCCTGACAAGGCCAGCACACTCTTCTAACCCTCCTCTTACTCTTCCATCTCTCTTCTTCTAATTCCTCGAGTTGTTTCGTCAATTCCTCAATCCTGTCCGTCAGACTGGCCGATCGATTGTCAGCCAGTCTGAGGCAGGTCTCGGCCGTGGACTGTGCGGCCATTGCTGTTGTTGCGAGGTGTTGTTTTAGTTGGAGTTTTGTGTTTGATGCGTGTAGGGATTTGGTTGTTTGGTCCAGCTCGAGTTTCAGTAGTGCGAGCTGGAAATGGATAAGATTTGTGTGTGGTTTTAGTAGTATATGAAAAAAATAATACTAATGTTTTTTTATGTGATTTTCTTATCTGGTGTAAAATGATAATTTATAATTTATAATAATGATAATAATAGTAGTTATTATTGTTATAATTATTATTAATCATTATTACTCTTTGACTAAAATAATAATAATAATATTTCTATTATTATAATTATTACTGTCTTGATTAAAAAATCATCATCATCATCATTATTATTATTACCTCTTTATCGCGTTCTTTAATTGCAGATTTTCCCGCTTGAACCTCTAATTCACAAGCCTCTCTCCATCTATTTATCTCCTCTCCAGCTATTTTCACCTCCTTTTTAAGTTCTTCCACCTTTTAATATTCCATTTTAATTCATGATTAATAAGTATAAGATATTAAAACTAAGATATTTCAAGATTTTGTAACAGTTTAACTACGAAATTTGAAATCCTTTTTTTAATTCTGAATTGGTTTAGTGAGAGAAATGAAAAAGTTTTTGAGTACTTACACTGCTAAGCATTAATCTTTCTCTTTCTTCTAAATCGTTAATGTACATCTTATTTTCCTTCAATTTCTGAGCTTGATCTTCAACAAGTGCTTGCAATTCGTCATTAGTCGACCTAATAAATATATAACAACAATATTTTCATAATTTAATAATACTATGAAACTAATTGAGGTTCAAATTGGTAATTACTATACCTTGATTCTTCCAAAGCTCTTCTAAGATCCTTAATCTCATTGCGTAGATTATTCATTATGCTTTCCACTGTTTCACTCTGAACAAAAATATCATCAGATATTTCACCAATTATACATTTTTTGTCAAAAGAAACATTTTGCAAAACACCCAAACAAATCTTATCATATTTAGCAAATAACACTTAACATGTATCATATACTTTTTATGGGTCCAAAGTCAATTTTTAAAACAATAAATTTTTCGTTGAAAGAAACATGCATACTAACAACAAAAATTAAAATAAGTCAATTTCTTTCAAATATATAACTAAATATCTACATTTATAACATCTTACCAGACTAATAATTTCTTCTTGTTCTTCATGACTCGCATCGGAATCCGTGCTGGCAGAAGAACTCTCAACGGAATCGCCACTCAAAACCCCCATTACAAATCCGAACCCAACTCTCTGCAATCCTTTCTCTGCAATCTGCATGATCCCTCCTCTCTTACTCTTCCTCTCCATTTGTTCCTTCTCTGCTACCGCCGCCTTTAACAACCTGCTGAGATCCCGGTTTTCTTCCGTCAGGCTCAAAACGCTATTTTCCAGCTCTCTTTTCTCCTTTTTTCTAAAACCTTCATAATTTGAGAATTTCGAATGGATTGAGTTTCCGATTTCGCAAATTGAACCTGTTTCCAAGACCAATTTTATGAATATATCCTCCGAATTTGATTCCCTTTTGCCGGGTTGATGAAACTCGGTCTCGGAGAGTCTCGAACCGATCTGAACTAGCATGGTTCGCACAGATCGAATTGAATCAAGCACGCAATACATAACAACATCTCTGTTGATTCTCTCCTCAATAAGATCGAAAACTATAGCGTCGCATGGATTGATTTCGTGAGTGGAGAATGATTCATTGTGGGGTTTAGGAGGAGGATCTGCCATGGATGAATTGAGGAGATTTGAAGATTCTTTTTCCATAATGAGAAAATGAAGTAATATGAGCAGCTACCAACCAGTCAGACTTGCGCGGGAGAGAGAGGAGATTTTTGAACAGACTTGGTCTGTTCTTATTTTATACATCGAGTAGTTTGGAGAAGTAATGCACTTGGTCTATATTTACATTGTACACTAAGGAGTTTGGACAACTAAATGCTCCCCACTTAGCAAATTATTTTTGGCAAATTTGAAAAAAAAAGAACAAATGTTTATTAATTGCAAGAAAAAATAACATATTATTAAAATTAAAAAATAAAAATAAAAATGTATGGATTGTAAAAATTGCAACACTAACTTGACATAATCCAAATATCATATTAAAGAAGAAGAATTCAGAAGTAACTCTCAAGTCATTCAAAATATTTTATTTCTAGAAACATCTATAAAAATATGTATATTCTAGATAACTAGTTTCTAGAGGTCTCCATCCAACTAATATAAATAAACTTTCTTCCTCACGATTTTGCATCGAGCCACTAATCAATTTCTCTCTTCAAATAAAGAGTGTAGTGTATGTATTAAAAAGTTGAAAGTTCAATATTCAAGAAGTTATAAGGTCATATTCTTGAAGGTTTAATAATTGAATAGTAGAGTTGGAATATTGAGTAATTAGTAAAGAAAATTTATTAAAATATCGTCTTTCTAGTATGCATTGAACATTACTCATCAGTAAATTAGTAATTTTTAGTTTTTTTATTGTCTTATTTTCAAAGAAGACATTATATGTAATAGGCATTGTATTATTATGGGGCTTGTTATAGTGATACAGATCTGTCCCCTACTTACCTCTATATGAGGTCCACTTACCACTTTTATTCACTGTATATGGGTCGTATTTACCACTAAAATCAATTTTTTCTTGCTGTGGGTCCCACTTACCACTACAGTCCAAAATTGCTGACTGCATCATGGTAAGTGGTGGGGGGGGGACAAATATATGTCAAGTTAGAGTTTTTCTATTATTATATAAACTATAAATTTTTTTTTATTAAGCATTTAAATCGTCAGTCAAATTATTATTTTTGTATTTTCTCATAGTGTATTAATTGCGGAAAATACATTAACTATAATGGATATTTATAGTAGTATATAAAAATAATTGGAAATAAAATGTCATTATAAGAACTCAGTCATTCATTATTGGACGGTTTAGACTCACATCTCTCAGTTATTGTTGATTTTTCTTTTGAACGAGCACACCACTAATACTATATATTTTCATTGATTATTTATTTCATTTTCTAGAAGAAAATAGATCACCGCAAAGATAAGATGAGGAAACAACATCTGTCCTAAGAATTGTTAATATTTACTATTTAAAAAGTGCATGTTTACTAGTAGAAAATATTATGTAAATGGATTAAAATCTGGTAATTATTCAATATAATTAATGAATTCAAATATACAATTTACAGGACTTATTTATATATAAAAATGAACTCAAAAAATTTTAAATTATAGAACAGAAAAATTTCTCTCATTATTTTGTTTGGTGTTTACTAGCAGTACAAGATGAAACAGGTCTACCCAATAATTTACCAGATAGTGACAAACTAGTCACCCAAGTTCTATGAAATTTACCTAAAGATGATGTGTCATTACATGAGGACACGCGTAAATAATTTGTACAAATAAAACGTGCAAACATTTGCACTTAATTCAAGGCGCGTCGATTCAGTGAAATTATTTCTTTCAATCTACACTCGGTGTTCATACCCACTTCAGAAAAAATAGCCTTTAAACCCATCACAACACGCGACGTGGCAAACCGAGTTCACTCATTGTTTTATGAATCGAAGCGCCAGTAGGACGAACTGACACATACTCAAAACAGAAGTGATATCCCGAGCGCATATTTACTATTCCCAGAGCTTACCGAAGAAGAAACGAAACATTCTCCAATGAAAAAGACGCTCTGAACGTAAGAAATATGCTCTCGCAATAAAACTATACTCGAAACAGAGCCTGTGCGACAAAATGAGAATGGAAAGCAAATGATCCATAAACGGAAACACAATAATCACAATACAAATAAACAACAACAACATCATAAAGAAAGAAATATAACACTAGAAAAAATAATAACTCTTCAAACCAAACTTAATCTATTTATATATACAAAACACTAAAGAAGAAGAAGAAGAAGAAGAAGAAGAAGAAAGAAAAGAGAAAGAAGAAGAGAAGAAGATGAACAGCAACAAATCTGATCAATCTCGAGATCCTCCACTCGCCGGAGGAGAGGAGATTATCATCCTCTCCGCCTCCGCCGGCGGCGGCGGCGGTGGCGGCGGTGGCCACCATGGTTCTGTGGCGTCGCAGTCCAAGACCCATAACCCAGAATCGCCGGATTTCTTCTTCAAGACGAGGTTGTGTCAGAATTTCATGACCAGAGGGTACTGCCAGTACAACAACTGCAGTTTCGCGCACGGGGTTCAGGAACTGCGGAACAAGAACGGGGATCTGATGGAGAACGGAGCCAGGGTTTGCAAGATGTACTACAGAACGGGGAACTGCACGTACGGCGCTGGATGCAGTTACTTGCATGTGGAGAGTGGTAACAACAATGGAGATGGAGCGATGGTACATAACAATGGCGGATCTGAGAGGAAGAGTGCGTACAAGGTGAAGCCTTGTTTTAGTTGGAGGGGTAGTGGAAGGTGTTCGTATGGAGCTCATTGCATCTTTGTTCATGGCCATGAAGGTATTTTTGTTGATTTTGTTGGAAATTTGAGAGCTTTTTTGGTGATTAATTTGGTGATTTGGGAAATTTTTGGTTGTTGTTTTGATGTTTGGTTTCATTCATCATTCATGTTCCCTTTTTACAACATGGAATGCTATAATTAATAAAAATGATTAAACGCTTTTAAATCATTGAAATTATGACAATGCAAATTCTTGCTTGACTGAAGTGCCCACTGAGTACTAATATTATTTTTTGCCCCAAATTTAGGGAAACTTGGGTGTTCAATTGGGCCAAAATAGCTGCAGATATAGGGTAAATCAATTCATATTTGACCCGAAATTGAAATAATTGGATGATTTATTTTTGCCCCTAATTCAGAAAAAAATGGGATGGTCAGTTGGCCCAAAATGCAGCAAATATGGGCTAAAAATTATAATTAATTCATATTTTACCCAAAAGAAATTCAAACAATTTGATTCCAAAAGCCCACAAATAAAAAAAACCACTTTTTTATATCAAAAGTATAGTATTAAATCAACATAGGAACTATTTTTTCAATCAAATAACACTTGTATTTTCACCAATTTAATGCAAATATTAATCTTTTTATTCAACTCAAAATAGATTCGAGGAAAAATGAAAGAATCACAGAATCAGAAAGAGGACAAAATTCGCAAGTTCCAGAAGATTCCAGAAGGTCTAGCAGAAGCAATATTTTTACCAGACCGATGCTGACTCAGCGGTCCATTCAAAAATCCGGGTCCCAAAAATTACAAGAAATGAAGAAAATTATCGATATTTACGGTGACTGGCCTTACTAAGAAATGCCAAATATGGAAATGTTGAATTAGTATTTGTTTGTTTAGATTTTAGAAGGTAAAATTTGAGTTAGTTTTGTGTTTAGCATATGTTAATGTGCAAGCTTTTTTTTAGGGTTTATTGTATAAATAGTTTTTCTGTCCAATGGCCTTACCTAGACTGAAATAACATTTTTTTTGGTTGCCTCTTCTTTGTGTTGTAGATCTTATGCTAACCATTTGAATGAAATAAACAGAGGAATATGTTGCAATTTGGACTTTGAATTTTGTCATATTTGCTTATGGATGTGTAAAACAAGATGGAATTAGAAATTCAAAATTTAATTGTGCCAAATAATGGGTATTGAACTTTGAATTTCTTCTGTTTAATCAAATAAAAATTGATTATTATATTAATATATTTCAATGGGCAGTGTTCAACAAGCACAATGTTACCAGTTTTTAATATATATAAGTTACATGGTTTTGTTTTGTATTTGTTTTATCCAAAGGAAGTACTGAAATGAAAATAACTCGTATAAAATATTGTTAGAAGATTTGTCTATGAATAAATTATTATTTTTTGAGGGTTTAATATAAAATTTTATCTTGGTTGTATTCAAATGGCATGGTTTACTTTTACTATTTTAGAGTTGAGAAATTTCATCATTTTTCAACTCTGTATTACAAGTCTATATATTATTTTATTCCTTGTAGGCTCAAAGTCATTATATTTTGTTTATATAGATAACATATTATTTGATGAAAATATTTTCAGATTCAGTTTTTCTTGTGAAAATTTGGGTATTTTATTTTTTTAATAGAAATTTAGTCCATCCTTTATTTTTCTCCTGTGGAACCAATATTAGCTGTTTCACTGAAGGATGATTTATTTGATCATGGTAGACAAATCAGATTGACTTTGAAAATTCAAAGTTTGAATCCAAACTTTCAATTTGAATTAAATAAATGAAATTTTAACTAGTACGTAAGTTAAATAAATCTTGCATTTAGTATGGTGGTTTACATATAAATCACTAATGTTAAGTTTACAAACATCATCCTTATTGTTAGTACAAGTGTACTATTTTGAATTTTATATGAAATGTGCAAGTTTTGGAAACAAATATATCTTAATTCCATCATCCGAATATTTTTTTTGGATAAAATCATCTTATTAATAAAGATCAGTAATGGCCAAGCACTACTCTAACAGAATAACTTTCTATCACATATACATCAGAACAACTATATCATAATTCATAATACAACAATAAAAAACAAAAAGAAGAAAAATAAAATAAAATCTTGTTTCTTTCAAATTTTTGGATCAACACGTTTTCTTTCAGAAATAATAAGTGATTTCTTAAAAAAAAGTGAAAAGAATTGCTGCTATTGTTCTGGTTCTGGCTACAGCTTCAGAAATATAATTCAATAAATTCATATGCTTAATTTGTTAAAAATAACTCATATGCTTAATTTATCAAAAAATAATTCGCACGGCTTAAATTCTGCCGCAACTTTAGTTGTGCTAACCATATGTTCGTACATGTTATTATTCTATTTTATTTTTTATTTATGATTGCTGGAATTTTGGTCTGATACAGAGTACTTAGCAACATATAATTCAGGTGTGGTTCTGTTGACATTTTTTAAGGAAAAAGTCAATAAATTAAACTTTTGTTTTAATTTTGTAGAAAATTTCTTATCTAGTCAGAAATTAATCCCAAAAAGCTGGAATCCAATGGATTGTATTATCTAGTCAGAAATTATCAGACTTTAATTTGTGATTTTCTTTTTGGTAATGTGAAATTTTTATTTTAATTTATAATACTTTGAATTAAAAGAAAACTACTGTTAAATGGACCATAAAAACTGGATTTTCCATTTAGTGAAAAAGGGGTCAATTTTTGTTCTTGTTATTTATGTAACAGATCTGAAAATAAACGAATAACAAGAAATCTGGCATATAATAAGTTTTATTTTTATTAATTTTTGTTGCTTAGTTGAATCTATAATTTAATCTTAAGTCCACAATTTCTTTTTTCCAAGTAAGTTGAATATTGTAAAATTATTAAAACCCGGCCTCCCAAAATAAAGGATCTTGTGGGAATATTCTCAATTGAATATAGTTATATTGATTATCTTCACCACGTTGTTAACTATAATTAAATTTGATAAGTTAAATATCTTATTCTTTATGTTGTCAACCATTGTTTGTTTTTCTCTCAATTTGTCCGGCACTCTTTTATTTATTTGGTTCAATGAAAACTAAATAGGAGACAAACAATATGAAAATATTATTTATTTATTATTTGTATTATTTGTTATTCTTATATATATGATGTATTATTTTTATCATTTATTTGTATTATTTATTTATGTATTATTTGTATATTTATATGTAAAATTTATGCATTATTAATTGTTGTTATTTATAATTTTTATGTGCATTAGTTTATGTTATGGATGAGGCTAGCCTTACTACCAAAACCACGGAAGAAACCACAGAATTCTGACTTGTGGGTCCCAACAAATACACAAACCAAAATTGGATCGTATCAGCTCTGTTCTGTAGGTCTCTATCCCAAATCACCATCTCTTTTCCAAATCGCCAACCATAACAACTGTGCCGGAATCCGCTTCTAGCCTCCTTTTCGCTTTAACACTTTTTCGCACGAGTTTTTCAACTGAAGACAGAAGGGTTTCTAAGGCACAGTATAATTTTTTTAGTTCATATTTATGTAGAGAAAAGGCTGATTAGGGCTTTAATTTTCGGAGTTAGTTTGGTAATTAGGGCTAAACAGGGGGTTTAATTGTAAAATTAATTTTATTTTAGTTGGAGGATGTTTTGTAAACTGAGAGAAATTTGATTCTATTTTAGATCAAAATCAGGAAAATTGAAGATTAGTTAATATATGTTGCACAATTGAGGTCAAATTGGTAATAAACAATACTAAGTAAAATTAAGTTGTATTTAATTGAGTTGTTGTATTTTTAGTTGTTCAATGGAGCATTCTAAGAAGTATGTAATATGTTGTAAATATTATTGGATTGAGTTTAATTAAATGAAAAAGTTGCCTGTTTGGCAACTATTTTCCTTTAAAAAAAAAAAATTGAGGGAATTAGCACAAAATGAAGAATTGCAGTGAAGTGGAAGAGAGGAAAATAAGGCAAAATATTGGCTGTTAAATATTTTTTGTTTCAATTTTTGCTTATGAAAAGAATATTGAAATGAATGAATATGAACATGTGATTTGTACCAGTATTGTATAATGTATTTTGGTTGTAAATTGAGTTGGAGCAATGTATATGAATTGTAATGAACTAATTTTTTTTATTCAAATATACCACTGTTTTTACATTTAAGCTGTTGGATTCATTTTATTGAGTTGTATAGGTGTAGAAAGCAAAGCCATAATTCAACACATAGAAAACAATTTGAGTAAATTTCGTTCTAACACACTGTACACTCCATTACATGATTTTGTATCAACTGTTGCATATCATTTCAGAAAAAGAACATCAAAGTCACATTGAGAACAAAAAGATGATAAGATCCTAACTGCAATCCTCTAATTGCCTTGAATTACCATAATTCAGGATGAATTCCATTTAAATCTTCTCTTGATACTTCATTAAATAATCTGCATAAAATAGCATCTAAAAGATATACATTTAGTTAAATGCAGTAACTACATAAACATAATCCTTAAAAAAAAAATATATACATAAACATAATCAAGATAGAAGTTCAAATTTTGAGCTAGTATATATACTCTTATGGAGTAATTCCTTCTTTTTTCGCTTTATGAGTGAAAAATACTGATCTCTTGAAAATTTATTACTCAAGAAGGTAGCGGTACTAAAATTTGGCCCAAATCTCTTGATGTGAAATTAACTTTGAAATAAGATATGCTCAAATTATATAAAAAATTGGTTCATGTATTGTATTGTATTGACGTGAACCCACTCTACTCAAGAAATCATATAACTGAACTTCTTTGTGTTTCGAATATTTTTGGCAAATTGAAAAAGAAAAAGAAAAAGAAAAGAAACAAGAAATGACTCCTCATATCTATATACCTTTTGATAAAGGAGAAATCGGCGCTCGGAGCTGAAAATGAGCTGCAGACAGCGGATTCTGGCACCGGTTAAAAGGAGCTACGATCGGTGATCGGGCAGGACGCGATTTTGGGGGCTGACTACGATAAATTGCTACAGTAAAGGCGCGAGTTTATTTTCTTTTGGAGAGAAAGGTTTGTATTTGCATTATTTCTGATCCGTTAACAAACCCAATAATAATAGATGCGCCTAAAATTTGTTTGTATCATGTTGGACCCCACAAGTCAGTTTTCTGTGGATTTGGGTGTGGTTTTGGTAGTAAGGCTAGCTATATCCTTATGTTATATATGCTTTTTTTTGTGATGTAATATTCTTTGTTCAAGTGGGTTTAAGGGTGCCCAATATGATCAGAGTAGTAGTCTTATATTTCTGTAAACAGAAAGCATAACATGAAACTATGTTCTAACGTTCCAAAGGTGGAAACTAGTATGTCCCTAAGAAAGCCTATGGGCAAGTTTAGACGCGAAAAAAATAAATAAAAAAAAGTATGTCCCTAAGAAAATCAAGCCTCGAGATTTTTTGTGTCAATCAAAATAATTCTCCTTGTCCCAATTGATTTTGACTCTAGAATTCATCTTTAGTAGTTTTTAATGTTGCAGCTGAACTATGTATATTTTAAAATCCGGCCAAAATTAAAATAAAATATTACTAAACTTGATCAATAGACACATATATAATTTAGTTAAGTGCACACTAAATCATTGGTCATTGGTTTAGAATTCAAGTCTCATTAATATCAAATAATTAAAGTGATACTGAGACAAAAAACAGTTTTCCCATTCAATACAAGTGAAATACTAATAGATTTAACTCGATATACCATATAAAGTTGTCTAGAAGTGATATCCCATGATTAGAATCTGTGTCCATAGCATTACGGATGTTGTGCATAATATGGAAAATTTTTCATCTCTTTTTCTTACGTTTAGATGATAGTGAGTATATGAAAACAATTTTTGAGTTAGTTACTATTATATACATTTTCAACATACTATAATTTTTTTTTGAAATGTAGGCAAAAAGTTCTTTTACAATAGTATTTACAAGCAATTCCCTAGAGCTTAAAAGTCTTCTTTGGAATTTTTATAAATAATGCCTACAAGCTAATTGCCTAGTCTATTCTTGCGGCGACTAGGTTGTCGTTTATAGTACATTTTCAACATACTACAAATTAATTTGAATTGTAGATTTTATGAATATATCATTTTGTACAGTAATATGATATATTTACCAAATAATATATTAGGTATAGATGAAAGTATGTAGTAATATAGTTAACATCTAAAACATTCCTTTCTTGAAATAAGATGAGAAACTTAGAAAAACACATCCTGTTAAGTCTGTCTATTATTAGATTTGTCAATATCATATAAGTATACTTTCTTTTACATACTAAAAGAGCGCAAGAAAAACATATCTTATTAAGTTTGTCCAATATTATATTCGCCAACATCAAATAATTATATCTTTTTACATACTACACAAATTATATATTACATAAATTAGTTTTTTTTAAGCAAACATTCATATAAAATAAAGGGAAATGTGCAAATACGACGGCATTGTAGCATGACTGCAACACGATGACACTGTAGATATACTATTTTTCCATTTTATATACTGTTTTTCTCATTTTATATACTGTTTTGTCATTTAATATATTGTTATTTATTCTTTGTGTATTTTTTATTTTTTCACTTTTATATATTGGTTTTTCTCATTTTATATACTGTTTTCGCTTTTTAAGTATATACTGTTATTAGAAAATAAATTATATATACTGTTATGTATATATTGTTATTAGAAAATAAATTATATATACTGTTATTGGATCCGTCATAAACAGTTGTGCTACAGCAGTGTCGTGCTATATCATATTCCTAAAATAAAATAACCTACGGTCACACCACACGCCCTACATTTTACATCCACATGAAATCTATAATACCCTACCAAGTCAGACCGTTTAATTAACGGTTGATTTACTAACAGGTCAAACTATTACATGGACAGTATGAAAAATGCATTGGTACATGTAATAATCATATTATATTAGTTTAATCCTGCCCTGTTAATAATAATGTCCTCCCCTTTATTAACCCTTCACACGTCCCTCCCATTATTCTCTCTCTCTCTCTCTCTTTTTTTTATGAACTAGCATTACAATTGGCGCCATGAATTTCCTCCGAAGCTCGACTCCACCGCCTCCACAACACCAACACCAACAAGCCTACTACCTCGAGAAAACCAACAGCAGCAGCACCAACAACACCTCGCGCTCCTCTGCTTCCTCAGTACGTAGCTTTTCGTCCGACATTTCCGAACTGCAAGAACAACAACAACAACAAGACAATCAGAACAAGACCAACAAGGAAGATGAGAAGGAGGAGAGGGTTTATGTTGCTGTTGGGAAGGAGGTTAAGGAATGGAAGGCAAACTTTCTTTGGGTCATGCAGAATATTCCGAGGACTAAGAAGATCACCCTCGTTCATGTGCACCGCCCGTCAAAGACCGTTCCATTCAGTATGAGTTCTATTTTGAAATTTGAATTTTGATTTGAGAAGAAAATTCCTTTCTTTTGTTGGCGAATTCGTGTTTATTGTGTGTTTTATGGAGGTTTAGCTTTACTCTTGTTGATTGGAAACATATCTTAGTTATAAACATGTCAGCTGCTCGACAGAATGCTCATAAGAGAAAATTCAAAATTGGTCAATATATAAGTTTCTATATTATTTCTGGGGAAATTTACAAAGGATTTTAACATTTAATTTTAGTGGGAGGATGGATTCCAGCCGACCAATTGAATATCAATGAGGTGGCGTCGTACCGACAAGTCGAGACGGAAAAGTTGAATAAAACCATACATACTTATTTGACAATGTTCTTACGTTTCAAGGTACCCTTAATTATATCTGTTATTTATTTTGTTTTTAATCTATTTGGATATAAATATCTGATTTTTTTTTTTTCAAATTTTATTGCAGATTAAAGCTCAGAGAATTGTGATTGAGAGGGACGATATTGCTGATGGATTAATTTCATTAATTTCTGAGCATGGAATAACGGAACTTGTTATGGGAGGAGCCGCTGATAAACATTATTCAAGGTTCATATTATATTATTATTAAATCATTTTTTATTATTTTTTAATTAATTTTTTGTTTTGTCAAAATTAAAAAATTATTTAGAAAAATGAAGGCGCCGGTTTCGAAAACCGCATTGGCTGTAAATGATCAGGCGGATCCAGCTTGCAAGATTTGGTTTGTTTGTAGTGGAAATTTAATTTCCACAAGGTAAATTAAAATCTTTTTTTGATTAATATATTTTGAACAATTTGCTCCTAATTTGTTCATGATTGAGAGGGATGACAGCTTTGATTCTTTAATTAGCATGATAAACTTAGGAGTTAAATATAATAACTAATAATTACATTTCATTACAAAATAATCTAAAATTGATAGATGTGATTTAAAAATTTACATTTTGCAAGCTAATAACAATCACACTTAATTAATTATCTATACTAGAATTTGAACAACATACTAGTCATTTCATATTTGAATATAACATAAATAAATAGGGACCTTATAATACTCCACACGACCCCTCTCTTTTTTTTCTTCAACAATATATAATTCTTATTTTTTTTTAAAACAGTACATAGAATCAAAGCAATGTTTTAAATAGCGATATAGCGCTCCATAGCAAATTGGCATTTTTTTGGAGCGGATTGCGGTAGCGGGCGCTATAGCAGAGCGGCGCTATGACCTTATAGCGGACGTGCAATATAATTTATAATTTACGTAAAATTTTCAAAAATATTAATGATAAAAATATGGTCATAATGAAATTTTAATATAAAAAACAAAAAAATCCAAATACCATAAATATTAAATAAAATAGTATGATTATTTATCATAAAATATCATACAAAGTTCATTGTCATAACTAAACATACTGCATAATTATCCAAAATAAACACACGAATATTAATTATCCAAAATAAGCAAAAAAAAAAAAAAAAAAAAATACAAAACTAACACTTTGAATGCTATAGCGGCCGCTATAGCCGCTATTTGACCACTATAGCGCTCATAACGCTATTTTAGCTATATTTTCATTGCGTATTGCGTTTTATGATCGAAATCCGCCGTTACGCGCAATTGCGATGCTATAGCGCCGCTATTTAAAACACTGAATCAAACACAATGTATAAAATAGATAAACAATTTATAAAACAAAACAAAAAAAAAATACATATACTCAAAATATATTTATTGAAAACGAAAAACAATATATCGAAAACTAACATTCTTTCTCTCTCATGAATCACCACCACTACCAACGTTAACACAGAGAACCACGTCAAATCCAAATAAGCGCACCGGTAACTCCACAACCACCGTCAACAAATTACGCCCACACATCATCAAACAGGAACCCAAATTCTCAAATGCCACCGCACCAGCAAGGCCAGTACGCCTCCAGTTCGATGGACGAGCATTACAACCCTGGATCCAGATCGCCTTACAAGGAGCAGAACCAGAACCATAGCCGGGCGGGGAGTACCGCCACGTCAGCGAATTCTTCTCCTTATCATGAGGTATGAAAGGTTTCCAAGTTTAGGAAAAAAATAATTATTGTTATAGTAATGATAGTAGTAGCATGGTAGGAATAATAGTAAATAATAATGGTGGTAATGATAAAAAAATAAATGATTTATATATATGATAAATAATAAACACATAAATAAATAATAAATGAACAAATAAGTAAGTACATAATATTTTTTTTCAGTTGGCGGGTTCGAAATGGGGGCCTGGAAATGGAGAGCAGGGAAGGGGTTATTATGTTGAGAATTCTTCTTCAAATCGGCCTTCGGTGTGTAAATACTAAATACATATATTTTTATGGTTGAATTTCATATATGCCCTTGTAAAAACTCAAAATGTCAAATATTGTTATGAGTTTGAACTTTCCAAACAACTGAAAATAAAAAGACTGAAATGAAATATAAACAAGTAAAGATAAATCTATCCTTATATTTAACCTTCAAAATTTGAACAAGTTTAGGTATATAAGTATCAAAATTTTAACATGTATATGTATCTAACTATCAAAATTTGAACAAGTTTACGTATATAAGTATCAAAATTTGAAAATGTATATGTATTTAACTATCAAAATTTGAACAAGTTATGTATTTCGCTATTAAACATTGAGCCAACGCAAATTTATCAATCAAATATTTTTTTCATTGAATAGACAAAAGACGATGATTTACCATACCCAAGAGGGAAATGGCCGCAAGAAGCAACCGAGCTAGACGACCTAAAAAACCAAAGAGAAGAGATTCTTCAAAACCTCATTAAAGCCGATGAGCAAAAAGAGTCCTTAGAACTGGAGGTCTCCAGTTCACGCCGCTTAGTCAAGGAGCTCCAAGAAAAGCTCTCAGAGGCCCACTGCTTGATCTTCTCTCTAGAGAGAGAAGTTGAGGAGCTTCAACAAGAGCGGGCTTGTGCGGTCAAAGAGGCGAATTTGTTGAGAGAGAGAGTGAGAGAGTTGGAAAATCAGGCGAGAGAGAAAGAGAAGTTTTGTGAGTTTAGTTATGAAGAGCTTCAAGAGGCCACAAATGGGTTTGATGAGGGTTTGAAGATTGGACAGGTAATCTATATTTTGAATTTTGAATTATAATTTTATATTTTAAATTAGTATTATTTTCATTATTTTAAAATATAATTTTTGTACTTTATAAAGGGTGGATATGGGAGTGTTTATAAAGGGGTGATTAATGAAAAGATGGTCGCCATTAAGGTGTTGAATCCGCAAGGGATGCAAGGCAAAGATGAGTTCTATAAAGAGGTGGAAAATAAAAAAAATGTTGATCTATTATTGGGACAATATTTTTGTTATGCTGATATATTAGACATTTGGTTATATCTAAAAATTGGAAATGATGAAGTAATTTTGAACTATATCGCTGAAAAATATATCATTTTATATTTATGCTATAGATTGAATTTCATAATATTTTGAATATTTTTAATCTCTATCATCATATGATGTATTTTTCAGCTGTTAATTTCTGTTTGATGACATACGATGATAAAGATACCTAGATCCAAATATTATGAAATTTAATCTATAACATCATACATTAATATATTTTTCATCCATGGAAAGATTGATCTTACACTTCCAATAACCATTCTAGGATATGTTGCATGAAATATGTTACTTGCTGCCAATTTACTCAATTTAAAACGTTATTGTTATCCTTTTTTCAGATGGATGTGTTGAGCAAAATAAAACACCCAAACCTTGTGACCCTCATCGGTGCCTGTCCAGAAGCCTACGCGCTAGTCTACGAGTTCCTCCCAAATGGAAGCTTGGAAGACCGACTCTCGTCCAAAGAGAAGTCCGAGCCGCTGACGTGGCGGACTCGCGTGAGAATTTCCGCCGAAATCTGTTCTGCATTGATGTTTCTTCATTCGACCAATAATAAAACGATTGTGGTGATTCACGGTGATCTCAAACCGGCTAATATATTGCTGGATGATAATCTTGTTAGCCGACTCGGCGATTTTGGTATTATATTATCACAAACTCATATTTTTTTTTGAACTTTTTTTATTGTTAATTTCATGATAATGTGTATTTTGGGCAATACATTGTAAGGGAAAAACCCACGGTTAGTCCCTCTACTTTAATTGGATTGCAATTTGGTCCTTTTACTACTGATTTAAACCTTCGATCCCTATACTTTATAGAATTATACAACCCCAAAGCACAAAGACTAACCGTGCATTTATTCTTAACTTGAATCATGTATATCTCGGCATAATCCTGGGGCTTTTTAAAAACTTCCCTTCTTAATTTCATTCAATACACTTAACTAATCAGATAAACTTACCCTAAACCCTAAGACACGACATCCCAACCCTAAACCACAAACATAACCTCCCTCCACACACAACACAATGTAACATAACACTAAACCATTAACTAATCACCTAACTAATTAATTAACACAGGAATATGTCGGCTCTTGGCTGCCGATGCAAACACGATCCTGTTCCGATGCAGTGGTCCGACGGGCACATTCGTGTACATGGACCCCGAATTCTTGGCCTCGGGAGAGTTGAGGCCTTGCTCCGATGTCTATTCTTTCGGCATTGTTTTGCTTCGTTTGCTCACAGGCCGGCCTGCTTTAGGTAAACAAGCACATCCTATATTTTATTTGGAAAAATCCTCTATATTTTTGGATTGAGTTTTGATAACCGCCGCCCTATGGTGTGTGAACATTAGTTAGAATTTTTTTTTTTTGAGAAATTGCCGTAGGCTTGATTGTCCTACGCGCAAAATTGCATTAATAGGTAGATTTTATTTTGGAGCAAAATACTCTTTATTTATACGAAGTTTCTTATTTTTCTCATGTTGTTAATTTTGAAATAGTAAATAGAGAAAAATCAAGACCTAAATAATGAAGAAAATAAACATTTTGCTATATAATAGCTTATGATAAAATAATAATTTTCGAATTTTTCTTATTATAACAAAAAAATACTTTATCATAACAATAAATAAATGATAATTATTTTTCTTAATTACAGGTATTATTAATGAGGTGCACAAGGCAGTGGAAAAAGGCAAGCTGGAGGATATTTTGGACAAGACAGCCGGCGACTGGCCGTTTGAAGTAGCAACACAAATAGCCGATTTAGGGCTGAGGTGTTGCGAGATTAAAAGGAAAGCTCGGCCGGATCTTGCGAAGGAGGCTTGGAATGTTCTAGAACCTATGATGAACAACCAACCCTAATTAATTGTTGTGTTTTTAAGAGGTTTGTTTCTTGGTTGCACTAAAGTTTTAAAATTAAAGTTGAAGGGCAACATTAATAGTAATTGAAACTTGCTTTTGGTTTTTAGTTAATTGGGGTATTGAAGTGAGGATTTTATGAGAGACAGAAATAGATTGCTTGATGGTTATAACGACGCAAGAAACACATAATCAATTTAAGTATCAATTATAGGCTTATAGCCATTATAATTGGTTGATTGTAGAGATATTTTGTGACATTTCTTCAGGGAAAGATTAGAGAGTGATTTTCTTTTTCATTTTTGTAATTTATGTAATTGATTTCGACAAATATATTCGTACAATTTGTGTACAGTAAAAGTTTTTTGTTTGTAATTTTTGGAAAAAATTTGGAGAGGGCTCTAAGTACCCCATCCAAACCTCAAACCGATCTTCTATTGATTAAACGTTTTTGTACGTCTCTAATCTATCTTTCTAATTATATAATTACGAATGAAAGAAAGAATAAGAAATTTTCACCGGGCCTCTCAACCTAGATTATGGGCCTTATTTCAGCCCAACACAAATAAAAACCTAAGCCCTGGATTCTACCTACTTGCAATTTAGGAATTGCAGAACACTTTTTCGATATTCCCAATGTAACACATCACCGTCCCAACTTCTCTCTCCATTACCTGTTACAAACATCTCATTCCTCAATCTAACCTAGAAAATTCCGCCATTTTTCTTATGTCTCTCAATTCCTCCTCTATTTCCTCCGCCATCTGCCACTCCATCTTCGACTGACTAGATAAGACGTGGCGACACCTCTCTCTGCAAATGCAAAACACAAAAATCTTACCTCCCGATGTGAAGAGAAAATCCATTATCAATGCGGTGCTCGAAGAAAGTACAGTTGCTGGTGTACTTGAAGGAATTATGTCCTTGCCCAAAGTGTTGAACTAGAGATTAGATTATGAGAAACACGTTTATTCAGTTCATATATGAATGAGTGTATGGGTGAATAATATATTTACATATATTAGATTGACCATGAATGACACTTCTTGTTAACGTCATCAGAATACGTGATTCTGATAGTAGAACTGTGAACCAATGAATGATATTCTAAATCATCCCAAGTGATATGTGGGATGTTTATAGAGATAAATATACTTCAGGTAAGAAGCTACATATCTACATTAGTATATTCGTAAACTGGATGAATAAGGTTCAATATACAAGAAACATTCTTGATAACGGGATGAATAAGATTTTTAAGCCATACAATGTATTGTGCAATATGCTTAGAACATAAGAGAGCAAATTACAATCATTTGATGACTAGGATAATTATCTAAATTCTTATGAAGAATTAAGATATCCCGATCTATGAGGAGCTAAGTAGTGGTAAGAGATTACAATTTCCTAACAAGAATCATTATTGCAATTCATTTACTTTTTAACATAGTAATTTGGAAAGAGTTCCAACTAAGGTACTGTAATTGAAACAAAATCATATTGTCGCTTTAGAAGCGGACAACATGTTATCTTAAATCAAAACTTAATCTTGGAATTGGGAGTAGTCCTGAGTGCTCTTAAGCCTGACGATCTATGTTGTAAACAAAGAATCGTTCAAAATAGAGAAACAAGGATACAAGGTATCTATTTCAGAAGTTCTCGACTAATGATAGAGATCAATAGTAGTCATTACAAGTTTACAATGTAAATTTTTATAATCTGATAAGCATATATTTTTCGCTAGTAGAACATAAAGGTCATGTTGCCTAATAAGCATTGGATGCTTAAGATTGGCTTAGTGCAAGTGGGAGACTGAAGGAATTATGCCCTAGACCAAAGTGTTGGACTAGAGATTAGATTATGAGAAACACGTTTATTTAGTTCATATATGATTGAGTGTATGGGTGAATAATATATTTACATATATTAGATTGCCCATGAATGACACTTCATGTTCACGTCATCAGAATACATGATTCTGATAGTAGAACTGTTAACCAACGAATGACATTCTAAACAGTCTCTAGTTATATGTGTGATGTTTATAGAAATAAACATACTTCAGGTAAAGAAGTTACATATCTACACTAGTATATTCACAGACTGGATTGAACTGTAAATCTTCCATGCTCTTGCAATCTCCAACTCACCACATCTTCTGTCCAGAGATAGACTTAATAGATCCACCATCTCCTCCATCTCTCTGAATTCTCCTAGAGCAGATTGTGTTAAGGGGTTTTTAAACAGCCTTCTTCTATCTGTGTAGGCTTTAACCTGAGCTACAGACCCCCTACTATCCTCCAAATAAGAGTATAAGTTTGCAAATTTGTGGGTTAAAATTCCTTGCCCCAATTATTTTCCCAGAAATGAGTATTATTGACTTTTCCAATTTTAAATTGTGTACTGCTATTGAAGAAAGATATTATTTTTCTCAAATCTTGCCAGAAATAAGAACCAGCATTAGCATGGTTAGGAATTCCCCCCTAATGCCAAGATCACTTACTAATTTTTGCCATTTTAGACCCTCCTGTTTGGTATAATACCTCCACATCCACTTGGTTAGAATAGCCATATTAAATCTATGTAATTCTAGAATCCCTAAACCCCAAGCCTCTCTAGAAGATAGTAAATTATACATTATTATTATTATTATTATTATTATTATTATTATTATTATTATTATTATTATTATTATTATTATTATTATTATTATTATTATTATTATTATTATTATTATTATTATTATTATTATTATTATTATATTATTATTATTATTATTATTATTATTATTATTATTATTTTTGAATAAATTACACATTATTATTATAATACTCAATTATCTGCTGTAATTATAGTAGGATTATGCTAAGATTGACTGTTTGGAAATGTTAACAAAATTATGCCACAATCACAAAATATAGATCGATTATTGCTGTTTGACGCAAACATAGTAATTTTAATAATAAAATCATAGTAATTTTAATACAAACTGATATCAATCGAAATGTAAGCTAAAAGTTGAGATTAAATATGAGTATTACATATAAATTGCAACCTAAAGTCCAACGATTCTATAAATCAGCCAATATACGACACTATTGGCAATCAGAACACACATGATGAATGCAATAAAAATTATCTTTCTAACGAACGTAGAATTTCTCAACTTTTTTTTTATCATTGCTATTTTACGCCATATTAACTGTCCTGTAATCTTTTTTACGAAACCAAAGCATGTTTTTACTGGTTCCTCCAATTCACCTTTCTTCACTAAAAAAATGATAAACCGAATAGAGACCCAGAAGATTCCAAGTCTTAGTACCACAAACCAAACTCTAATAAATGAAAGAGTCATGGAATCCTTGTCGAAAATTTCATACACGCCCATTGTGAATGCAAGAGTCGTTGCGAAGACCGAAATCCATGTCACACATACCAACAATTTCATCAATGTTTTACTCCTTTGAGGTGACGCACTTAAGAAGATTAAAATGACACTAACTGCTGAATATAACCCTATCATGTCCAATACTAAAAATATATCCAAGTCATCATCAAGAACCGCTTCGCCTTTCCAAATTTTTTTGTCATCAGTAGTACTTTCAAATCCTCCTGGTGGAGTCAGACCGGCTTGGAAGGTGATTGTTGCTACAAGAGTAGCAGTTAGAAGTACAATATCTGGATTTTGCGACTTTCCATTTGCCAAATTTTTTAATTCAAGAATTGATTTTTCGACGCCTTTTATGGTGTTGGTATCAGAGTGATCTTGAATCCTGTTTGATTTTTCTGATTCTATTTTAACTAATTTGTTTTCTAAAATAGAATCAGGAATGACGAACTGTTGTGAAGGAGCCAATTTGATCGTGGTTTTTCCTCCCATTTCTCTTATGATCTCTCCTATGATGAGATCTCCATATTCTTGCCATGACTCGAGGAACACATCAAGTGGCGTGAAGCCTCTTGTGTTGGTTGAGTTTATCACAATTTCCTTATTACTCAGTAGCAATTTTATCATCTACCAATATGTTTGTAACAAAAATATTAGATATTGCTCTTATTTAATATATCTGCTAAGTAAAATTCAGGGTTTGTCAGTCCAAAATCAAGATGTCACATACATTCATACAAAATTACAAATCTATAATATTATATATATTTTGAAGATGTACTGATACATGTCTAGAAATATATTAATACGTATTTAAAAGTATATTATCTAATTAATTTGTCAGATATTGAGAGACATACCGTAAGATTTTTGCTTGCTATGGCGAGGTGCAAGACAGTGTTTCCTCGCTCATCTTTAGCGTTAATATCATTTACCATCCGAGACATGAGGAATTTGACAGTCTCCAAAGAATTAGCCCTCACCGCTAAATGAAGGATTGTTTCTCCTCTGTGCGAATGCTCATGTGTTGCAGCCTCACAGTCCTTAGTCAGTTCTGTGACGACGACCACCCTCCCTTTGATTGCAGCCATGTGAACTGGCATCAACCCTTCTTTGGCATCACGCAGAAGACAAATTTCTGAACCAGCCTGCTATGAAGATTCATAAATCGTTGATATACCATAAAGAATTATTTGTTGATCATATCATATATATCTTTACATGCACACAAATAATATCCAAAATAAAAATAAAGAAGACATTTCTTCTTTATTTTAAGTTTGAGATTGATTCTCGCTCCTATTTCTGAATTCCTAGAATATTTGGCAAGATATGGACCTTGAGAAGCTCCTTCACAACCGGAAGGTGACCAGATGAAGCAGCCAAATGCAATGGAGTCAATCCGTCGCTGTTGAGTTCTTTTGCTAGTTCAGGCTTTCTCGTAATAATCTCCCGCGCAAAACCCACATGGCCAAGAAGGGCGGAAATATGAAGAGGATTATCTCCGATGGAGGAAACTGCGATTGCTCTGTCTAGAATGAATTTATCCTCCTGAAGCAGCTGGTGGAGGGAATTCACATCTCCAGATTGAGAAGCTTCTTGGAGCCGTTTTATGTGCATTGCATCCATTTCAGAAGGTTTATTTTTTCTTTGAAGGAGGCAATAATGAAGGGTTTATTAGCTGAGGCTCATGACTACCATTGCATGTCTTTATATTTATTGGAAAATAGGGTCCTTTAGTGTGCTTGTTTTTATTGTTATCATTATTAATTATTAATTAAGAAATTCTTCAAAAACACCCTAACTTTTTTGGATATTATCAGAAACACCCTAACTTTTTTCATTTCTTCAAAAATAAGCCGTAAAGCAATTTGAATTATTTTTTACCCCATAGGGGGTTAACTTAAATATTTCCATCCATCAACTTTTTACATTGACAAAAATACACTCATTAAATTTCATTTATATTTTAATAAAACAAAAATAATAAATAAATATAAGTTATATTTTACATCAAATATAAAAAAATGAGATCTAAAATATAAATAAAATCATAAGAAATAATAATATTTTACTTAGAATAAAATTATAATATACACATAAATAAGAGAAAAAATATTTTATGTAATATAATACTATAAAATAAATTAATACATTACAATATAATGTAATAAAACTCGGCAACATAAAATCATGAAATATTATGTTGAAAAATATTAATATTTATTTATCATATTTTTATTGAATAAAATAAAATATAAAAAAAAATACGTGAGGGCATTTTGGTCAATAAAAAAGTTAATGGATGGAAAAGTTTGAGTTAACCCCGTAGGGAGATAAAAAATAATTCAAGTTGCTTTATTGGGGGTTCTCGAAGAAATGAACAAGTTAGGGGTTTTTTTGATAATATCTAGAAAAGTTAGGGGATTTTTGAAGAATTTCCTTATTAATATTAGGATAATATTCACGCTATGCTGCAAATATAATGACATTAATAATTCTTATTAATTCATTTGAGTAGGGCCATACATTTCTTCAGTCCAATTCATCAAGATGCCTAAAGATATCTCTCTTCATTTATGAGAGGAACAAATTCCGTCTTGATTGCACTCATCCCTCTACATGATTCACTATATATCTAATCATAACCGTTATGACCACCTGGTTAAAAGCAGTGTTAGATTATATTAAATTATAAAATTACTCATGTTGGGAACTGAATGAAAGTATAATGATATTGTAAATCTGAATAACATTTAAAATAGATTTATAATATAATTAATAATAATATAATATAATATAATAAATAAAGTTAGTTGGAAAAAAATTGTACTTATAGTTCACCTTACATATATATGATCTATTATGTATTGTCATTTAGTTAAAAAAAAAATAGTTTGTGTTTCACAATATGACTGAAAAATAAAGCCATGCAAGTATAACTTCCTTAAAAGAGGCAAAAAGAGATCACGATAACTGAGTCGTGATCTAAATCCAGTTTGTATATGTATACCTATGATTAGTATATATTTTCTAATTTATTCTCTTATATTTTTTATATTGTTATCTCTTAATTAAGTGAAAATTTAATGAACATATCACCTTGTTCACCAACACTGGCATCAACATAAACAGGTGTATTGTGACCAAAGTCTTCTTGAATGGCATCATCAAAATCATCATTAAACATCTCATCATCAGTGCCATAAGCATAATCTACATTGCAAAATGGGTTTGAACATGACATGATAATTGTACATACAAAACTAACTTAATAAAGAAGAACAACTATTATGGTGGTTACCTGGTTCAAGTCCAACACTGTCGTTCCGAAGAAAATCTAATTGAACGTCATCGTCGCGATCATCCTCAAACATAACATCGTCAGATCCCTCTACCAGAATTTCATTGTCATCGTTGTCCTGGATTCGAAATAACTATAAATAATGAAACGTATAATTTACATGTACAAAATTAATATTCATCAATACCTTCTTCGTATTCATGAGTTGTTTCTCGTATGCGTGAAAATTCCAAATCTTGAATAGAATGTGGGGCAGGTTCTGACAAATGATACTAATATGATGTTTTGACGAAGAGACTAAACTATATATGAAAAATTAAGATGAAATATTAGATAAATTAATAGTACTCATTTTCTTAAAGTGTTGCATCTATTAATTTCTTATTTTTATTTCTTGTTGAATTATCAAAATGATGTACAATGTGTACATACTATGTTAACAAACGTTACACACAAGCTATTAATGAAACTCGTAATATACATAAATTAATACAATGAGTAATCAAGCACTTATGTTTTTGATATATTAATTTCACGAAATCGAGGATATAATAAGAAATATTATTCAAACAAATAATATTTTGTTATACTAATAATCTTGTGTAAACAGTCAGAGAATATACGTGAAGTTGAGAAATGAATTAATTTTCTGATTCTAAAAATTTTGATGATAAACATAAAATATTAGTTAAACCAATCGTAAATTATATTCACATAATGGCAACGAATTCGAGAAACTAAAGATTTTGATGTTTCTCACGAAACCGGAGATGGAATATGAAACACCAATCCAACCAATTATACGGCAATGTGTTTATACTTATACATAAATTGTCATGAAGTATTATTGAATTTGAGAAATTAAAGACTAAAAGTTTTGCATAAGACGACTGAGAGAAAATCGGTGATGTGGCTCAAAGAGCATTGAAAAAAGAAGTTGACAAATATGCAGAGGGTTAATAAATTTATTACAATATAATATAATGGTATAATTATGTAATTTAAATAATGTAAATATTTATTATTTTAGAAAGACTTTTTTTTATATATTTTTTTGTTTTGCATATTCTTATACATAATATGTATATATTAAAATCTAGTTATGTACTAATTATCTAAATATCCATTATTTACTTAAGTGTGTTGATCGGGGTATTTTATATAGATAATTACTGTTGATCTTGTGTCTTATTTTATGCTCTTTTATAATTTATTTATGTTTTAGTCAAGAATCAAGATATTGCAAGAGGTTTGGTTGTGTCTGGAAAAGAGCACATAACGATGTAAAATGTCACATTTTAGAGCTAAGAACGCATTGAAATGGTGTTAAAAGCTTTTTAGGAGGCAAATCGGCAATTATAGCACCAACTCCCAAACCTTGATGGCCTCAAACCGGCACCCGCGTTACCCTCATCCGCGGTCGTGAAACGGAGCTGCGAAAACTACTGATAGCGGTTGAGTATTTCAGACATAGCTCAATCTTTGGAGCTTAGGTCGTAACAAGTGAATTTGCATTGGAAATCTAAGAGAAAGACCCACAACTTTGTAGAAGGCTCAGAGAGCTAATTTGGAATTGAAGGCAACGCAATTCACAGATCTTTGCAGCTGATCATCTATGAAAACAATACCATGCACAAGAAAGAAAGATTCTCTCCACCTCCTTTGTAGATTTGACAAGAGGAAAGAAAGGAAATAAATCTAGGGCAAAGTAGGAAATAATTCTAAGAAAAGAAGAATAAATAAAAAGATTTTTTCTTGGCGCAGAAGACTTTCCATCTTTATGAGGGGTCTCTTTGGTCTATATAAGAAGACCCCCATGGAAGAAATTCCACATCAAATAATTCAAGACAGGCTCCTGCGGTCGAGGCTCTACCTCACGGCGGTCGGGATTCGATTGAGAGAGAGAACACACACACACACACACACACATATTATATATATTGATGGATTTCAGATGTGCTTAAAACACAGCGGAAAACACAAATTTTGTCCAAAAAGCATTTCGAGGATTCGTGCGTATCGGTTAAATCCAAAGAAACAAAACTTAAAGATCCCTTTCAGATTACACTTAATTCGTGACGCTCAACTGATGTGTGTTGTCCAAGCGCCTTTAAACCGGTTACTGATCTAACCGATTTTTCGTCCGTCAAAGCCGTCTAGGTTGTCTCGTGTGCAAGCCACCAATCATACACGCAACTCATCTCCACAAAATGTTGAGTTTCTACCGTTCATAATGCAGCGGAAAAACAAAAACGAAACAAAATCGAATTCGAAACCCAAAAGAAGGATCCGTAAATTGCAATTAAATCAAAGAAAAGTTCATAACTTTGTACCTTCGGATTACGCTTAATCCGTGATGATCAAAAGCGAATATGGTTGACGCTTCTCGTTGCCCGATTCCAAACCGGTTTCCAAACCGATCCTTTGTATATTTCGCCTAACCGGTCTAACAAACCGATCTCCAAACAAACGGATTCTCCAAGAAAACCGATTCTCCAAACAAAACCACGGTTTCAACCCGAATCACAAAGACGCCGCACTTCGCTTCGTCCTCTACCGGTATCCACACGAACAACCCCTTTGAACGGATAAAGAACGATATATGCTAGTATCCGTTCTTCATTTCTCTCACAGAAATAACAAAGAGAATAATTTTCGGATTTTTCTCTCCTCTTTGTCTCACAAAAGATGGACGAAAATATTATGATCTTTATTCTGATTTTGGGGTGTCTCTTGTGCCTACATAGTCCATAAGTTTCATATCTTATGTGCATGGTAACTATGTAACCATATATGCAACATACCTTATCATATAAGATGTAGGATTAGATGTGTCACTTGACTATGTAGCTCTCCATACAACTTATCACATAAGTTATGATTTTTCTGTGTACGTCTCAATAGTTTTTCTTTGTGTGTCGTCCTGTAGGTTTACTTAATGTTGGCAATAATCACAACGGATTATAAATCATGAGCGGCCTCTAGCAAGACATCATGATTACCAAAATTAAGCAAATATAGACGATTCGATCAAACCTAATTTATGTCATGCATTGTATCCTTTTGTTACACGATATCTATATCGTCCATAAGGCATGGTATGTGTCAACCTTATGTTGGTCGATAAATATTTCTTGACACCGAATTTGATTGAACATGAAATGACATTAATAACTCTTTATTAATTTACTTGAGCACGACCGTGCATTTCTTCAATCAAATCATCAAGAGGCCTAAAGATATCTCTCTCAATTTATGAGAGAAACAAATCCTATCTTAATTAAACTCTTTCCTCCACATAATTCATTATATACCTAATTATAATCTTTATGACCGCCCGGTTATAGACGATGTTAGACTATATTAAAGTATAAAATTTCTCATGTAGGAAACTGAGATAATCTCAAGTCTAAGGATTACAGATACATTCTTTACTGAGAATAACTAATGACACGAACCATGTAGTATTCTCACAGTGGGTCAATCCAGTATATGGTCTCCAACATATACTTATGTTAATGACTTAATAACTCTTATTCATGATCAGTAAAACGTGACCATCAGTCAACTAACATACTGATGTACATTTATAGCTTATCATAAAGTATGTTTGTCTCACAAACATCCTATGAATGATCAGGGACAGTTTAGAATATCATTCATAATACTTTATCGTTTTATTATCAAAGTCACATACTTTGATGATATAAAGCTGAATATCATATTCAATGTTCATTTTAGTAATAAGAATAAAATAACCAATACGCATTTATTATATAAAATATCTCTAAATAAAAACAATGTTTGTTTAACACAATCCATACATCTAGGTCTCAAATACATTGGCCTATGGCATACTACTAACAATCTCCCACTTGCACTAGGCCGAATCTAACAAGTATCTAATACCCATCGACCTAGCATGACCCTCATGCTTTGCTTGAGAAAGTGGTTTAGTCAACGGATCGGCAACATTATCATCACCATCAACTCTGCATATTTTAATATCTCCTCTCGCAATGATCTCCCTGATCAAATGGAAACGTCGAAGTATGTGTTTGGTTCTCTGATGCGATCTTGGTTCCTTTGCCTGCGCGATTGCCCCATTGTTGTCACAATAAAGATCCACAGGATTTGCTATACTAGGAACCACACCGAGTTCTTCAATGAACTTCTTCATCCAAACTGCTTCCTTAGCTGCTTCTGAAGCTGCTATGTACTCCGCTTCTGTCGTAGAATCCGCTACAGTGTCCTGTTTGGAACTTTTCTAACTTATTGCACCTCCATTCAAACAAAACACATAACTAGATTGCGATCTAAAATCATCATTGTCGGTTTGAAAGCTTGAGTCCGTGTAACCTGTTACAACTAGCTCAGTTTCAAATCCTCCATAAACCAAGAATGAATCCTTAGTTCTTCTCAAGTACTTCAGAATATTCTTGACTGCTGTCCAGTGACTTTCACCGGGATCAGATTAATATATGCTAGTTGCACTTAATGCATATGATACATCTGGTCTAGTACAAAGCATGGCATACATGATAGATCCAATAGCCGAAGCATACGGGATTTTATTCATGCGATTTCGTTCTTCCTGATTAGCAGGACGTTGAGTCTTACTCAATTTTATGCCATGTGACATTGGTATGAAACCTTTTTTCGAATCATCCATTCGAAATCGTGTCAACACTTTGTCAATATAGGTACTTTGACTTAGACCTATGAGCCTTTTAGATCTATCTCTATAGATCTTAATGCCGAGTATATAAGCGGCATCTCGTAGGTCCTTCATTGCAAAAGACTTTCCTAAAAATGTCTTAACATTTGTTAAAGTCGGAATGTCATTTCCAATGAGTAATATATCATCTACATAAGGTACTAGAAAAACTATTGCGCTCCCACTAACCCTCTTGTAAACACAAGGTTCATCTTCATTTTTGATAAAACCAAAACCTTTGATTACTTCATCAAAACGAAGATTCCAACTCCGAGATGCTTGCTTTAATCCGTAAATGGATCGCTGCAATTTGCATACCTTATCATAATTCTTAGGATCAACAAAACCCTCGGGTTGTGTCATATACACATCCTCGAGTAAATTTCCATTAAGAAAAGCTGTTTTGACATCCATTTGCCATATCTCATAGTCATAATATGTAGCTATGGCAAGCAGAATTCTAATCGATTTAAGCATGACAACTGGTGAGAAAGTTTCGTCATAGTCTATACCATGAGTTTGTCGGGAACCTTTCGCAACAAGTCTCGCTTTATAGGTATGCACATTTCCGTCCATGTCAGTTTTCTTTTTGAAAACCCATTTACACCCAATGGTCTTAGAACCTTCAGGTGAATCAATTAGGTTCCAAACTTGATTATCGTACATGGACTGCATCTCAGTTTTCATGGCTTCTAACCATTTATGAGAATCAGGATCCTTTATAGCTTCTTGGTAAGATGTGGGTTCATCATCTATGAGCGCCACATTTCTATCATCAGTCACGAGAAATCCATATCTCTCGGGCTCATGACGAACTCTACCAGATCTACGAGGAGTATCTTGTGTTTCAAGACCGGACTCGTCAACTCTTGAAGAGACTAGTGGATCTTCCAATGGCTGTTCATTGCTAATGGTTTCTACCGTTCATAACGCAGCGGAAAATACAAACGAAACAAAATCGAATTCGAAACCCAAAAGAAGGATCCTTGAATTACAATTAAATCAAAGAAAAGTTCATAACTTTGTACCTTCGGATTACGCTTAATCCGTGATGATCAAAAGCGAATATGGTTGACGCTTCTCGTTGCCCGATTCCAAACCGGTTTCCAAACCGATCCTTTGTATATTTCGCCTAACCGGTCTAACAAACCGATCTCCAAATGAACGGATTCTCCAAGCAAACCGATTCTCCAAACAAAACCACGGTTTCAACCCGAATCACAAAGACGCCGCACTTCGCTTCGTCCTCTACCGGTATCCACACGAACAACCCCTTTGAACGGATAAAGAACGATATATGCTAGTATCCGTTCTTCATTTCTCTCACAGAAATAACAAGAGAATAATTTTCGGATTTTTCTCTCCTCTTTGTCTCACAAAAGATGGACGAAAATATTATGATCTTTATTCTGATTTTGGGGTGTCTCTTGTGCCTACATAGTCCATAAGTTTCATATCCTATGTGCATGGTAACTATGTAACCATATATGCAACACACCTTATCATATAAGATGTAGGATTGGATGTGTCACTTGACTATGTAGCTCTCCATACAACTTATCACATAAATTATGATTTTTCTGTGTACGTCTCAATAGTTGTTCTTTGTGTGTGACCATGTAGGTTTACTTAATGTTGGCAATAATCACAACGGATTATAAATCATGAGTGGCCTCTAGCAAGACATCATGATTACCCAAATTAAGCAAATATAGATGATTCGATCAAACCTAATTTATGTCATGCATTGTATCCTTTTGTTACACGATATCTATATCGTCCATAAGGCATGGTATGTGTCAACCTTATGTTGGTCGATAAATATTTCTTGACACCGAATTTGATTGAACATGAAATGACATTAATAACTCTTTATTAATTCACTTGAGCACGACCGTGCATTTCTTCAATCAAATCATCAAGAGGCCTAAAGATATCTCTCTCAATTTATGAGAGGAACAAATCCTATCTTAATTAAACTCTTTCCTCCGCATAATTCATTATATATCTAATTATAATCTTTATGACTGCCCGGTTAAAGACGATGTTAGATTATATTAAAGTATAAAATTTCTCATGTAGGAAACTGAGATAATCTCAAGTCTAAGGATTACAGATACATTCTTTACTGAGAATAACTAATGACATGAACCATGTAGTATTCTCACGGTGGGTCAATCCAGTATATGGTCTCGAACATATACTTATGTTAATGACTTAATAACTCTTATTCATGATCAGTAAAACGTGACCATCAGTCAACTAACATACTGATGTACATTTATAGCTTATCATAAAGTATGTTTGTCTCACAAACATCCTATGAATGATCGGGGACAGTTTAGAATATCATTCATAATACTTTATAGTTTTACTATCAAAGTCACATACTTTGATGATATAAAGCTGAATATCATATTCAAGGTTCATTTTAGTAATAAGAATAAAATAACCAATACGCATTTATTATATAAAATATCTCTAAATAAAAACAATGTTTGTTTAACACAATCCATACATCTAGGTCTCAAATACATTGGCCTAGGGAATACTACTAACAGTGGGAACACTGTGATTCACTATGACGGTCGGCTTCGCGATACAAGGGTGAATCCCCTTCACAGGCAGGAACAAGAAGTAGAAGAGAAGTAACCCAAAGGAGATCCTAATGAGATAGAGAAAACCACCAAGCCCTAGACTACTCTTCATCAGAACAACACACGATACCCCTCGTGCGAGCACTGACAACACGAGCGCGATACCTTTTACTTTATCTTTTTTATTTATTTTCTCTGTACCAACCAACCAATTACTGTTAGGTTTGAATTACTCAGCCAAATTTTAGTCCAATACTCCAACTTTGGCCTCCCTGTGGATCGGCACCACAACTTACTACAATACAAGATCATGAGGCCGATTGCGCAAGTAACTGAGGTTTATAAATTTGATTAGGGACATGTTTTAATCTATATACCGCATGGACATCATGTGTCTTATATCATCATATATAATCTATATTCGTATAGTTAACTAAAACAAAAATAAATTAATTCAGAATGATACCAATATGAAGTTCAAAACAAAAAGAAAATTCAATAAAATTATATGCGACGGTCTTATTAGAAGAAATACAATATTTGATGAAGAATCACTAATTTTTATAGGGCAAGAGCTATTCAGATGCGGGAGAATAAGTCAGCTTTATGTGCAATGAGTTTAAGAATAAAAGAAAGGGACATGATATATCACAACATGGTTTCCGTCGTGCAGCATGACAAAATTATATATTGGTAACAGACAGTGTATAAAATAAAAATAAAGTATGTATAATTTATTTGTTTTAAACAGTATATACATAAACAATGAAAACAATATATAGAAAATAAATAGTATATTATAAAGAAAAAATATATATAATAATTCAAAAGAGTAAATAGTGAATAAAAAACAAAAATATGCATAAAATAGTATAAACAACAAAAATAGTATATTGAAAAGCGGTAAAATAATGTATACAAATTCCGTCATGACTTAGGCGTGTTCTAGGCTATAGTGATTTCACATTTCCCTAGAAAAATATGTGTTTTGATGGATTAACTCTTCATCTATTATTTGAATTAATATTTGTTTACATGGACCAAACGAATGAGACTAACCTACATCATCAACAAAAGATGATGTGACTTGTAAAAACCTACAAAATTACTTGTAAAATAACCAACGCATACAAGTCTAAAAAAAGAAAATAGCCATTAAAAATTAATACTCAATCAATGATTTAGATTTGTCCATCGGACCGTTAAATAATTGAGATAATGTAGTATCTTAAGAATGCTAAAAAAAAAAGAGTTGAAAAATCATGCCACATCAATACCCCACCCTTTTATTTTTTTGTGGTCACAAATGGGGGTTTTTAATAATATTGTGTTATACTAATAATCTTGGGGTTGGGATCAAATTGAAAACGAGAACTCAAACCTTTTTTTGATTTAGAAATGAGAATCAAACTTTTGTGTGTGGCTTCTATAATAAACTACGAGAGAGATTTATTCCTTCTAACATAATTTTTTATTTATGATCAAGAATGCTGCACAACCCGGTGGAATTTACTTTTAAAAAGAGAGAATATTGTCGGTGCATTTAAAAGAAAGAAGGTGGAAAGAATAGGTCAGCTTCTTTCTTTGAGAATCCTGCTTTCTCCGGCTTAGTACCAAGTGAAATGACATGCAACTTGAACCTTAGCCCCAACATGGTGGGGTTCCCTGTCCTGGCTGTCTCTTTTTGGGAAAGTGTAACAACGTAAAAACGTGTCGTTATTTGTAATCACGTATTAACAAATATATTTTTAAGTTTCCTAATTCATCAACAAAGTGTATAAGTGAAATTTGAGTTTAGGATGTCGAACTCAAGGAAGCTAGGCTTTAAATATTTTAACGTTCAACTCTCACTTAGAATTTAGAGTTGTGTTTTGAAAGATTGTTGTTGTTGCTCTAAATAGAAAGAATTGCACGAGAGATAAAATTAAAAACAATTTTCTTTTTAAAGGAATAAAAGAGAAATAGTAGGGAAATATGACAATTTGTGTAACTTGAGAATCACGAATCACAAATGATAGCAAATTAATCATATAGTATTTATAAGCAAGGTTTAATTAATTTCTTTCCAAAAATTAATTAATAAACTCATCAACCTTTAGATCCATTAAAAACTTCTATTTTTAAGTGTTCTTATAATTTATTCAACCCTTATTTGAATAAGGATAACTTTTCCAAGTCAAATATATTCAAACAAATCTCTAAGATTCTTTATAAATATTTAACATCAAATCATCCTTCCAAATAATTTAACTTTAAAACTCATAAAAATATCTCAAGATTTAATCTTAAAAATACTAAATAAATGCAAGTTTTCTCAAGATTTCATCATCAAGGCTACACAAAAAGTCTTTCCCTACCCTTAAAACTACTCACTCATGTCCACAAAATAAATCATATTAAAATCCAACCAAGAAAATAGAAAAAGAAAAAGAAGAATTAAATCAAACCCTAAAGAAGTGAATCGTTCTCGATCTCTCTCCTTCTTGATTGATTTATCACCTTCACCTTCACCTTTCTTCTCTAAAATTCTATCCTCTCTCTCAAGTCTCAAAAATTGGAATTTTGAAGTTTATGGACATTAATGGTGGAAAAGAAAATAATAGAGTTGAAAATGGTGAAAGAGATGAAAAATGGTGTATGGTGATGTAAGAATGGAGGATTGAATGGTTGTGTGGATGAATCCCCTTTTTTAGAGAGAAGATGGGGTCCTTTTTATAGTGAATTTTACCCTAGAAAATTTTTAGAATTAGGATGGTGGGATTAAACAATTTAGTTTGATCCGGATTCTGTTTTGGATAGCAATTTGGGGGGTAATTAGCACCATTTCTTTCTTTTCAATACAAATTCAGCTTAGGTGCAAATTTTGGGTACATATAGCATTTCATTCTCAATCTCATCCGTTCCAACGGACTGCATACGTGTCGCTCAAGGGGTTGGTCTGATCAAAATCAGATATCTGATCCAATGGCCACGATTCTGCCACGTGTTTCACCTTTCAATCTGTTAAAACGAACTTGCCACGTGTCGACGATTGATTGGCTGAAATTCGATCCTCGTACTGCGCTTCTGATATCTGCAGAAAACGCGTTTTACGCCTTCTCCATTGCGATTCACCGGACGGTCCAGTGCAGACCAATATACGTGTTATAAGCAAAATGGAGGCGTGCAGTTGAATAAGAAACGGAGAAGTTCAGAGATCAGACGCAGATTCCACAACGCGTTTTGCCACGTGTTGCGACGTGATTGGCTGAAATTCGATCCTCGTACTGACGCGTACGGATTTCGTCAGCGATGCCCCCCAATACACACACGCCACGTGTCCTTCTTGTTACTGATTTTCAACGGACTGTGTCACGTGTCACTTCATGATTCGCTGATTTCAAACCGAATCTGCTACGTGTCACACTCCGGTTGGTTGGAAGAGGTTTGACCCAGTCAAAGGTTGACTTTGACCAAGGTTGACCAAATCTTGTATCGCATTTTCTGGGAGTTCTAGAAGGTCTTTTTTCGCAAGGTTTGTACCGTTGGATTCGTTTCGTCGCGCTCTTCGATTTGATACCCAGTTTGACCCCTTTTCGAAAAGTTGACTTTTGGTCAACTCGGCGATTTCCCGGGTTTGACTTTTTGTCTTTTTGTGGATTTTTTTAGGTCTCGGCTTGGATAGTCGACGGATAAGGGTTATAAGAATTTTGGGGAATCGTGTGTAGGGTTTTCGCGGAGATTTGTCGAAAATTCGGTCATCTTTGGCCCATGGTTTGTAATTCGGTCCGTCATGTGGAGTTGACTTTTTGCCGAGAGCTCCAAATATCATTTTCTCGGTATTTTTAACTGAAAAATCACACAAAAGTGTATTAAGAGTTTCACAGGTAATTTTTATTAATTTTAAGTAATTTTCATACAATTTATGTGATTTATTGATGAATTTTTCATGATAAAAACGCTCAGAATGTGTATAAAAATTCATATTTAAGAAAGTCTCGGATACACTGTCAATTGAGTCAAGAAAATCCATAATTTGGTGGAGACGTTCACTAAGCTTCACACTGGAGCCGTCAAATCTAAATGATACTGAATGTGTGATAGATTTAATGATTGTCCATGATGAGAAGCTTAACTTAGCATAGTAGCGAAAGCAAACAAAACTAATCCGTCACTTTTATTGGGTAAAAGAATCAGAAATTGCTCTTCGGTCAAATAAGTGTGTATGTGCATTGAAAGCATGACATCATGGTATCGTAGTGATTTCTTGGAACAAAATAACATAAACGGGAGATTTGCCCTTTCCTCTCAATCTTGCGGGAAGTGAATGCCTAGCAGGAAGGATCGCATGGGGTCCCAACCTCCTGGCCTCTTGAAGCTCCCACTAAACTCTCTCGACATCACATCCTCTTCCTCTTCAAGTTATCGTTTCTAATGGCTCTTGCTCGGCATTCTATACGGACTGCTATCATGTCTTCTCGTCTTCTTGCTTCACTGTCATTTCCGTCAGCTGCTTGGCGAGAGTTTCTTGGCTGGCCAACAGATTCATTGAGAGCCAGGCGCTAAGACTTTGACCACTCTTTTTGAATAGCTCCCTCACTTGTCGATCGTCTACAGAATATGTTTACAGAGATGGCCAAAAACCTAGCTATTGATGCGAAAACCGTTGGTATAACCGATAGCCTGTCGGTACTGATGATTGATAGCGAAGGCTGTTGCCTGTTGGATTATCAATCTTACATTGGACTTATATATAAAATAATTATATGTATTGTAATACTGTCATATATGATTAAAATAAAGTGATTAAGTTGGTTAACAATATATTAAGCATTAATGTGTTATGTTAGGTTGTGACTTTTGGTATGTAGAATATTGTGGGGGTAATTTCTATATTTTATAATGGACTAAATATTAATAACCAATTAAGAGCCAAAATGTATCCATAGACCAAAATATCTTTTGGCCAAAGGTTGTTACATGGCTATATAAGCAACCTGATCCCTAGAATAACAGAATCAATGAATCATTCTCTTCTATCCCATCAAGTTGAGAAAAGAGAAACCAAGAAAATAAATTCAAAAGGCTCTCTTATAGGATACTGGATATTCTATAATACATTTTTTGCAACTAATGATGTTATCTTGGATTTGGTACACAAACTGGAATAAGATATGCATTCGCTATTACAACCGTTACTCCCTAAATTAATATCGGTTAATCAAACGGTTTTGTCAAAGATCGTCTTATCCATGATAATATTATTTTTAATGATGAAGCGATTCATTCGTTTGGCAATTCATATCATATGGGTCACTCGTTTGCTCTTAAGGTGGATCTTGTAAAAGCCTTTGATCGTATGGAGTGAGATTTTATTTCTACAGTGCTTCATAATTATGGTTTTCCAGCTACTTTTATCGATAAAATTGAAGTTTGTATGAAATCCGCCAAATTTTCTCTTTAAATTAATGGCAAGGGTGATGGTTTCTTTTCTCCCACTAGATGCCTTAGACAAAGGTGTCCTCTTTCTGTCGTATTATTTTATTAAATAATACATAAATTTTAAAACTTACTTATTGAATATAAATTATTAATGGAGAATATTGGAAAGTATACATTTGTATAAATAATTAAGGAGACAATATTCTCTGTTGGGCCTCCCAACAGGCCATTGGCCATTGTATCTAATATTCAATATATATAGAAATGGATCAAGAGATGAGGTAACTTTTCATTTTCTTAATCTAGTAATTTAATTTGCTTGATCATAGTCTCTCTTAGAAGCCATTCCATTTTTCTCTGGTCCATTTTCTAATTGCAAAAGGAAAACAAAAGGACATTCAGATCCTCTTCTCTCCACTGAAAAATATTCTCCAAAATTGAAAAGAAAACAATCATATTCTCTCTTCCATTAAATCAAAAAATTAAATCTACAACTTGGTCGAGGAAACAATCATTAAGTGGACGCCATTCGCTTCGCGATTGTGCTTTAGGAGAGGATTCGAGATTAGACTCGAGGTGTAGAACTTTGAAGGTAGATCAGTGATATTTCCTGCACAAGAGGACACAATCTTCTTTTAGGGCAGTCACAGTCTTTGTTACTCAGGGTCAAATCTGTAAATTTGGACTTATATTTTTAGTACAATCAGATCTGATGTTGTTTTTCAATTTTGTTAGCAACATAAAATCATTGTTTTGCAAAGCAAGTAACTGCACAAGCTACCAAGCCTAAAGCCCAACATTGTTTGTTTACTTATTTGACAAAATTCTTTTGCCTTTGACCTGGTCTTAGTATCTTTGAAAATCAAATTTGTTTATTCATTTTTTGCAAGAAATTTTCAACTACGTCAGATCTACTCTTTCATTTAATAAAATTGAACAAGATCTGTCATCATTTATATTACTAGCTCTGTCATCTTTTATATAAATTCATTAGTTTATATTGTTGGGAAATCCGTAGCCATATACGTTACATGTGCAACGGAACTTACGGGTTCAACCTTCTCTAGAATCATCGTTAAGGGAATAAAAGTACAAGATTAGCTATTAAAATTTATACCTCGGATCTTCCTAATCCGTGAGACGAAGAATGGATGTAGGTTTGAACTTTTCTGACTTGTAACCTCCTCCTTCCTGAAGCTCGACTCCGCGAACCTCCTTGCTTCTCCTAGAGATGAAAATCGATCGCTCGCAAGTTCTCAAGTTAGAGAACCTCTACTCGTATCCACGCGAACTTCAGACGCACGGAAAACACGAGTCCGGAAATACTTTCTGAAAATCTTTCTCTTTTCTGTGTAATAGACGGCCTCTAAGGCTATTGAATTGTGTGTATAATAGAGAGACTCTGCCCTTCTATTTATACTAGAGAGAGAGGCGAACGATTGCTCAGTTATCATAACTAAAAATCCGAATCTGTGCCTATTCCGTTGCCAACAGAATAGGTATTTCCATAACGGAATACTTGGCAGCTAATGTTATTATAGTTTTCATATCTATTCCGTTGCCAACGGAATGGTACTGTTTTGTTTAATCAATTATCCAATAATTGATTATTTCGTTACACTCATTTATACAGTACCCTTATACAATGTCACTTGTTTGGACTATATGTCCAAATTTCACAATCACAAGTGAATTTAATAAAATCTTAATCACATGTTTTCTTTATGGCCAATATTTAATCTGTCGACATTATGCAATTGATTCTAATTTTAGATCCTCATTTTCATTTACTATTTCAATTGCAGCTGCATATGCAAATTTTTTGATTAATCATAATTTTATTTTGGTTCCATCATTTTACAGTAGAGACATAATTATTGAGATCTCATCAATTTAAATAATTTCAAGTCAGGTACCTGAACCTCTTCTGGGGTTAAATAGTTAGATTTATTTTATTTTTGTTTTAGCTGTGTGGCGGTTTATTTTTCTTATATTTTTTGAACTTTGTATTCTAATTTTTTATCAACGCGTAATGCCTACGGGTTTCGAAAAAAAAAAAAATAGACAATTAATTGGAGATACAAACAATATATAGCATGGACCTTTGGTTCATTGACCAAACAACAATTCAACCCTTAGCATGCGTAATTGTGATAGCGGTCCTTGGTTTGACTGCCTAATATTTTTTCTTTCCCAATATTATGTTTTGTGTTATGAATATAATTGATATGAATGTCTGTTAGTTAGCCATTAAATAATAATAAATTGGGAGATTCTTGTAAAGATGGAAGGAGTTATTACAGGATATTAATTAGTATATTTTCTATTAATTTTTAAGTTAAATTATTTTCTTTATTGTAATCCTGAATTAGGCAAGAGATTTCTTGGCCAACAGTCACCCTCTACTATATAAAGGGGGCAGTGACTATTATATTCCTTAATCCACAATTCAATACATAATTCTCTCCTTCTAATTCTCTATTTTATTATTCTTTGTTCTTTTATTTTATGACACGTTATCAGCACGACTCTGACCCAACATAAGTGAGGTATAAACTATCATTATTTCTTATATTCCAACATTTTTTTTATTCGGATTCTTTTCTTCCATTATTCAAATTTTCTTTTATTTATTTATTTGAACATCAGATAACATGTTATTATTAATACATGTTTATTTTTAAGCACTAGAAGGTTCTTATCATTTTTTTGCACCAGAAGTTGCTTGTTTAATTTTTATTTATACAACTAGAAGTTGCATGTTTATTTTTAATTACGCACAAGAAGATGCTTGTTTAATTTTATTTACGCGACCGAAAGTTGCATGTTTATTTTTACTTACGCACCAGAAGTTGCTTGTTTAATTATTTTTATTTTTGCAACCAGAAGTTACATGTTTATTATATTAAAGCACCAGAAGTTTCTTGTTTAAATCATGCACCAGAAGTTGCAAGTATATTTATTTTAATTTATTTTATGTACATTTATTTTTTCGCACATTTATTTTTTCACACATTTATTTTTCGGACATTTATTTTTTGTACATTTATTTTATTTATTTATGCACCTGTAGTGCAATTCAGTTTATGGATGCACATAAAGTTTGAAATTAATTCTTATTGAAACTCGAAGTTTCAATATTAAATTGCGAGGGTCTAATTTAATTTATCCCATTAATATAGCTTCGACATGGCAAATTTAACGAAGCTTCAAGTCTGGAATATAGGTGCATGTTAGAGAACATGTACTAGACTGACCACACTATGAGAATATGCATGGTATATATCATTAGTGATTCTTATATGAATAGTGTGCTTGTTCCTACGACCTGAGATCACCATGGATTCCTGTATGTGAAACTGCACACTTTAATATGATCCTACGTCATCCGTAATGGGATGATCATTAAGGTCATCATTAGGTATGCACTGAATCATGACGAGCAATGTGAGTGACCAAGATGAGATTTATTCCTCTCGTCATGAGGGAGATATCTCTGGGCCCCCTGATGAACTAGGACCGGGGGAAATGCATGGCCATGTTCAAAATGGATTAACATGTGTTGTTAATATCATTTTGGATTTACTCAGTCTAATTCTCGATCAGGAAAGTGACTTTGATCAAACTCAAGGATGACATACTTCCATGCCTTGTGATCAAGACATACATCGTAGAACAAAAGGACAAAGCAAATGTCTATTCAGATAGGTTTATGATCGCTGATCATTTCATTTAACATGGGTGGACATTGTTGGGAAGTCCATAGCCATGTACGTTACATGCGCAGCGGAATCTATGGATTTAACCCGCCCTAGGATCTACGTTAAGGGAATAAAAGTTCGAGATTAGCCATCTAAAATTTATACCTCGGATCTTCCTGATCCGTGAGACGAAGGACGGATGTAGGTCTGAACTCTTCTAACTTGCAACCATCTTCTTCGTGAAGCTAGGCTTGTAATGCTCCTTCCTAAATCTCGGCACGTAAAACTCCATCCAGGCTTCTGAAGCTCGATTCTGAGAACCTTCTTGCTCTTCCTAGGGATGAAGAACTTGATCGCTCGCTAATCTCCAAGGCAGGAGATCACTACTCGTATCCACGCGAACTTCGGACGTACGGAATTAACGGACTCGGCTAGACGAGTCCGGAAATACTTTCCGAATACTCTCAAAACTTTCTCTCTCTTTTCTGTGTAATATACGACAACCTAGAGGCTTAGTAATTGTGTGTCAGATAGAGAGAAACTACCCTTCTATTTATACTAGAGAGAGAGGTGAAAGATTACTCAGTTACCATAACTAAAAACCCAAATCTGCGCCTATTCCGTTGCCAAAGGAACTGTTCCATTGCCAACGGAATAGGTATTTCCATAATGGAATACTTGACAGCTAAGGTTATTACAGTTTTCATATCTATTCCATTGGGAACGGAACTATTCCGTTGTCAACGGAATGGTACTGTTTTGTTCAATCAATTATCCAATAATTGATTACTTCGTTCACCAATTTATACATCATATGTATAACTGTTTTGAGACATATTCATCCCGTATGAATGCAGTTCATTGTGTGACCGTGTAGGTTCCATTTAACCCTGGCAACGATCTTCTAAAGATCGTAAGTCATGAGTAACCTCCAGACTGATGTCATGACTACCCATGTTAAATGAAATGATCAGCGATCATAAACCTATATGAATAGACATTTGCTTAGTCCTTTTGTTCTACGATATATATCTTGATCACAAGGCAAGGAAGTATGTCATCGTTGAGTTTGATCAAAGTCTCTTTCCTGATCGTGAATTAGACTGAGTAAATACAAAATGATATTAACAACACATGTTAATCCATTTTGAGCATGGCCATGCATTTCCTTCAGTCCTAGTTCATCAGGGGGCCCAGAGATATCTCACTCTTAACGAGAGGAACAAATCCCATCTTGGTCACTCACATTCCTCATCATGATTCAGTGCATATCTAAGGATGACCCTAATGATCATCCCATTACGAATGACGTATGATCATATTAAAGTGTGCAGTTTCACATACAGGAATCCATGGTGACCTCAGGTCGTAGGAACAAGTACACTATTCATATGAGAATCACTAATGACATATACCATGCATATTCTCATAGTGTGGCTAGTCCAGTACGTGTTCTCTAACACGTGCCTATATTCCAGACTTGACATCCTTATGTCCATGATCAACAGAACATGATCATCCAGTCTGTGAATATACTAGTGTGGATATGTAGCTTCTTACCTGAAATATGTTTTGTATTGACATTTGCTTTCATCTTTGTCAAATTAACGAAATATTTTATGTTCTTAAGTATAATGTGTGTAGTTGCACTATCCACTAGGCATATATCACCGTCTTCCATTTTCGTAATATTCAAATGAAACAAGACCTCGAAGTATCTTCATTTATTAAATAAAACAAAAACAAATACAAGATATGATAATGATAACATGAAAATAAACATGCTAAAGAAAATACTCTTTATAAAGTAAACGTACTAGAAAAATAAATATTATTGATACATAAAGAAAAATTATTTTAGTCTTGAACATCTTCACTCGCAAGGGAATATTCATTATCTCCATTTGAGGGAATATTCATTATCTCTACATCCAAGCGTGTATTAACCAAGGGCACATTCAACGGGTCTTCATTATTTTGATAGACCAAATTAACCTCCTTAGTATTTTCTTTCTCCTTCAAGGAGGCTTGATAAAGTTCAACGAGATGCCTTTATTGGGAAATTCATAGACATGTACGTTACATGCGCAGCGGAACCTATGGATTTAACCCGTCATAGGATCTACGTTAAGGGAATAAAAGTACGAGATTAGCCATTAAAATTTATACCTCGGATATTCCTGATCCGCGAGACAAAAAATGGATGTAGGTCTGAACTCTTCTGACCTGCAACCATCTCCTTCCTGAAGCTAGGCTTGCGAAACTCCTTCCTGAAGCTTGGCTCGCGAAACTCCTTCGTTGAAGCTCAGCTCGCGAAACTCCTTCCTTCTCCTAGGGATGAAGATTGATCGCTCGCAAGTTCTCAACTTAGAGAACCTCTACTCGTATCCTCGCGAACTTCAGATGTACGGAATTATTGGACTCGGCTAGATGAGTCTGGAAATACTTTCCGAATACTCTCAAAACTTTCTCTCTCTTTTCTGTGTAATATACCGCAGCCTAGAGGCTTAGTAATTGTGTGTGAAATAGAGAGAGACTACCCTTTATTTATACTAGAGAGAGAGGTGAAAGATTGCTCAGTTACCATAACTAAAAATCCTAATCTGCGCCTATTCCGTTACCAACGGAATAGGTATTTCCATAACGGAATACTTGACAGCTAAGGTTATTACAGTTTTCATATCTATTCCGTTGGGAACGGAACTATTCCGTTGCCAACGAAATGGTACTGTTTTGTTCAATCAATTATCCAATAATTGATTATTTCGTTCACCAATTTATACATCATATGTATAACTGTTTTGAGACATATTCATCCCGTATGAATGGAGTTCATTGTATGACCGTGTAGGTTCCATTTAACGCTGGCAACGATCTTCTAAAGATCATAAGTCATGAGTAACCTCTAGACCGATGTCATGACTACCCATACTAAATGAAATGATCAGCGATCATAAACCTATCTGAATAGATATTTGCTTGATCACAAGACAAGGAAGTATGTCATCCTGGAGTTTGATCAAAGTCTCTTTCCAGATCGTGAATTAGACTGAGTAAATACAAAATGATATTAAAAACACATGTTAATCCATTTTGAGCATGGCCATGCATTTCCTTCAGTCCTAGTTCATCAGGGGGGGGAGAGGTATCTCCCTCTTAACGAGGAAAAAATCTCATCTTGGTCACTCACATTCCTCGTTATGATTCAGTGCATACCTAACGATGACCCTAATGATCATCCCATTACGGATGACGTAGGATCATATTAAAGTGTTCAGTTTCACATACAGGAATCCATGGTGACCTCAGGTCGTTGGAACAAGCACATTATTCATATGAGAATCACTAATGATATATACCATGCATATTCTCATTGTGTGGTCAGTCCAGTACATGTTCTCTAACACTGGAGCCGTCACCCGTCTTTGCTTCAACGCCCGCCGCTTGTGCTTGTGCTTGTGCTTGTCCTTGGTCTGCCATCTATCAATTGAAAAAGACAACAAACTTATTTCATAAATAATGAAATAACTGCAATTTTACATTTCATATTTACTCTAAAAACAGCGATATAATTTTGCTAACAGAGAGTCAGAGAGAAAAAGGCGAAGATACATTATGCAAGGGCCTTTTGTGTGAGAGTTTGACAAAGAAATAGAGATCAAACTCAAAGCTGATTTGTGTTTCAAATTGCAGTAAAAATTACATGCTCTAGATTATACAAAATCCCAAATTTCGTAAATCGCTAATTTTTTTTACAAAACAAAAGAGATGAAGAATACTATCAAATAAGTACAAAAAAAAAAAAAAAAAAATACACAAAAAAGATAATAAATTAAGTATGAAATTTAGAGGTGCATACAAAACTTTGTTGGATTAGAGGTCTAAAATTTGTGTGTTCTCGCCAAAAAAAAAAAGACAATTTGACTTCTTTATTTGCACTTGCGGCTAAGGTTTGGTTTTGAAAATATAAAATTTGTAAGTTTTTTGGAAATGGAAACTCTTCCCCTTCCTTTCTTTTTTCCTTGAGTGAGAGAGGGGTAAATCAAAGAGATGAGAATGTGAAAGGTCTAGGAGTAAAGCATTAAATGGAGTTATGTATTATTCTTTATGGATTGATACCCCTATTTATTATTGGACCCAGTTCATGTAATAAGATATCCATACACATTACAACTTCTAAAAAAACTAAAGTAAAAAACATGGTATATTTCGGTCGGTTCAGTTATACCGGTTTTTCAAAACCAAAAATCGAACTAAATCGGATAAATCAAATAGTGCCAATTTTCAAACCGGACCGGACCGGTTGAACCGAACAACCGAACCGAATTAGTCAAAATTGATCGGTTCGGTTCGGTACCCGAATTAACCGAACCGAATGAACACCCCTATTTCTATTTATGAAAGAGGAATAAGTTTGAGAGAAAAATTCCAACTTCTCAAAAACCAAAATTGGACCATGAAAAAGAAATGAAGAGGGAAACTAAGGGCAATAGATTTGGAGGGTGGATGGAAACTCATGGAAAGATTCACTAACCCGCCATGCCTACCCTACACACCCTATAAGAGATTCTCTTGCTCTCAGCACCCTATCAATCAAACACACAAAAAACCTTTCTCTCACAAACCCACTTAAAGAACCTACCCTCCTCAAACAATGAGACACCCAACATCCAAAAACAATGGCAACCGCAACCCCAATCGTAGACCCTACTGGAGAGGACAATCCATCCTGTCACGACCCACAAGTATCACTGTCGGATCCAGCTCCGACCAGTGATGGGACCACAGCAGCAGCTTCCTTGCCCGCTGCCTCCGACAATCTCCTTCACTGGAGTCAGACGAACAATGACCACACTTGAGAGAGGACAACCCTCTGGCAACCACCATGCCACTCAGGTAGACTCAACCCCTCTCCTTCAAACTCCGGACTCAAGGCTAGTCTATCCCTATGACCCACTACATCCTTCATGGGTGCGAAGATGCAGAAAGTGCCTCAACTATGGCCACGACACCATGGATTGTAGAGGCCAGAGAGCCTGCATTAACTGTCGTAAGCCTGGATACCTATACAAGGATTGTTCTGAAGAGAGAGAGGCTCTGGTGCCACGTGTCATGATAAGAGAAAGTGGAATGCCGGAAGACAGGCCGGAGAATGTGATATGATTTCTCCGCTACTCGGCGGAATGTGACCATGAGATTGAGGAACTGTAGCGCGCAATTGTCATTGATGCAAGAATGGCGGAAGACCATGAGCTTGACACAATGAAGATTCTCATTCAAAGAACGGCGGAGTTGATTGATCCTTATGTGCTAGTCTACTGAGGACAAGATCGCTACCTCCTTAAATGGACAGGAATGAGTACCTCAACAATAACTTCGCCCTGCTCCGCCGCACCTGCCTGGTCTGCTACCCCCGATCAAACTCGATTGGGGCAAAGGTAGTGGATTTAAATTTTAAGCTTGGGATTGATATCTGGAACTTACACAATCCCGCATAGCGTGAAAATGACATTGATTCAATCACGAGCACATATGGGGTAGTGATCGACCATGGTCCACTCAAAAGACTCAATTCCATGCAAAAGCTACGAGTTCTGTTGGCTACCTTTGACCTCAAATACACACCCAAAACCATGACTACAATCAACTCTTGGCCTTGGCAAAGCGATGATTGCGCATGTCCGGTGAAGCATTTAAAATCTAACTCGGTTCTATCTGCCGCCAGACACAGAACCGACGGACGACATGTTCGAGGCTGTTAGACAGTCCTGGGAAGAAGTCCCTGCTATCTTGAACAATCCGACATCGCCGGCATTTGATGAGCATCTATGCAGCAATGACTCAGCACGTTCTCTAAAATTGATCGAGAGTTCATCACGTCTAGTGTTTAGCTTAGCTTCGAGATGCAGAGGCAAATCATATTTTCTCTGATACTTGGAAAACCTCATCTAGCTTCTGTTACACCCCGAAACCAAATAGTGGAACAAGGGGGCTAGATGATTAGTCTCACCTTGAGTAGTGAATGAAAATTGGAATTACTTAAATAGGCTAGTGCATTAACTACTAGCACCAACCAAGCTTAAGTTTTTTTCAGGACAATATGGTGTGGGCCTGAAGGTTGGGCTGGGCCAATTAATGTACTAGGCTCTAACAAATGGTATTCAGAGCAGTTCAATCCTAGTGGTACTATCGCGCGGCCGGAAACGTACCATGCTGTTATCATGCCCAGAGAACCTGAGGATCTTATATGCCTCAGTGGGGATACATGTATGAGGTGAAGGCTCGCATGGATGTGTACTAGGACGAAACTAGGAACCATAAGTCAGTTCTGACGAGGACGTCAGAAATTTAAGTGGGGGAGTTTGTTACACCCCGAAACCAAATAGTGGAACAAGGGAGCTAGATGATTAGTCCCACCTTGAGTAGTGAATGAAAATTAGAGTTAGTTAAATAAGCTAGTGCATTAACTATTAGCACCAACCAAGCTTAAGTCTTTTTCAAGACAATATGGTGTGGGCCTGAAGATTGGGCTGAGCCAGTTAATGTACTAGACTCTAACAGTTTCTATAATAATCCAGCTAAACACTACATTGTTAAAATCACTAAAATGAGGCAAGCTCTAGAGAAGTGGGCACGAGAAGAAAAAGGGCAAAGAAACACTTCTTGAGAATGCTAAAACAATACTGCAAAGTTTGGATAACTTGGAGGAGTCCAGAGTTATCTCCAATGATGAGCTGGCTCTAAGAGTTGACATCAAAGAATTTATACACAATATGGCTGACCAAAATGAAATAAAATAGCAGCAAAAAGAGCCTCATGCACATGGCTAAAGATGGGAGATGAAAATACGGCTTACTTCCATGTTATAATAAGCAATTTATTTATTTATTTTTTATAGTAGGGGTATTTTCGTAATTTCTAAAATAGTTTGTACGTTGGAGAATAATAAAGTGTATCTCAATAAATCGTATGCATTAAATAAAGAATTTAGAAATTTTGATCATCAAAATCTGAGGTGTAAATTGAAAGTTATGATTATTTAAATTTTGAGGGATTAAAGTGCAAATGACAAAAGAACTGACTGCTTCGGTTTCCCATCATTTCCTGACGTTTTGATAAAACAAATAAGAGAATTTATAACTAAATAGGTAAATAGAAATCTGACATTCAATTTCTAAATCAGAAATGGAAATCAACATTAATTTCTATGAGTTGGTAATTAGCCCATTGATTAGCCAGATAATAGCTGAGCGTTATTTCTGATTTTTCCCCTGTCAATTTTTCCTTACCTTTTTATTTGTCTTCTCCTCCCTCTTTCCACGTTTCTCTCTCTACATTTTTCTCTCTCTCTTCCTTTTCATTTGTTGCTGATCAAGACAACAAATAAGAAATCTATACCTTTGTGAATGTGGTGTATGGTGGATCACACACTAGAAGGCTAGAGGAGACGGTGTATGAGAACCACGTCTAGGCGCATCATCGGTGTTCTTCCTTCATTCCTCACAAATCTGATTTGTTCCTTGTCTTTCATACAGGGAGTCTTAATTCGATTTATCTATTATTTTAGATCTGGTTAATTAGTGTTATCATTAGAATACTTGAGCCATATTACTTGCATGATATAAACGAGTATATATTTTGGTTTATTAGACTGGTCATCTTATTTAAAATAATTATATTTTCGTCAAAGTTTATTTTGTATATGCCTTATGGTGTCAAATAAATAGAGTAATATGAGGAAAATATTTCAATTATTTTATCAGAGAAATTTCGGTTAGTTAACATTTATATGTACTATTATTGAGAATATAAGAATCTGGATTTTTTTAAAAATAGAAAAGTAGAATAATGATTTCTTTTAAATCTGGAATTTGAAGTAATACAGATTCACTAATCTGAATTTTAAGAATTGAGACTGCAATATCGGGTTATTAAGAAAATTTGTTTTAATCATATCTTTCTAACCATAACTTCAAATTTCACAAATAAATAGTCCAATTATAGGTTTTTGGGTATTCTGAACTCATTGGTAATATTAGTTTCTGCATTTGAGGACCATAAAGTATTTTTTCGTGAATAGTCAGATTAAGTGAGCATGTCGGTTTGAAGTTCGAGATCGATTAGTAATAAGTATTAATTAAATAACTAGATTCGCGTGAGGAGGAGTTCATACTAGAAGAAGACCGAGAAGTTGAAAGAGTTGCGAAGGAAGCTCAAGGATTTGTTGAACCCGAAGATTTCGCGTGAGAGATTGCTAGTTGCATTTATTCAGGTATGATTTTGCCCATATATGTTTTTCCTTTGGTTATATTCATTCTTCCGTTTAAATATTATATATATATTATTAGTATCTATAATGATAGTAATATTTAATATAGAACTTCTATTTATGAGATAGAGCTTATATGGCTCAAATTAATATTTTAGTAATATGAGAATTTAAAGATAATATTTAAAGATATTTTGAGTATGTTATGGGATATAGTGAGAGGTGTGAAAAGTGATATTTGGGAGAATGGAGCCGTACTTGGTAGAGCGAAATCAGGGCCGCTGATTCATATAGGTGAGATGCCGTACTTAGTAAAGCGAAACTAGGGCCGCCGATCACCAATAACGAGTTCGGAAAGACTTGTATCTTGTGCGCGTACTCGATGTCACAGAGCATGATCTAGTGTGTGTTATGTGTGTGGAAGTTGAAAGTGAAATAAGATAATATCCCGAAATAAAAGTATTTTTCATAATTATTATATTAAATTATATTTATGGCTTTTGTTTACTTGATTTTATATTAAACTCAATATAATATATTCTATTCTATCTTTTTGGTATATGCGGCTGGGCCTCTTTTCATACCTTACGAGTCAGTACTTACCCTTATATTTATTTTGTGCCCAGGTTTGGATCAGTAGCTTGGAGTTGCGGGTGGAGAGACGTCACAATTTTAATAACATTTAGTTTAATAATGATTATGAAATAAATGAGAACTTTAATGTCTCGATTTTGTTTTTATTGTGAAATTTAATAAATGTAGTTTGGAGATTATTTGGAATTAGGTGGATGTTTGTTAAATGCCTTTTTGGCGGTTGTTACATTTCAGTTCTTTATTTGGGTCGGGGCGTAACATTCCATGTTGTTGCAATGGCGAGAAGAATGAGAAACTATATTTCTAATATCATAATCAATGATCAAATCATCTCTGACCAACAGATGATCAGCTTGGCATTTCTGCAATATTACAAAGGTAGTATTGTCGAAGGTTCAATACACGATGCAAGATCGGCATATAACTTCCTACGTAACCCAGGAATTCACAAAGAATGGGTGAACTATATATGGAGGATTAAGGCGCCCTTCAAGGTCAAAATTTCATTTTGGCTGGCCTTGCACAATGGGCTGAACACTGCGGAACAACTTCACAAGAAGAAATGGCCACATGATGACAAGTTCAAACTATGTGGAGCCGCATTTGAAACACGAGACCATCTCTTTGTGCAATGTTCCTATACAAGGGCAACATAGAAACTCGTAGAACACCACGCATGCAACACAAAAGGAATGATACTCATAGAAGACATCCTAACATCTTGGTCGGAGAATAGATAATGCCTTTCCAAACCATCAAGGGGACAATGGGACTCCCTTTGGCTAGCAACCTCTTGGTACATTTGGTTGGAGGGGAATGCACGCATCTTCAATGCAAAGAACCAGCCACCCTTTAACATTGCAAGAAGGGCCATAGAAGACTCAAGACGAAGGAAAAGATGGTGTTAGGAGTGACGATTATGTAGGCTAGGCTTAGCAGCTACCTGCTTTGAAGCAGGATGTAAAAGAAAAAACACCCATGTTTCCTTTTTATTTGCTTATTAATGATATGAACTAACGCATCTTGCGTAGTTCCTTCAAAAAAAAAAGAATATAATTGTACCTTGAAGGCAATGTATTCATTTGTTTTGTTTATGATGCGAACAATGCTCTTGACATTCCCATGCAACTTATCTTTTAGTACAAAAAAAAGGAAGAGAAGGAAGGAATTAGAAAATTCAAAACAAGAAGATGATATTGACTCAAAAGAATTGGCAAGATGCAAATTCTTAGTTCTATTTTTTATACTATTTAAGTTTAAACTTTCCAGCTCTCAATATACTTTGCCAATTATGCTAGAAGCTAGCCATACATTTTGACAAAACTACTATTGATAAAATAGGCCTCTATTGCCATTGGTCTCTTATTGTTGGTCAACTCAAATAGATCAAACTTTTTTTGAGATTAAAAGACAAAATTAGGTGGTTACAAAGGAAGGAGATGGGGCGATTTCAGGCAGTTCGAGGAGATGATGGATGGACCATATGAAAAAGGAAACCTGCTGGCGCCGGCGGCGGCACGAGCACGACCACCCCAAAAACCCTAACCCTAGCCGCTACTCACCCGTTCTGGCCATTGAACCCTAAGACCTCGCCTTTTAATATCCCGCTGCCGCAGATCTCTCCTCCCATCAACATCGCACCTCCGTAAACTCTAGCCTTTACCCAAAGAAAGACACCGTCCGGCAAACCTACTCACACCTACCGAGATATTCTAGTCAGCGGTTCGGCAATGAATAGTCTGGGTCAAGCTAGGAGACCTTCGCCGCAACCTCTCTCCCCTCTTTCAAGGCTGCCGTTACCCCCAAACCCTTTGAACCCCTTCTGGAGAGGCCGTTGCTTCAACTACCTTCGCAAAGGGCATCGGGCTGGCGCATGTCGCTTCCCTAAGAGATGTGTCCAATGCTTTGGCGAGGGGCATGCGGCCAGATCTTGTTCGAACAACAAGGAGAGGTCTCCTCAGTCTCCAATAGAAAGTGCTACACCAACCGATCCTAATCCAACCGATGGAGAGTCCTTCACGAGGGGAACAGAATACAGGAAGTTCGAGAGAAACTTGCAGCTGTTTGGCCGGATTTGGTGGAGGCTATAAGCATCACGCACCGGCATGATGGTCTCTTTCTTCTTATCTTATCTAAAGAGATGGACAGGAAGGCATTTATCGAGAACTTTTCTCCATCCCTCTCAGAAGAAGAAGGGTTTTCAATGCAAACGTGGAGTCCGAGCTTCCGAGGGCGAGCGATGAATTTCAAATACGAAATCTGTCTTGACGTCCATCGGGTTCCACCTCAGGGTTGGCGTACGACGGACATTAAACAGGTCGTCAGAAACTTTGGCTACTACGTCTCTCATATTTTGCCGGCTCGCCTGCGCTCTCTTCAAACTCTTCGAGTTACGGTGGCTGTACCCAGTCTCAGTGTAGTACCGATCTACCTGACCTAGGTAATTGATGGTTACGCTCATGCTTTAGCTACAACGGTTGTGAAGTGGATAGATTTTCATCCTGACGCGGGCTCGGTAACTTCGACGTCAACTGATCCTTCTTCAGGATCACTGAGCTCAAGAGAAGATGTAGAGTCAATAGAGCAGTCAGAATTTGTAAGATTACAAGAAGTTGAACTAGCTCACCAGACAGAAATCGTCATCCCCAACACTCTGGTTGATGAACTACTCGAGATAGTACCACCATTGGAGGCTGACGTAGAACTGCAGTTGATGGGTAGTGATGATGACGTGTTCGATGAAGCTGACGTGGATCGTTTAAAGGATACGAGTGCAGGAAAAGGGGGCGATAGTGTGTGCATAGGGGATGGATTGGGGGATGAGAACAAGAAGAGTAGGGATCCGGGATTCAATGAGGGGGATGCGAATGATTTTACTGATGCAATGATGGCAGGAGGGTGCTGATTTTTCGGCAGAAGAAGATCCGAATTTATTGCAAATTGAGAAAGAAAAAAAGGGGAAACGGACAGCACGTGGACAAAGAAGGAATGGACCAGATGGAGAATAATGAGGAGAGAAATATTGTAATTGTAGAAGGGGGCCAGTTGGAGAATAATGTGGAAATAAACTTTCTAACTGAAGAAGGGGACCCATCAATAATTAAAAATAATAATGAAATTTCATCCCAAAATAAGAAAGGCCCAAATCACACACCTATTGACCAGACCAGGAGCAAGCTTCCCTTGGAGGACGGGCCAGGAAGAAAAATAATAAGACCCAACACCAAAACTGACAAGCTCAATAGACGGAGCGAACGAGTGAAGCTCTCCTATGCAAACCGGTTGGACTCTTTGTCAAGGGTGACGTTACTTAAGAAGAAAAATATGGAAAATATTGAACCTTCGCAGAGAGTTCTAAGATGAAAAAAGTGAAAGGGCCAGTTGACTCGTTCAACCAGCAGGAGGTTAATAATCCGCAGCTTAATGGAAGGAGTTGGATTATTTCTATCCTTGTATTGTATTTTAGGTAATTATATCTTTAATTTAGGTAATGTATTTTGATAATTAGTGTGGCTCTCTCCTATATAAAGAGTCATATAGCTATTGTAATTGTATTCCAATTCTTACAATGTAGTCTCTCAATTGAATAAATGTTTTCTCTATTCTTCTCTAGTTATTTCTCTTATGAGTTTTCTTTTTCTACATCCACATTCTCCCCATTAGCCTAACAAATTGGTACCAGAGCTATGTTACAATAATCTTTGTGCTTCCGTAAGTCAAGTATACCGTCTTGTTCTGTCATGAATTCATGTGCGGTTATGTCGACTAAATTTGATACGAGAAATATGATAGCATGATGAATTTTGGGCGACCGAAGGAGATGAAGGGCGATGTTGGGGAGATGATGGATGATAGAGCCCTTTCGACAATTCAGTTTTATTTAAGCAACTCGACCCTTGAAGAAATTTTCATGGAAGCTACATCAGTTGGCGCATGGAAGAAGTTAGAAGATATCTACATGGAGAAATTAGTTATCAACCGGTTATGTTTGAAGCAGCGATTCTACTCTTTGAAGATGTCAGAAGGTATGCCAGTTAAGGTCCATATTTTGGGAAATATCAGTTTCTTTAATAATGTGGAGCCAATCGATAATAAGATGGAAGAAGAGGATAAAATCGTGGTGTTCTTGTGCATGCTGCATATGTTTCATACCAGAGAATCACTTGCTATTAATGATGTCAAGAGTAACTTATTAGTCAAGTCTGGCATCGACTATGACTTGCCCATGGTCGAAAGTAGTCATCAAGAGATCGGGTTGTTTGTGGAGAGGAGAAGATCTAAGGAGAGAGATGCAACATTAGAGAAAACTCATTCGCAATTCAAGTACAAAAACCTGATGAGCAACTATTGCAAGAAGACGGGACACCTTAAGGCCGACTGTTACAAGCTCAAAGAGAAGCAAGAGGCAGATAACGGTGTTCTATCGGAAGAAGCTTACGAGACTAAATTCGGTAAGATTGAGGTACTTTTTGTGGCGAATGAGAAAGAGAGATTTGAGAAGAATTGGGTGGGTTCGGGTAATTCAAATTAGATGATCCCGAATCGAGAGTGGTTCACCACATATGAGGCGTCTAGTAGAGATGTCCATTTGATCAAGATGCAGGACGAGGCTGTCCATTTGATCAAGATGCAGGGTCAAGCTGTCCATTTGATCTCATTAGACGTTCTCGGAGATATCGGTTGCAAGTTCCGATGTGAAGATGGAGTCCTCAGGGTATCTAGATGGGCTCTTACATCGATGAAGACTAGAATGACTGGTGTGTTATATTCTGGAAGTCCAGAGTACCGAAAAGTTATTTCGGGAAGTTGGCGCAGTTTTAGGCTCGTTCGTCGTCACCTTCTCTGCCTCAGTTAGAAGGTCAGAGTTTATGATTGGATGCGGGGTGACAATTTTGAGTACGAGGGATCTACTGTGTGGCCAGAATATCGGTGTGTTATATTCTGGAAGTCCAGAGTACCGAAAAGTTATTTCGGGAAGTTGGCGCAGTTTTAGGCTCGTTCGTCGTCGCCTTCTCTACCTCAGTTAGAAGGTCAGGGTTTACGATTGGATGCGGGGTGACAATTTTGAGCACGAGGGATCTACTGTGTGGCCAGAATACCAGAAAGTATGAGTTGTGAAGATTTCGTTTGTGGCAAACGGAGGAGACTCAGCTCTAGTAAATCCGTTTATCGCACGGAGGAAATTTTGGACGATATCTATTTTGATTTGTGGGGACAAATTTGTGATCCTTTTATAAGGATTGTTCAGCATTGCATGATTGTTCGCTCTCGACAACATAATGGGTGGCTGATCGGAAACTACTCGAGAAGGCTTGGTGCATGTTTTTGGGGCGGACTCAGGCGAGGAGTTCTAGGCGGAAGCCACTAATACTACTTGGTGGTTGGTCAACCGTTCTACGAATACAACAATTTGGTGCAAGACACCAACAAATGTTTGGTCGGTAAACAGATGAATTACTCGACATTGCGGTTATTTGGATATCCCGTTTATGCACAAGTTGTTAAATGGATACTCGAGTATGAGAAGAAGAAATATTTTCTTCTTGGATACGCTTCATGTGTGAAGACGTGTTGTTTGCGGTGTCCAGTACTGGGACACCTTATTTTGAGAGACGCGACTTTTGAGTCGGTTATGTTACAGACAAGGGAGCAAGTGTCTGATCTGGCTATTAAGAAGATTGTGACGGTCAGGAAGGAGGTGGAGTTTGCAGTTCCCGATCAACAAGGTGAAGTTACTCGTTGTAACTTGGAGCATTACATGACTCTCTTTATGATGATGATGCATCGGGTAAGGCGAGTCGGGAAGGTGCTTTGGTAAGAGATCGAGTTGGATTTTCTATGATGTATGGATACTTCGATTTTGTGTATGCTTGGTTGCGGTCAACCAATTGGAGTCTTGCGAGTTCTCGGTACAAGGAGACGGCCTCATGTGGAGCGGCAAAGTGCATTGCTGCATTAAGGTGGAGCTCATTTTGGATATATTGTTATTGCGACTGTGCATCAAGGGTGAGATTTTGAGTCAAGGTGGAGATTGTTATGTATGACTCTAAATCTCTCAATAATCTATTTCCTATTTGGTAATATTATTTAAGAAATGATTAGGCTATGGAAATAAATATTTAGGAAATATTTAGATAATGGAAGGAAGTGGATTATTTTCATCCTTGCATTATATTTTAGGTAATTGTATCTTTAATTTAGGCAATGTATTTTGATAATTAGTGTGGCTCTCTCTTATATAAAGAGGCATATAGCTATTGTAATTGTATCCCAATTCTTACAATGTAGTCTCTCAATTGAATAAACGTTTTCTCTCTTCTTCTCTAGTTATTTTTCTCATGAGTTTTCTTTTTCTACATCCACATTCTACCCATTACCCAACAGAGACGATACAAGAAGTTCTAGATGATTTTAGAGTTTCGCTGGATGAGGAAGGTATGCTTCTCCTTAACAATGAGTTGGGAGGAGACGACCTCGCAGAGATGTACTTGGAGCACATCGTTGTAGTAGTGTTAGTTTCTGAGTTTTTATAATTATGGATTTCAAGAAATTATCGATTTTAAATTGGAATGTGAGGGGATTAGGGGACGATTCCAAATGCAATGTAGTAAAAGAATTAACAAGAGATTCGGGATGCAAGGTGAATTCTAAATTGCAAATGGGTCAAAAGGAGGGATTATGATTGCTTGGCGTCATTCTTTCATTCTCACCTCTACTCACACTTCTAATTACTCTTTAACAATTACGCTTCGTAATGCGTTAGGTGGATAAGAATTCAGACTTACTTCAGTGTACGGACCGTGTTCTGATGCTGATAAACTGGATGTTTTGAACGAGTTAGTTGAGTTGCAGCAGCAATCAACTCTTCCGTGGCTGGTTACGGGAGATTTTAATTTGGTTCGAAGTCTCATGGAGAGATCTTTAGGTAATGGAGATATCAACGTTTGTTGGCTTTTAATGAAGCAATAAGTTCAATGGGTTTGATCGAGGTGCCTCTTTTAGGAAGACAATACACGTGGTCTAATGGAAGGGTGATGCGTCTATGTCTAGAATAGACAGAGCCTTCTTAGATGCGAGTTGGCAAGTGAGTTTTTCGAATATCTCACTTTCTCCTTTTGGTCACACTACGTCGGATCATGTTCTGTTAAAGCTAGTATTAGACAAAGGTGAAAAGAATATTCAAATTTTGAAGTTCGAGCTACATTGGTTAGCAAGGGAAGAAACAGCCGGTTTGGTTGAAGAACTATGGGGTAAAGAAAATTTGAGTAATCTCTCCGGTCACAATTTGTTGCTTAAGGCACAAAAACTAATTAGAGGCTTACATAATTATTTTTCTAACAAAAAAAGAAATGTTGATTGGAATGAAAGAGTGAAGAAGTACAAGAAGGTGGTTGAATTTCTAGACAAGGCCGAGGAGTCGAGAAATCTTTCATTTCTTGAGAGAAAGTTGCGAATTGCTTGTAAGATGGTTGTCTATGACGATGTGAATGTACAAGAACGCAAGTGGAAGCAAAGATCTCATTTTAGTTGGCTAAAAGAAGGCGACGAGAATACCCGCTATTTCCACATAATCACCTTGAATCATCGTCGGAAAAATCGAATCCATGAAATAATTGCAGAAGACGAACGCATCACAGATGATGAAGGCATTCGTGCAGCGTTTCTTGAGCACTTCTAAAGATTTACAAGTTCGGAAAATAGTCATTCGGTTATCTTTAACTTTAACGAGATTTTTCCGAATGTTGGCGGATTCGATTCTCTCTGTCATGAATTAACGGAGGAGGAAATTCTTGATGTGGTTCGGTCTCTCCCAAGTTTGAAGGCGAGTGGACCCGATGGCCTGCCAAGAATTTTGGATTAGATTCTGGGGCATTATTAAAGATGATTTAATGAGATTTGTTCCGGACGTCTTCCATTTAAAAGTTGACCTAATAAATCTCAACCGAGCCGATATTGTTCTCATACCCAAGAAAGACTCTCCAGTTAGACCTAGTGACTACAGACCGATTAGTATTATTAATGGTCCAATCAAGATCATCTCGAAAGCCTTAGCAAACCGGTTGGCTCCCTTTATGAAAGATCTAGTTTCACCTTTCAATCAGACTTTATCAGATCAAGATCTATTGCAGAGTCCTTTTCTACCATCAGAGAAGTTCTTCACCATCTTTCTTCTTCCTCAGCTCCTTCCTTCCTCTTTACGGCGGACTTTTCTAAAGCGTTTGATACCTTGAGTTGGAAATTCGTTCTCAAAATGCTAAGCGTGAGATGATTCCCATCTAAATGGCTTTCGTGGATGAATTCTTTATATATTAGCTCAAGATCGGCGGTGCTAATTAATGGTCAAAGATCTAAATCTTTTAATCACAAGAGAGGGGTTCGACAACGAGACCTACTTTCACCTCTTCTTTTTATTTTGGCTGCCGACGCGCTACAAAGAATGATGAACAATGCCTTCCCTTTTGGGCAGAACTTCCTCGCTTCTAATTCTCTGATCTTTCAATATGCGGATGATACTAGCTTCCTGATGAGGTACGATGAAGCGGGGCTGACACGTTTCAAAATTCTGGTCCAGATTTTCTCAATTATTTTAGGTTTGCAAATTAATTGGACCAAAAGTAAAATCACACTGATTAATCTTACCGTGGAGAAGCAATCCAACTTGCTAGCATCTTTCCATTGTAATCTCGCAGAATTTCCGATCATTTATCTTGGAATGCCTTTATCCATCAAGAAGCCCCCAAAAGCAAGTTTCATGCTGCTAATCGAGAAATTCCAAAAGTGTTTGGCAGGATGGAAAGGGTTATTTCTCTCTGTGGCAGGAAGAATCACGCTTGCAAAGTCAGTTCTCTCGGCTTTACCGACTTACTACATGCACTGTTTTAAGCTTTTGGTTTGGATAACTAATGAGATGAAAAAGATACAGAGGCAGTTAATCTAGAAGGGTAACAATGAGACGGGCACGCATTTGGTTAATTGGAATCTAATGACCACACCAATACTTAATGGCGGAAGAGGAATTAAGGAGTTAAAGCTGCATAATATCTCTCTTTTACTCAAATGGTGGTGGAAATTTTTCTGTTGTGAAGACTCTCTTTGGGAAATGATTGCGCGAGCTATATATGGCCCACCGGTCTTTCCTCTGACTCGCTTGAATCTTCATTCGAGCTCTTTCTTTTGGAGAGAATTTAATGGGAATTTTGCCTTTGTTTATACAAATAGTACACTCCAATGTGGGGAATGGTGAGGCAACGAGTTTCTGGCATCAATCTTGGCTCTCCACTATCCCACTGGCGAAAGAATTGCCTTCTCTATTTTCTTTTGTCGAATCGAAAAATATCTCTATTTCTGGGGCGCATGTTAATGGATTTTGGGACCTGAACCTTCGTGAGGATATTTCGCTCCAGGCCGAAGAGGAACTTGAATCTTTGGAATCAATGTTGGCGGATGTCACTCTCACTTTTGATGAGGACAGTTGTTTTTTTCTGGGTTCAAACAACGGCAAATTTCCGGTATCCAAAGTATATCGGATGATGGCTAATAGAGGAATCCGGTCAGAGGAGGTTTCGAAAATTTGGAATTGGACTCTTCCGACGAAAATCAAGCATTTAATTTGGTTGATTCTTCATAATAAAGTCTTAACGGGAGAGAATCGGCTAAAAAGAGGTGGAGACGGTCTAGGATTGTGTGTTTGTTGTCTTACAACCAATCTTGAAACAACTAATCATCTCTTTTTTGAATGCGTGTTCTCAAAGCGAGTGTGAGCTCGGACTTTTAATGCATGTGGGTTGCATCAACAATCTATTGCCTTACGTGGGGATCACTGGCATCGAATCATTTTAGGATTAAGCAAACTTGAAAGAAAAAGATGGGAAATTTGGTGTGGTTGTGCATATATGGTTAATGCGTAATTCGGCGAAATTTAGAGGTGATGTGGTGGATGAAGATGGTTACTTTTCGCAAATTAAGGCTAGTGTTAATTTATGGCTTATGACTCTGTCCGATTTGTTGTAATCGTTTTCTTTGTGCTAAATTTTTTTTCTATTGTTGTAATATGAGTTTGGGTGATGGGATGCTACTCAGAGCAGTTCCAATTCTTATAATTAAAAATGTCTCATTTTAATGAATGCAAGGGGTCCCTTTGACCCCTTACTTCCTTCAAAAAAAACAAAAAAAAAAACAAAATAGATCAGATATAGAAACATTGAAGTTTGAATCTCATTGGAATCAAATTATGGATGCAAGAATTTGAGTCTTTTCATTCAATAAAAAGGAAAAAATAACACTTTTATATGATGGAAAAAATATATCAGGATTAAAAAAACAAAAGAAAAGACATTCAAGGGAATCTTGCTCGAGGGGCTCAATCTGTACCAATTCATCAGTAGTATTTGGATTAGTCCTCCCATGGTATGATTGATTTTGTACATAAGCAACTGGTAACATCACCTCATGCACTATCTTTCCAGGCATGTTCTAATACCAAATAGAAGGATCAAAATTTCAATATAACTTCAACTTCAATAACAACAACAATGGAGATAAAAACGATTTTTAGCTGATGTTGTATAATGCATGGACATAAAATCTAAGTTCTGATTTTTAGCAGCAGGTCTCGTGAGCAAAGATTGCCAATACCCACTGGCTGGTTGCTGCCCTTTGCCCCAACATGAGGCAAGAAAGTTAATATTATTTTCCAAGAATCGTATTCGTTCTTTTTTGGGAAATTAGAGAAAAGTCAATTAATAAAACAAAAAAAATTTGAAGTTGGGGCTTATTAATTTTTTTCATAATCTTCTTTTATATGTTTTTTTTGTTGACATTACAGAGGTAATGGTCAATGGGAAGAATTCCAACTATGGAGCTAATACAATGTTTACAAGAACCTCTTATGATTTTTGTTTCGAAAAGGAGAAAGAATGGCAAATCGATGTCATAAAACATACTCATATAAATCTGGTTATCCACAAACCAAGGAACAACAGACGAAAATATACAAGGTAAAACTTTTGTTTCCCTGACAATATCGGTGGGCACAAAAACGATACCGGACTAAAACTTTTGTTTCCCTGACTCCTCATGAGCTAGATTATGTTCGACTCTCTAGGGTTGTTAAATAAATTGTGGGGAGTACCATAATATAATTGACATAATTGAAGCTATTCACGGACCTTATATTTGCAATCCATGTCAGGGGCGGCTTCTGTCTTTGGAAAATAATTAACTGGATAAAAGCACAAACATTCAGGTTAGCCGCAGAGAAAAATATACACAAAAGAAGTAATCTTCATTCTATAAAAAAAGTAAAACATGCATTATTGTTATGCAATCGATGATGATACTTCACATATGATTTCCCATTTATGAAAGAGAAACAAGTTCATTTACACGATTATTACTATTTTTTTTCTTTAATATGAAGCAAATAATACTTACCAACAATATTGATATCAGAAAATAGTTTCATGACCCCATAGTTAGGAGAAACCGTATATTCCTTGGACCTCTTTCCTAAGAGCTTCGTAATCTATAACATCCCATATTAATAAATTACCATATATTAGTTTTTCGTTTCCAAGAAAAATATAGAGTTTCATTCATATCTTATGTTTAAAGATTTTTTATTATAGTTAAGAAGAAAATGAAAAATTATTAGATATTGAGACAAAATAGAGATACCTTGAGCGCAACATATTCATTTGTTTTGTTTATGACGTGAATAGTGCTCATGACGTTCCCATGCATCTGTCTTTAGAACAAAAGAAAGCAATTGAAAGAAATAGAAAATTTTATAATAATAACAGAAGCAATTACAAAGAAAATTATTATTGACAAAAATATGTTATTTTTCATGAATTGGCCGCCAGACGCAAGTTCCTACTTTTATTTGTTTGGTACTAATACTTTGGACCTCAATATACTTTGCTAGTTAGGCTAGCAGCCATTGGCAAATTAAACAAAAATATTAATGATATAAATGTTGAAATATTAAACATAATATTTGTATTAGTTATTTAATGTTATATGTATGGTCATTAGTGGGAGTTAAAATTAGAAGGAATAATGGAATTAGTGAGCATTGATAAGAACTAATGTCATTTAGTGGGTAGATAAAGATTTTTATGCCTAGATTCAATATATTAGTAATATTAAAAAACACCATGTATAGACTTATAAAGTTCCTCTTCAAATACCATTTTCAAAAGGAGTATTAATTGGCATTCGTTGGTTATAAGGAGCATCCCGAAAGCGTTCAGGTACAAATATGATTTCACAATTAAGTGCAGAATTAAGAGATGCTGCTTTCAAAAAGCGCGGCAATGCTATACGCAAAAAGGAGCAGACTTATAAAATGGCAGAGGCAAGTAGAACTTTTGCCCATTTTCGTTAATCCATTGATCTATGTGTCACATAAACATAGTTGCATTGTAGGTTTAAAATATAGAAGAGATAAAGTATAATAAAGATATTCCAATTAATAAATTAGAGAGTTTATTTTCAAATAATTTTATCTTTTTTCCATCAAAGTGGTATCAAAGCCTGGTTGCAATCTAGGGATTAAGAAAAAGAGAACAAAAAAGAAGAAAAATAATTGGTGGGTTGAAAAAAAGGATTAAAAAAAATATTGATGATGGTTGAAGAGAAAGATGAGAAAAATGAGAAATAATTGATTGAGTTGTATTTTCAAAACATAGAAGGGAGAAATTATAAGAGATAATCGACCAATTAATAAATTAAGAGTGCATTTTTAAATAATAGTATCTTTCGTCTATCAAAATGATACCAGAGCAAGATTAAAATCTAGGAATTAAGAAAAAGAAAAAGAAAAAAAAGAAAAGAAAAGTAAGAGTAAAAAAATACAAGAAGAAAAAGTGAAAAAAGGAAATAGGTGTTGTGTAAAGAGATGAAACTAGTAAAAAGAAAAATAATGAGAGAAAAAAATGGAGAAATTAGCGATGGTGAAGATAATGAAAAAAAAAAGAAGAGAAGTTGGAGAGAGGACTCCAAACAAAGTTCTTGGTGTGCCGATAAACATGAAGAATGTGGTGTGGTTGCGTTATAGGTTGATGATTTCTATCGGTGACACAAATGGGAGAAACTATGAGATGACGCAATTAAATAATCATTGTTTTAGATGAAAAAATTATAGTGTTTGGAGAAAAGACTTGTGAGGTAGTGGATATTATGAAGTTGTGCATGGTTGCGATCACGTCGGTGATCCCTGATGGTGTTATGCCCTAGGCCAAAGTGTTTGTGACCTAGATGATGGATTGTAATTACAAACATAATATTTATTCTATGATATTTTATATAATATGTGCGTATAGGTTATTTTAATATAATTAAAATAGACCATGAATATGAAATTCAGCTTTATGTCATCAAAGTGCGTGACTTTGATAGTAAAACTATAAAGTGTTATGAATGTTATTCTAAATTGTCCCTGGTCATTTATAGGATATTTGTGGAGACAAATATACTTGCAGATACATATAAATATATATTTCTATACAAGCTATTAATGTACACCAGTATATTGGTTGACTGATGATTATGTTTTACTGATCATGGATAAATAGTTATCAAGTCATTAATATAGGTATATGTTAAAGACCATATACTGGACTGACCCGCCATAAGAATGCTACATGTTTTACGTCATTAGCGATTCTTATAACATAAAGTATTTATAGTCCTTTCACCTAAGATTGTCTCAGTTCCCAACATGAGTAATTTTATACTTTAATATAATCTAACACCGCCTTTAACCGGGTGGTCATAATGGTTATGATTAGGTATACAATGAATCATGTAGAGGGATGAGTGCAATCAAGACGGGATTTGTTCCTCTCATAAATGAGAGAGATATCTTTAGGCCTCTAGATGAATTGAACTGAAGAAATGTATGGCCATACTCAAATGAATTAATAAGAGTTATTAATGTCATCTGTTCTTGTTCAGTTTAATTTGGGATCAAGAAATATTAATCGATTTACATAAGGATGACATATTACATGCCTTATGATCGATATAGATATCGTGTGACAAAGGGACTAAATACGTGATTGTTGATTAGGTAAATCGGATCACCGATATTCACTTAAATTGGGTAGTCATGATGGCTTGCTAGAGTCTGCTCATGATTTATAGACTGTCAAGTCTATTGCCAACATTAAGTGAACCTATAGGGTCACACACAAAAAATAAACTGAAACGGGCGCAGAAAATCCTAGCGACTTATATGATGAGTTGCATAAGAATGTCACAAAATATATTGTCATTTTATGTGATAAGATGATATATATGTATATAAAGACTATGAATACAAAAGATCATGTAATCTAAAAGAGTCTAGATGATGGCATATGGATAATGATGAGTGATGTCATACAAATCTTTTAGTATGAAGAGACATGACTCTTCACCTCTATATAAGGACATAGAGGGCTCCAAATTCACAATACAACACATCATTCTCTCTCTCATTATTTCTTATTCTCTTTTGTGAGACAAAAGAGAGAAAATATACTTTCTAATTTGTATGACAAAATTATGAAAGGGTGCTTTCTTTTTGTATGACAAAAATGAAAGTGTGTGATTATATGAGAGGAATTATATACATCTTTTGTGAGATAAAATAAGAAAATTTTTCTTATGCAAGAGGTGAACAAGCTACTAGCATATATATTGTTCTTCTTCCCGTTTTAAGAAGTTTGTTCGTGTGGACACCAGTAGAGGCGTTCGTACTTTCGGCGCTTGTGATCTATTCGGCCTAAGAAGATGAGAACGGTATGTTGAGAGTTTTGGTGGAGACCGATTGTGTGTGAGGTAGATGACTTCCCCACGATCCGACCTAGACGGCCTAGACGGACGTAAAATCGGTTAGGACGGTAACCGATTTAGAGACGCATGGACAACACGCATGGTTTGAGCGTCACGGATTAAGCGAAACCCGGAAGGTATCTTTAAGATTTATTTCTTTGATTTAACCGATACGCACGGATCCTCGGATTGGTTTTGGATGAAATTTTTGTTTTCCGCTGCGTTATGCACGTCTGTAACCCAACAATCCCAACTTGGGGATGTTGTGTTCCCGAGAAGGGAATATGAAAGTTCGACACGAGATGTCGATGTGAGTCATGAATTATGGGAAAGTTGTATCCTGAGCAATGTCTCGGATAAGAAGAGTGGCAGATGGCCAAAGAGAAGTAAAGTAAACTCCTAAAGTGAATGCAAAGTAAGTCAACCATGTCATGAAGGAGTTTTGACTAAACAACCATAAGACGCAATGACGCGGGTCGTTCAAAAGGAGTCGATAGATGATGTAACTGTTAGTAGTATGCCCTAGGCCAATATATTTGAGACCTAGATGTATGGATTGTGTTAAACAAACATTGTGTTTATTTAGAGATATTTTATATAATAAATGAGTATTGGTTATTTCATTCTTATTACTAAAATGAACCTTGAATATGATATTCAGCTTTATATCATCAAAGTATGTGACTTTGATAGTAAAACTGTAAAGTATTATGAATGATATTCTAAACCGTCCATGATCATTCATAGGATGTTTGTGAGACAAACATACTTTATGATAAGCTATAAATGTACATCAGAATGTTAATTTACTGATGATCACGTTTTACTGATCATGAATAAGAGTTATTAAGTCATTAACATAAGTATATGTTGGAGACCATATACTGGATTGACCCACTGTGAGAATACTACATGGTTCGTGTCATTAGTTATTCTCAGTAAAGAATGTCTCTGTAATCCTTAGACTTGAGATTATCTCAGTTTCCTACATGATAGATTTTATACTTTAATATAGTCTGATAAATTTTATACTTTAATATAGTCTAACATCGTCTTTAACCAGGCGATCATAAAGATTATAATTAGGTATATAATGAATTGTGCGGAGGAAAGAGTTTAATTAAGATAGGATTTGTTCCTCTCATAAATTGAGAGAGATATCTTTAGGCCTCTTGATGATTTGATTGAAGAAACGCACGGCGGTACTCAAGTGAATTAATAAGGAGTTATTAATGTCATTTCATGTTCAATCAAATTCGGTGTCAAGAAATATTTATCGACCAACATAAGGTTGGCACATACCATGCCTTATGGACGATATAGATATCGTGTAACAAAGGGATACAATGCATGACATAAATTAGGTTTGATCGAATCATCTATACTTGCTTAATTTGGGTAATCATGATGTCTTGCTAGAGGCCGCTCATGATTTATAATGCATTGTGATTATTGCCAACCTTAAGCAAACCTACAGGGTCACACACAAAGAACAACTATTGAGACGTACACAGAAAAATCATAACTTATGTGATAAGTTGTATGGAGAGCTACATAGTCAAGTGACACATCCAATCCTACATCTTATATGATAAGGTGTGTTGCATATATGGTTACATAGTTACCATGAACATAGAATATGAAACTTATGGACTATATAGGCACAAGAGACACCCCAAAATCAGATTAAGGGCATAATATTTTCGACCAACTTTTGTGAGACAAAGAGGAGAGAAAAAATCCGAAAATTATTCTCTTGTTATTTTCTGTGAGAGAAATGAAGAACGAATACTAGCATATATCGTTCTTTATCCGTTCAAAGGGGTTGTTCGTGTGGATACCGGTGGAGGACGAAGCGAAGTGCGGCGTCTTTGTGATTCGGGTTGAAACCATGGTTTTGTTTGGAAAATTGGTTTGCTTGGAGAATCGGTTCGTTTGGAGATTACTTGGAGATCGGTTTGTGAGACCGATTAGGCGATACATTCAAAGGATCGGTTTGGAAACCGATTTGTATCGGGCAAAGAAAAGCGTCAACCAAATTCGTTTTGATCATCGCGGATCAAGCGTAATCCGAAGGTACAAGGTTATGAACTTTTCTTTGATTTAATTATAATTCACGGATCCTTCTTTTGGGTTTCGAAATCAATTTTGTTTCGTTTTTGTTTTTCCGCTGCGTTATGAATGGCAGAATCCCAACAGTAACTTGGATCCAAAGGATAAAGTTAAATTTGTAAACGGCTACAAAGAAGAATTGATGAGGAGTTTCATGATTAATGAGAAAAGACATGCGCACTACGCACGAAGAGATCGACGTCGGATGAAAGAGAGTATTAAATTTAAGGCCGGATGTTGAAATATTAAACGTAATATTTGTATTAATTATTTAATGTTATATGTATGGTTATTAGTGAGAGTTAGAAATAGAGGGAATAATGAAAATAGTGGGTACTAATAAGAGCTAATATCATTTAGTAGGTAGATGAATGTTTTTATATTATGGTTCAATGTATTAGTAACATTAAAAAAATATCATGTATGATTATATAAACATGATTGTATTATATATTTAAAATATAGAAGAAAAAAAATATAATAGAGATATTCCAATTAATAGAATTAGAGGGTTTATTTCGAAATAATATCTTTCTATCAATAAAAGGACCCACCAAGACATTCATCATTGTACTTTTATTGGCTTGCATTTTAATCCATGTACTACTAAATATACACAACTATTCCTTGTACTTTGCAAATTCGTGCACGGTTGGCCTCTAACTCGAGGACTAACCGTACAGGGATTAATCATAAACAATTAGTATTACAAGGGTATAATTGGAATCCAATTAATGGACAAAGACTAACAGTATCCCAAATTATAAACATGAACGTTAAAATCTCATTGAAACACAACAAGTTGGGAAGTATCTTGTTGAGTTATCCGAAGATGCCAATTCCTTAAAAAATATCTCATTGAAACAATATAATGGATGTAAAAATTTGTGACATGTTCATTCAATAAAAAACAAAAATATGATATTAGTACATAGATCGCAGGTCAATGTCTGGTTCTAATGGGAATTAAAAAACAATGATACAAAAATAGAGCTGGGTTAAAGCTTGTTAGCTTAAACAGTAAGATATCTTAAAATTTTATAAGAAATCTCGATAAACACAATCTTATATAGCATATATTAAATAAAATCTATCAATTCACCAATAATAAATTCAAATTAAAAAAAAAAAGAGCCGGAAAACAAAAGGCAACAAGGCAATTTGAGCTTGAGGGGTTCCATCTGTATTAATTCCTGAGTTCCAATCATATCTAGTAGTAATTCAAGAAGAAAAAGTAAGCCGATGGAGAAGGAGAAAATATGTTTTTTTGAAAGATTAGAAGGAGAAAATATGTTTATAGAAAACTTTATATTTGCTTTCTTTTAAACTGAAAGGATTGAGGAAAAGACAGAAGCGTGGATCTCCAGGTGTACGTTTTTTTTTCACATGTTGGGAAGAGTGAGGAGGAATCACTATAATTAATTAATATTAAGACTTAGTTCATAGGACCCAGTTTCTTGTACATAATTCAATTAACGAATATTCTTAGTTTTAATATTTATTAAAATTAAGAGGATTTTTTAGATGGAACCTACAACTTGTGAGTTTATAAATGTTGCTAAATATGTATTATATAATATTATATTTGGCGGAATTTGAATTTTAGATCTCTCCTAAAATTCTAAGATGTTTTTAGGCTTAAGTTATCAAACTTTGATAAGATTAAGAAAATTTGATAGAAGCATAAAACCCAGATTCATCTTATTGGAATTGATGTATACATTATTTAAACAAGAAAATATATAGTCTCATATGTTTCAAGCGATCATTTAAGGAATTCAATTTTGTCAGGTTCGAAAACATAGTCAAGCAAGCTTTGAGATATCAATTCATATCATGTAAATTATTTGTCTACCTTTTGCACAATAAACAAGAACAAATTAAACCTTAAAAAACGTAAAGTAGCTATGGTTTAAAGCATAAATTATCTTAACCCACTAGGGATAGTCCTCTTATAATTGTTTCTCTAGCCAGTCAGCTTATCAAATGTTAAAGAATCCTTGTAAAATTTGCCCTTTGTAAACGAAGACTTTGGAACTAAAATCGATATCTTAGCATGGATTGCACATGAATGGGATCTCATATGGAATATGGATAGTGTCATGCTGGTTCATTCGGAGGAAACGTAACAACAGAATTTTCTTTAACTTGAGAAAGCAATTTCAAAAAATTACAGCAAAGAAAAATTACAAAGATGCAAAAATAAGTTGTCAAATTAGGAATGATGGTTGCTTGTAATTAGGCATTCTTAATTTTTCGGCCTGATCTTTTATCTTCTATTTTAATTTTTAATACATTTGAATGATGTTACGTCTTTGCTTCAAAAATGACAAGAAAAAACAAGGTTGTGAAACGAAAGCTCTTCATATGATTGTTGGGCTTCCTCATCAAAGCTTTATATTATTCTTAAATAATTTGCGCCTTTATTTAATATTTTATAATAATGAATATTTAGAGGGGGTGTTTTGTAAATGTGCTTCTGCGCATAGAAAAGACAGGGGACTCTGTTATGTGGGTGTGCGCTTCATTTTTGAAAAAAAAAGGGGGTTAGGATTTTGGCCAAAAATCAAGAGAGAAGGAAGGAGAGAGCGAAAGAGAAGAGAGCTAAGTGATCGGAACGTATATCTCCGGTTTTATAGTGTGAATTCATATCATCTCCTTGTTGAAACCGGTACGGTGGAGGTCTCTCAAGTTTTGTCTCCCAAGCAGCCATTCTTTTTATTTGGTAGTTTATTTCAAATGCTTGTAATTTATCTAGAAGATGATGAATATCTTTTGTGTAGCCTAGAGTTTGAATGATGTATAAATTTTAGAAAAAAGGTTTTTTGTTTATAATAGTAGAACAATACGGTACCGATAATACAAAGAGTTTTCCTAAAATTATTGTCTCTCTTGTTGTATTGAATTTGTTCTTTGTTGTTGTGTTGATTGGTTGAAGATTGTGGTTTTAATTCGATTGGTAGTGTTCGCCATAAAGAGCGCACGTAAGGTGTTCGATAAAAATCTCGTGCGTGAATTTTGTTCGTTTTTCACCTCTATTTTTCCAACAATAATTAACTCTAATTTTCTTTTCATCAATGCTACAAAAATATACTTTCTTCAGAGCAGCATGTTCCTTCTCAAGTTCTCGATTTGAATCATTCTATTTCAAGTATCGATCTGCATCTTCAAGTAGTGGATCCTAAGATCTTCCTGTGAAATAACAAAATTCAAGATATGTTTTTTTTAATAAACGTGATATCTATTTCTTATACTGATTTCAATTATTTACAATTGCATCTGGAAATAACTGGAGTTTCAAAATTATTGTAACATAACAGGAAATTGGAAACCTTGCATAAGTAAGAGAAGAAACTAACCGTGCAATATTGTGTGGCATTTGAATTTCCTTGTTAAGATTTTTCAAGAGCTGGAACATAAGCAACTATCGACTTGACCTCATGTATTACTTTTCCTGGCTCTGTGTAAGAGTAGTGTATATAAGAGTTCATATATATCTTGTATAGGATTGTAACAGATTGTAGAGGATGAATTGTAGGGTGTATAGAATTATTGTAGAGTAAGATTAGGTAGGTATTCAACTCTATAAATAGAATGCTCATGTATCGCCTAATCAACTTAATAAAATCTAATAATAATAATAATAATAATAATAATAATAATAATAATAATAATAATAAAGGAGGCAAATGTCAAATTTGCTCTCAACCCGGCCATGACGCTCTCAATTGCCCCGAACGCTTCACCCGCAACCCTCCAATGGCTCTTCTCGCCGAGCCATTCGCCGGTCCATCCGATGGGTGGTATCTCGACTCTAGGGCGTCCAATCACATGACGGCCGATCTCAATTCTCTCACCTTCCACCATCCTTATTCAGGTAATGATCTTATACGAGTTGGAGATGGCGCGGGCATCCCGATTCAAAATATCGGCAACACAACCCTTAAATGTGCAAATGGCTCTCTAATCCTCACAAATGTCTTCCATGTCCCTAAGATTACCAAAAACCTAATAAGCATCTCTCAATTAATGCGAGACAACAATATTAATCTTGAATTTAACCCGTTTAATTGTTTAATAAAGGATCGGATTTCTAACAAGATCTTGCATCGAGCTATTCTTGATGACGGTCTCTATCGCCTCTTCAAAAGACCGAATCAACCAAATCGACCTTCCGCATATCTCGACAAACGCGCTTCAGCCGACTTGTGACATAAGCGACTTTGTCACACTTCCTTTCCCGTTATTAAATGTTTAATTTCGCAAAATAAGTTGTTGTTTTCTAATAAAATTTTGGAGTTTTGTAACGCTTGTTGTAAGGGCAAAACCCACAAATTACCTTTTAATAAAAATGCTTCTCGTTCCTCTTTGCCACTTGAAGTGGTCCACTCGGATTTGTAGGGCCCGGCTCCGGTTCTCTCTCATTCGGGGGCCCATTATTTTGTGCACTTTACGGATGATTACTCGCGTTACACATGGATTTACTTTATCTCTTCCAAAGTTAATTTCGCAAAATAAGTTGTTGTTTTCTAATAAAGGATTGGAGATTTGTAACGCTTGTTGTAAGGGCAAACCCCACAAATTACCTTTTAATAAAAATGCTTCTCGTTCCTCTTTGCCACTTGAAGTGGTCCACTCGGATTTGTGGGGCCCGGCTCCTGTTCTCTCTCATTCGGGGGCCCATTATTTTGTGCACTTTACGGATGATTACTCGCGTTATACATGGATTTACTTTATCTCTTCCAAAGACCAAGTTCCTCAAGTATTCAACCTCTTCAAAACACAAACCGAAAACTTTCTCTCTTGCTCCATCAAAACCCTTCAAATCGATGGCGGGACGGAATATAAACCCATTGCATGCCTTCATCCTTCCATCTCTCATATCACTACATGCACGTACACACCTGAGCAGAACGGGCTTGCTGAGAAAAAACATCGCCACATCGTTGAACTCGCCATCTCCATTATGTCACAAGCCTCTGTTCCAACCTGGTTCTAGAACTACAAGGAAACAAAAAAAATCAGACTCTTTACTTTCAATTTATCAGAAAAGATAATTAGTACATAGACCCTTAGTGCCAAGTCCTTTTTATACTAATGTATTTTCTAGCTAGAATTCTCCTTTCATCATTTAGTACTCTATTTTCTCTCATTTTTTTTCTAATCTCCCCCCCCTCTCAATTTAACCCGAAAATATCATTTTTAAAATAAATGGAATTAGTTCCAATGATATGTAATTTCTTAAACAAAGGGTAATGACTAATGAGTAGTACCATATGGCTAGCGATTTCATTCTCCTTTGTATCTTCACTTGTAATAAAACTCTGTATGAGAAACTTATCGTTGCACTTCATGTTAGGATGAGTGTCAAGTTGCGGTAGTAGCATAACTAAAATTAATTTAAAGACATTCTTGTCAAATATTAACAGAGATAATATCTTTTGCTAATTTCTTTAGCTATTTTTCCTTGTGCTTAATATATATATACTGATAATAGATTTTGCTATTAGGACTGTAAATATGGTGAGCGTCTACATTAAAAATAAATGGTGTAACTTTCCATTTATGTCACATCTGGAACGTGGTGAAACAATCCTCCTAATAGGCCTAGCGATGTAATTATCTTTATTGGTTGTTTTTACCCGAAACGTAGATAATAAAGACCAAATAGGAATAACTATTAGATCCATAAAGCTTAAATTCTTAAAGAAGAAAATGAAGGTACAATGTACAACATTAGGTTATTGGGTTTATGAAAAAGAGAAGGAAAATTTCAACAAAGAATAAAACTACAGTTTTTTTAAAGGAAAAATGGTTGCCAATAGGCAACCTTTTCATTTCATTAATCACAAATCAATATTTACAATTCGTTTTATTAGTGAGTCCACAGACACACCAATAACAAATACCTTAAACCCCCCCCACAATTACAAATCTAACTCATCTGATAATAAAATATCTTCCCACTTATTACATTACATTGAATGACCGTACGTAAAGATTTCTCGTTAGCTCGCAACCACAAACTAATCTCTAATTTTAATTGAACAAAGCAACAATCATGGTTTGCCACTTCACCTCTAAAAATGACTTCATTACGTGCTCGTCAGATGCTCCAACAGGCTCAAGTCCACTACATTACATTACATGAACGTACCTAAAGATTTCTCGTTAGCTTGCAACCACAAACTTCATTACGCATTTGCCAGATGCTTCAACAGGTTCAAGTCCACCATAAATCCCACGTTTTCGTCCTGTTCTTTCTGAGCCTCCTTCTGATAAAACTACATTAATGAATTAAGACATCGTCTCAGGAAGAAATTGCAAAAAATAAATTATTGTGTCAAGGGGATTTTCTATACAATTTTCAATAAAATAGGGTATTTTTTCAATTTATGCATAATGCAATGACTTCCTTCAAAATTTCTCAACAAAAAGAAATCAAGCTATATTAGGATATATAAGAAGAAAATTAAAAGGTATACTTTGAACGCAGCATAGTGACGTGTCTTGTTTGAGAGCTGAAGTGAGCACGGAACCAATTTCTTTAGTTCAATTTGTTGTACTAAAATTGAAAGAAGATGCTAATTAGACAAATAATCTTGCATTAGATAAATATACTTGAACTAGCAAAATCTTCACGCTTTGCGCGAGATGTTAGAATTCTTTATCATATTTTATATATTACGCAAGCAGGTAGTCACTACAATTTATTACAAACTTTATATGAAAATACCACAAACAAATCACAGCCCAACTGCAAAAATTGATTACAATTTAGAAAATCAATTATCGAATTTAACTAAAATATTTATCTAGTAGACATATATATAATATATTATAGTATGTGATATTTCAAAAATTCAATAAACCTTACTTGGGTATATGATATGGATAGATCACAGAAATTTTTCTTTCAGGAACATGGATTAAACATGCATAATAATAGATTACAGGAACGATGCATTTATCCCAAAAAAAATTTATTATATAAAAGAACTTATAGATACTGCAAGCCATATTGCCATATATATTAATGCAAATGAATCATTATCACGCCATATTGCCATATAAGGACTTTATTTTATGTAAAGATATGCTATTTGTGTATTGCATATGAAAATGATATGATTGATGTATCATAATATACTAATAATTATTAACATTGAACTATAATATTTGTTCTTATTTGTGCATTAATACTTGGTAACATTAGATTATAATATGGCAAATAATATGTTAAAATTATCAATTAGAAATATAGTTAATTGATCAAGTGTTTTCATGGTCTATATACAGCTTGTGTATTTGAATTTTCTAAATATAGACTTCAAAAAATCCTTGATTGATATATATCAGTAGAAATTATAACGTATTTTCTAGTATAAATATGTAGATGGTGACGTACTTATTTTATAATTTATCTTATTTCATAAGAACATTGTCTATAATGATATATTGATTTAGTAAGAAATTTGAAAAAGCCCGCATCATGCCCAAATTGCACGAAAGCCTTGCATTGTAGCTAAAAGTAGCCTCTAATGTTACTTTGAAGCTAACATGTATTTTAATAGTTAATCACTTGTAAAAATAATTTTTAAATAATATTCTTTTTTAGAAATATATTTTTCTTTCAAGAAAATGCTTTTGTTTTGTAGACATTCTTTAACAAACTTTTTGTACGGCGGTTCTTTTTTATTTGTCCGAAAAAGTATATTTAAAAAATTTAAAAGAATATTGTTCTTAAGAAAATATTTCTATAAAAAATATTTATCTTAAAGAGTACTTTTCTAAGAAACTACTTTTTTAATAAACTATTTACTGATAAAAATTCGAAAAATATTTTTCTTAAAAAATTTTCGGAAGAAAATATTTTTCTTTAAAAAGATTCTTAAAAAAATTCAAAATATTATTTCCCCAAAATACTATTAAGGAAAATAATTTTCACACAAATATTCATAAGAAAAATAGTTTTCAAAAGATGATTTTTTAAGAAAAATATTTTTCTGATATAGAAATGTTAAATTAACATTTAAAAAATATTTTTGAAGGGATTAAACTCTTTAAACTAAGAGACGTGATATGCACCACGGGTTTATTTGCAGCCCAACATCGCCCGAATTTAAAAAGGTATAACAGACTTACAAAAAGATACATTGGTGAACAAAAAAAGGTAGAATGAACATATATAAAGATATATTTATATACAAACGATATTATTTTTCAAGTAGCTAGACTTACAAAAAGATATTGGTGAACAAAAAAGGTAGAATGAACATATATAAAGGTATATTTATATACAAACGATATTACTATTCAATTAGCTTTGCACAAATATAATGGTTTACAGCTAAAATGTATAAATGTATGGTGACGCTGTTTAGGCGTTGTTTAAGCGGGTGATGCAAATATTTTCTCTAATGGTGCTAACTCCTATATAAAAGTAGTTTTTTTTTTTTTTTTTTGGAATTTTAGAAATAATATAGGGGATTCTTAGTAATTTAATATTTAAAAAATAATTTTCAAGTGATTAAGTTATTAATACTAATGATGCAAACTTCAATCTAACGGTATAGATTTTTTTTTTTGCAATTTTGGAAATAAGGGGTTTTTTGTAATTTTCAATAATGTAGGGTCTGTTTTGCAATTAAAAAATTGACGGTGCTAACTCGAAATCTAACGATAGGGGCTTTTTTATAATTTTGAAAATAAGGAGTTCTTTGTAATTTTCAATAATGCATGGTCTCTTTTGCAATTAAAAACATTATTTCATAAACATTTTTGAACGAAGTTTTGTTATGAGAAATATTTTTTATGTTTTGAAAAAATATTTTCTTTAAATTTTTCTTAAAAGTATTTTTCTAAAGAACAAATTTCATGTGAAAAACTTGTGAAAAATAACATTTTTCTAAAAAAATATTTTTCTTAAAAAATATATGAATTTTTTTCGAAAATGTTTTTTTACAATTTTTTTCTTAGGAGAAAAATAATTTCTTAAGTACTAATATTGTGTTGGAGTTCTTGTCTGCAAATGGGTGATCCCTAGTATTTTCTTACAAAGTATTTTCCTACAAAACTAATTTGTTGAAAAAAATTTGTGACAATAATATTTTTCAAAAAAAGTTTACTTAAAAAATCTGAATTTTTTACAAAATATTTTTTTAAGAAAATATATTTTTCTTAAATAATAGTATTGTGTCGAATCTCTTATATGCAAATGACTGATCCTAAGTAAATTCATAAGTATAATTTGATGGATAAGAGCTATTAGATTATAAGTTGGTGGTGGTGATTTAAAGAGACAATGTGACTTAATGTGGTGGTAAGAAATTTTTAAGAATTATAAATTATTATAAATATAGAGAAAACTGAGAGCTTACAAGAGTATTGCGGCTCAAGAGGCTCAGCTTCAAGGAGTGGTTTTCCAATTTTCATCTACAAAAGCAAAAATTTTGGTAATAGAGAGATATAATAGAAGTTAGATGCATTTGAGAAAATTATTTTCTTAACCTTCTTCAACTTTTAAACCTCAAAAAACTGAGAACTTTATAATGAACAAATAAAAAGTATGAGTAAGATATACTGATCTTACTCCACTCATTTAATTGATTTTTATTTTTCTGAAGTCTTGAAGTCCATTGATTTCAAATGAATGAAGGAAATCATTCCAAGGGGAAAGTATACCTGCTTTCATTCCTCTGTTTATAAAACAGAGTGCAGGATTATAGATAGGGGTATTCATTCTGTTTGATTTATTCGGTTACCGAACCAAACTGGTCTAGTTCGGCTAATTCGGTTCGGTTGTTCGGGTGATTCGGTTCGGTTCGGTTCGGTTTAAAAGTTTGAGCTATTCGGTTAAATTCGGTTCGGTTCGGTTTTTGTTGGGAAAAAATCGAATAAATTGAACTGACCAAATTATATATCAAATTGCTAATTTATAATAATTTAATCATAATTTTTAGATTATGTATAATAATATTAATTAATATAATAATTAGTTAGTCCAACAAACATTAATTTTGACTTAATATTGTTTGGAATTCTTTCTAATTCGGTTCGGTTCGGTTCAAATCTTATTTGGTTCAGTTTACTTTGGTTTGGCCTTATTCGGTTCGGTTTGAACCGAATCCACCGAATTAACACCCTAATTACAGCTTCAGAAATACAGTCCAACTAACAAACAAACTACCGTCTTTCTTTAGCTCTTTTCTTCTGAGTAGACTCGGTGCATTATATCTTATTGTTTTACACCCAAACACCATGTGCAGGTACAAATATATCTTATTTTAATCAAGCTATTTCACACTTTTGCAAATAGAACCCTTTAAAATTATGATTTAACAAAATATTGGACAAGACCCAATTTGAAAACATCATACAATTGCTCGATTAAAAAAATTAATTAGAAATATAAATATTTAAAAATATAATAATTAAAAATATAAGTATTTTAGGGATATTTCAGGATTTTTTTTATCCCTTGCATTGTATTGTAAATCTAGTGGAATTTGTGATGTTTAATTGATTGCTTGAGTCAACCATTAAAAGCTGAACTGTAGGTGTTCGACAAAATTTCCGAGAGAGGAATTTTGTGAAAAACACCCCCTTTTTCCCAACAATTATAAGTTAAGTGCAGTTGAGCAAATTGTTTTTTGAGCCTTTTAGAAATTTTTAATGTGAAAAAAGTTAGAAATTGAGTACAATACTGATCTCATTCCACTCATTTAATTGATGTCAATAAAATTTTATTTTTCTGAAGTCTAGAAATTTTTCATCAGAAAATTCTGCACAATATTACCGTCAAAATTCCCCTGAAATTAATCAAGATAAAGAGCTATTAGGACTATTTCAAAGTGATTTGTTAAATTAAAAATTAATATTTCTCAATGATACATTTTTTAAAATATTATTTATTTTGAAAATTCTGCAGTAACAATTTTCTTGAATTTCAAGGGTTACTATGTTAAGTTCCAGAAGTTGTGCTTAAATAACCCCAGAAACTTCTATGTCCAGAAAACTTCTATTGAAAATTAAAATTTGGGACCTGATAGAGCATGACGGCACTGTATCACAACAGTAAAAGTATATATAATTTATTTTCTAATTACCTGACAATATATATAATTTAGTTTCTGATAAAAGTATATATATAAAAAGTGAAAACAATATATATAATGGAAAAATAATATATAAAATGGAAAAACAGTATATAAAAGTAAACAAAAATTATAAATACACAAAGAATAAACAACAAGATATAAAATGACAAAACAGTATATAAAAATGATAAAATAGTATGTAAAAGTGTAAAAACAGTATATCTACAGTAACGTCGTGATCCGTCGTACTAACAGTGCCATCGTAATATCACATTTCACTTAAAAATTTTATTAGAAATAGCAATAGGCAAATAGCACAAAAATAGGCGATCTGGATCTCACTAATTCTTACAATAGGCGATCTGGATCTTTATAATTTGTTTAAATTATCAGAAACTGTTTACTTTTCTTTCTTTCTTTTTTAGTTGAAAAAATATCAAAAACTATTTTCTAATCATCACTCACTCTCTTTCCTACCCAGGGACGGAGCTTAGGGGGGGCCAAAAGAATTTTTCCCATTGATTAACACCTAGCAAAAATTTTGTGGGGAGGGACGAATACACATAAATACATATATTTTAAAAATTTATTCAGTAAAAAGTTACTAATATATACTACACTTTTAAAATCTTGGGAAACCATGACCCCTCCCAATCCTTATTAAGCTCTGTTTTTGTTCCTACCATCGTTAAAAGCCTTCATCTCCATCAAAGACTTGTTGGGATATGTGTTATTTCGTTCCTTGACCCATAGAATTTCTAACATCGCTTTTTAAAGAATTGGAGCAAAGAAATTGACTTGGAAGTAATGGATCATAAGCTTTCTCAAGGACTGTTTGTAGGGTGACTGTTTTGATAAAGGGACAATTATTATCGATAGTTATTTTGAATTTTAGAACATATTTCAATAAAGGTGATTTATGATAGATAGGGAGAATTTCAAGTATATTCCTACTAATTAAATATATCTTTTCTAAACAATAAATATCAAATATACTTCTCTTAAACTCAATTAGTATCAAATTTATCCAAAATTAACTTTTTCATTGTATCTAACGGAAAATGAGTAAAGACTCTTTTGCCCTCTTTGAAATTTGAATGAACTCATCTCCTTACGAGCAGATCCACACGCCTTTCCTTCTTTCTCCTCCAGAGTTCAAACACCACTCGCCTCCACAAAAAAAACGCCGCCAGGCACTCCATCGGCGCCAAATCTCACCGGCGCCTGTCACCTCCGGCCTCCCACTCACCTCCACCGCCGTCTCCAGTCGCCGGCTGCCAGTTTCAACTCCTCCGCTGCTTTGGATCCCCGAAAATCTCCCCCAGAACTACGCCAGGTTATATATATATATTTTAGCGATTTTGTTTTGAATTTTAGAGGGATTTTGATCAAATTTCAGTAGGAAAAGAGTGAAGCTTTTGTGCCCGCTCAATTTTAAACATTGCCTGGAGATGAGAGCGACGTCCCACGATTGGTAGAGAGAGTTAGCCAACGTAAGTTATCCTCTCTGGTATCTCATTTAATTCTTATTGGATTGATTCCGTGATTATTTTTTGATTAGTTGAGGATGGATTACGACTGAATTAGTGTTAATTAGGGATTTTTTTGTTAGATGTCAAGCTAACAATGCCTCAATTCAAGAGAATTCACTCAATTTTGACGAAAAGATGAGACTGAGACAAAAATCGCCAAATAGTGGGCCAATACAAAAGAGAAAAATAGGAAACTGCCTCTCAACTCACATAATGCTTTACTTACTACACCCCTTAATATATGGCCATCCAATTCTACTCTAATCATCATGACTCCAGGGTATTAAAAAGTTAAATTAATTTCTCATTCTTAAATTTTTTAATCATGTACTGAAGCCTTCAATAGTGTTTTTTCTCTGTTTCCCATGTAGGTAGGGGTGTAAACGGTGCGGATAATATCCGAATCCGAACCGTACCGTATCCGCAAAATATCCATATCCAAATAAAAATATCCGTATCCGAACGGATACGGCTACGGATACGGATAATTTATATGGATATGGATACGGATACAATATCAATTTTATGAGGCGGATAAGGATACGGATACATATATTATTTGTATCCGGATAATATTTCTATTTGGAGATCCGTTTTTATGAGACCCAATTTGGATCCATTAAATATTAATTTTCTTTATTTCACAACCATAGTTTCCATTTTTTCTAATTTACTTTTAATTAACCTGTACATCTTTAGTCTTTTCTCTTATTTCATAAGGAGTTTTCATATTTTCTTCTTTTTCAAGACATATATTCAATTTAGAAACATATTTTAATTTTCTTTCTGTCTAAAAAAACCCTAGTCTCCAAATTACTCTAATGGTATTTCATTGTGGTTTGACTATGTAGAACAATGAATTTCTAGTGCAATTACTTGCTTAAATTTTTTTCTTTTAATAGTTATGTTTATATAGCAATTTTCTATGATACTTACTAAAATATCCGTTTTAACAATCCGAAATGAGTCCCATATTCGTATCCGTATCCGAGTTATCCGAACCGTATCCATATCCGTTTAATATCTGAACTGTATCCGTATCCGGGTCTATCCGTATCCATATCCGAATCCGAAAAAAAATATGGATACGGATATGGTAAGAGCACTATCCGAGCCGTATCCGCACCGTTTACACCCCTACATGTAGGTGCTTAAGTGTGATTCAGTTTGTTCAACACATATGACAAAAACATTCGCTGCCCGGCCTGAAAAATTAGATGAGCTTTGCAATCATGCAACTGTCCCTTCTGCTCTGTTTCGTCCTCCTGAACAGATACATAATATCTTTAAAACTAAGGTTTTAAAAATATTCCCCCTTTATATTATTAATATACATACTTTCATATTGTGATGTCATATAAATGTATACTTTTATATCCTGAACAGGTACCTTTAGGCATATTTCATCAAATTGTAACTGGAGTGGTTCGGTTCTTGGAATGCCGGGTAGTGAAATGGACATTTTGAAATAAAACCAAGTTATGATATTTGATTTATGTTGTATAAAGGAGTATTTGCATCAAATTAGGAGAGTTCGTAGAAGGGGGAAGGATGGAATTGTAATTTTGGAGAGCTTGTTAGGGTTTTGAAGTCTTCTAGAGCTAGTTTTGTCACCTCAGCTTAAGGGTGTTAGGTATTTGAATAGTGAGGATGGTGATGGCTTTCAGAAGAGGGGAACCTGTTGTTCAGGGTTATTAGTTTTTTTAGAAGATTAATTAAGTTGAGAAATTGCAATATATTGTCTTTTAATTTCATATATATATATATATATATATAGAGTCAAGTTGATTTTTATTTTATCTCTTATTCTTCACCTTTTTGGTAGATAATTTAAGACAAAATATTAAAATTAATATTTAATCCACAAATAAACATCAAAACATAGCTTTTGTGAATTCAGTTCTTATTTTCCCTATAAATTTTGCAGGTAAGACTAACTCTTCCTCAACCACAAGCATTTAAATTATTTCTTTAAGATAAATAGATTCGTTTTGCAAGTTCATATTCCAGCCAAAATGATGTTGAAAAAACCTGAACACGTTTTTAACATTACAAACCATGGCAAAATCAAAATTTGTAAGAACCCTTGATCATCATCATCCAAATAGAAATATAAACATCATAACACCACTTGATAAATCGCAACCACAGGCAGCATGCTCAATTATTTAGTTGTCTATTTTTTTTTTTTGTTTGTTTTGTTTTGTTTTGTTTTGTAAAAACAACAAATTTAGAGAGCTTTAAGCATTTCATCGGCACTACTATTCATAAAAGTGCCACCTTCCTCCAAATTCAGCACCTTCACCACTCCATACTCTGGAAGCAACGCATATTGTCTCGACCTGATGAAAAAACGAATTTCAAATTGGTCTAAAATTTTTACAAATTTTCAAACTCATGTACCAAATAACAGAATTTCAAATTATGAAATTAGAAATATCAACTTGCAGGCAAGCGTGACAATTCCCTTGTTTGAGTAAATTGTCCATGCCAAATAATCCACATTTACACCAAATAATCCACATTTACAAGCCTCAAAATTACATCATAAACATAAAATTGGTTGTAATTTAACCCGACTCTTAGACCTTGTGAGATAAAAACTGATTTAGGTGAAGATAGAGGATTAAAACTAATTTTGGTGAAGATAGAGATATTCGGTCAATGGGGACGATTGAATAGGGCGGAGCTAGGTTAGGCAACTTGTTTGGAGGCGGGCAGCACCGGCGGCGTGGTAACCGGTGTGAGTGGCGGTGGGTGGCCGGCGCCGGCGTGGTGGCCAAAGTCGTGGCTAGGGAAGTCGGGTTTTAGGTTTGGCTTTGAATGGAGATGACAATTGAAAGGCTCAGGACAAAATTTGTATTTGATGATTGGGGAGGGTAGAGGGTAGTTTGGTCAAATTAATTTGTATTTGCTAATTTAATTAAACTTAATAATGATAAATATAGTTTAATTGGACAGTGAGCTAACAGTTTGGAGATTTTTGATATTATATTATTTTAAGATGGATATATGTGATATATAATTTTGGTTAAGTTAGAATAAATATGATATTAATTGGGTTTAAGAGGAATATATATTATATTTAGAGTTCAAGAGGGATATATTTGATATTTAAGGGTTTAGGAGGGATATACCTGAAATTCCCCATAGATTATATATTAGATTCGAGATTTGTTTCTATTAGGGCCGTTTGGTTCAAGTTTAGAATAATGTATTGGATTGTATGATTCTAAGGAATCATATTCCATGAAATATAATTTCATGACATATATTATTGATATGTTTGATTTGGTATATTTTTTTCAAGGAATATAGAAGATCTTAATTAATTGATATTTAAAATTTAAAAAATTTATTGAGATCAACAAATTAATGAAAAAAACTTTCTTATAAAGATTTATTTTCTTATTTTTGTATCCGCTCATCATGGAAATGTAAAAAATCATCAATTTTGGTAACTATCTTCTTCCTATAAAATATTCTCACGAACATCTCAAATGCTTATCAAATATGAAAATAAAATCCATCATATTTGGATGTCTTGGTATTCTTATTTAAAAGCACGAACCAAACGGCCGCTTAAAAATATTTTGCTTCGATGACAGAAGGTTTTTTGCAGTTTCGGCATAATGTAGAGGCCTTTTTCTTAAATTTGATTTAGACTTGTAAATCTGAAGATATTTCAAAAGAGACAGTTCCGTTAAATCTGAGCGTTCATACCGTGAAATGGAAATAAAAATAACAATGTATACCCAATTCCTTTTATTGTTTTGTCACATTTGAACACATTGCTTTCTTTTTTGAGTCTCAGTAAGCGATTGTCTACTGAGAATTTTCATTTAATAAAAAAAAAAATCAAAATACATTACATAGGAGTGAAATGGAACTAGGAACGCATTGCTTTCATGTTGCCCTCTTTTTTAGCCTCGATTTGGCTTTCGTGTGCTCAATTTTCCCTTTATTTGACCGTAGTAGCCGGTCATTTCTGGCCACGGACACCTAACGGGGCGGATGAAGGCTGGAAAATGAACGACCAAGAGAGATGAAAAACTATCTATTCAGATTTGGGGATAAAAGAGAGTGGTGAGGTTACGATTGAGCATGAAGGAGACGCCGGGTGAAGAGAAAGGTGAGAGACTAACACGTTTGTGGTTCAATAAGCTAATTTCTGGCAGAAGCGATACAAGCTAGTTGGCGATGACGTTGGTAAGCTACAGACCTGCAACACGAACTGTGTATCCAACATCTTGGTCGATTGGTGATTACGCAAGAGGAAAAAAAAGGGAGGAGGAATCGGTTTTAAGAAGAAAGAAGCGTTGAGTATTGACTTTTGAGTGAAAAAATATAGAATGGGAAAGAAAACATCGGTTCACTTATAAATTTGTTTGATAGATCAGTGGACCGCTCGTAGAGCTTCTATATATATATACATATATATGAATACATGAACCTTTTGGGGTAGTATTGGGACTAGGGCCGGCAAAAAAGCTCGTGACTCGGTAGCTCGCTCGAAATCGTTCGATAAAAGCTCGAAACAGCTCGAGTCGAAACAGCTCGAAACTTAACCGAGCCGAGCTCGAATCTAAACGAGCCGAGCCGAGCCGAGCCGAGCCCAGCTCTAGCTCGGCTCGGCTCGTAGCTCGATTAATTATAGAAAAGCCTAAAATTTAGTTATATTATTTTTATTTTTGTTGTTTTTCATGTTGTTCTTTGGGTTATATTACTTTTTTCTAGCTGTAATTTTTATAATTAGATTTTATTTGATTTTTATTATTTTTATTTCAACAAAATTATGATTTTACAAAAAAAAAAATCCTTGCCGAGCCAGCCGAGCCGAGCCGAGCTCGAGCCGGGCAAACCAGCTCGAAACATATATTGTTATCGAGCCGAGCCGAGCCGAGCTAGAGTTGAGCCGAGCTCGAGCTGGGCCTGGCTCGGCTCGGCTCGTTGACAGCCCTAAATTTGGGACCATCCAATTGTACAATGGAGAAAATATTTGCAAGAGCCATGTGAGCCGCATCTCAATATCTCTCTGTCTACGTGAACCGAGTATAGACAGTGTATTTGCATTATAAATTGGTCCATTCAGCTGTTCAAATTTCATTTATTCTGAATTGGACCTCACATACGTGTTGAGAGCTGAATGGATCACGTTAGCTAATTATATATATATATATATATATATATATATATATATATATATATATATATTATAAAATTAATAAAACTCCTGTTTAATTTATTTTATATATTAGCGTAGGTCGTGGCTATTTCTATCATTTATCAATAAAATGTATATATGATAACGCTAAAAATTTGCAATCTCATGCCAAAAAAAAAAAAAAAAAAAAGAAGAAGAAGAGAAGATTACAGATTTTTACACTGAAATATTATTCACAAAAATATACTTTAATTAACCACTAGCCTTCACACACACATTCACTTGGGACTCATAAGACACCATAACACACCTTACATATATTGGATACATATATTACAAACATCTCATACTTACTAAAAACTAAAAACACATCCATCCTAGTTCATCTCACTCAAACCTAATTCTCTCTCTAATCCACCACAGTAGTCCTCCGCTGGTACCTAAGTCGATACATGCTGGTGACATCTAGAGTAATAAATATAATGCACATTGGCCCTAGCGCCAGTATTATTGGCCTTATAGTCATTAGTAACGGCCGTATCGGTACCCGCCATATGATTACTAGTAATGTCCGTACCGGTACTGGCCTTGTATTTACTGGTACCAGAACCGGCCCTATTAATAGCAGTAGTTTCTGCAGGTTTCTTCTTAGTTGGATAATTGGTAAATAAATATCCGGCCCCATTAATAGCAGTAGTTTCTGCAGGTTTCTTCTTAGTTGGATAATTGCTAAATAAATATCCACCGTAAATCTTAGACTCATCGTTGGAAGTAATGATTTTTTCTTTGGCAGTTTCGCTTCCTTTTTTCTGCACATTGAAAAGTCTGAAGCCTTCTTCAATCTTGGCTATATCTTTCTGACGAATCGCCATTTAAGGAGGAAGAGTTTCTTAAGAGCTAGCTTTAAGCTTTGTGTGTGTGTGTGTGTGTGTGTTGGTGTTTTGGTTGGTGATTGTGAACTATGGATTTGTGGTTTATTATAGTGCAATGCAATGTAATGTGAGTTTCTAGAATTCATGATGAATTGGTTGACTGGAGTCAACGGTCTGAGGTTCGGTCTAGTCAGCTTGCTTAGTCTGTTTGGAGAATATATCTTTCGATTTTGTGGGGTTAGGCTGTAGATTAGATCCCTCTTTCTTGTTTACTACTGATTTTCTTGTTTACTAGTGAAATTTCACTTATCACCTATCCAATTGAAGAAGAATAATCCCGGTGAAAAAGAAGTACCAAAAGATGATCTTCTATATATAGCGGATTTTAGAAAAGATGGGCACGACGGTTCAATAATAATACATTTTCTTTTAAAATTTAAGAATTTCTTTTCTGCACAAAAAATAAGAATTTCAGGGAATTATATATTATATATATTTTTATATATTTCAGGTGAATTATGGTGATCCTGTGGATTTTCCCAAGTTAACATTATAATATTTTTTTTGTTCCAAATATAATGATAGGAAGGTGACAGAGTATCAGTAGCGGATCTTGACCAAAATCGTTGAGCGGGTTGTAGACTGTAGTGAAATATATACAAAATTTTTGGGGGACGGGATATATATCGTTTATAAATTTATCACAAAATATAGTACAATTACCACATATATATACTAAAACTTCAAAATCTAAGGGGGTCCGCCATTGCAGAGCATCTTACATGTTTGCACTGAAGAGGAGAGGCAATCAAATATATCCTTCCAATTTTATAGGAAGGAAATCTTTTTTCTAATATAAACCCAATAAAAAGATTTGAAGTTGTAATATGTAAAAAAAAAAAAGATTTTGTATATGCATAAATAAATAATCGTTTAGAAAAAAAGACAAAATCTATACTAATATACAATTTTCAACTTATTTTTTTATAAAATATATATCCCCTCAAATTCTATATTTTCGAAATAACTAAATTGTTTCTCTACATCAGGAATAAATATCTACTACCCTAAATAAAGTTTTTTTCTCTACTTAATATTAGTGTTCTAATATATAGATTTCAATCCATTTTTTTCATCCTTCCCTCGCTAATTAGCTCTTAATTATAAGCATGCATGTTCCAATCATTGAAAAAATAAAATAAAAATAAATTATCTGGGCATCCAAATTAATTTAATTACTAAAAAGTTGGCATATTTCCATTGTAAAGGGTTTGGAAAACAATAGTTGATAGAATCCTTATAATTAAAGGAATATCCTATATGCCTCTTTGTAGATAAAGAAAAACAAAAGCTTTTTTTTCCTGCTTATCTTTCTTCCAAGCTAGATTGGCATCATATATATATCATCAATCATATCCAGCATAAATTACTTGAAGAATATATGTTTAAACTTTACATGATTTAATTTTTTTTTAACTCATGTTCTTATCAGTCGATCCACGCAATATAGGCTTGTTTTGCAAGGGTCGAATAAAAATGATGCAATGAATTTAATGGTGGAAAATCGATCTGTTCCATGTATACATGAAATAAAAATAATGAATTAAAAGTGAAAAATAACAAAGTTTTTTTTGTTTTCCTTTTTTCCCCGATGAAAATAATAAGTAATCTTATTATATTACTATTCTACTAATTTATCTTAGCGAATAATTTTTACAATAAAATGAAATCGACAATTTTTTCTTTCCCATAATTCCACATGCTGAGACTTGTGGACCAATAAAAGACGGCGCGCAACCCTAGATGGCAAAAACCAAGACGATTCTGGAAGGTTGTGGCCGGAGTAGAGTGGTGAAGAAGACAACCTTCTTGACCGCCGTCAAAACCAAAACCACTAACCGCAAACCCTACCCTATTCTCCTACCGGTGCACTCTTTCTGGCCGATTAACCCTAAAGTTGCACCTTCAAATATACCTCAACCTCAAAGCTAGAAACCCACACCAACCAAACCATCTCTCTCTCTCTCTCTCTCTCTCTCTCCTTCTCCACTAACTTCTGCATGACCACAAACTCTATTGAAAAAAGATCTCTCATTTCGAGGAATCCTTCTTAGAGACCCAAACATTAGAAATATTCAGAGATCTCGTGTAACTCAGACAAATAACCCCACAATAGATCTGACAATTGCTTTGAAGCTTCCACCAAAGCCTAATGACCCGGCGTGGCGAGGCTATTGCTTTAACTTTCTCCAGAAAGGACATAAGGCACGACTTGCAAGTTACCACGTCGTTGTGTGAGATGTTTTGTAGAAGGTAACCACGCTGCGAAATGCACTAAGCAGACGACAACCAAGGTGACCCCAAACTCTTCTGCGCCATACCAAAGTCCGCTGATGGCATCCGGTGGATTGATCTCTAGATCTGTGATGCCGAAGGATAAGCTGCTTGATCTATACCACTACTTCTCCACCGACGAAAATCACAACCTAGATCTCGGTTATCTGGCCAACATGGTGATTTGTAATACTCCGCTAACAGCATATCTTTCGATTCAAGACGCAAGAGAGAAACTGAACAACCATTGGTCTGATCTCTCAGATTCCATGGACATCACACACTTAGTAGACAACCTCTTTCTCCTCATCTTACCCCCTGACCTAAAGAGAAGGTAGTTCCTTAAAGGAGTACCTGAAGAACTTAATTCAGATGGTTACTCGATGGAATAGTGAAGTCCTGTAATATATATTTTTATACACATTTGTAGGATTTTTATCATATAAAATTTACCCCTAAATCATATAAATTATTGAAAAAATATTTAAAATTAACAAAAATTAAGTTTGAAACTCTTAATACACTTTTGTGTGATTTTCAGGTAAAAAGACCAAGAAAGAGATATTTGGATGACTTGGTGAAAAGTCAATTCCAAATAAAAGGCCAATCTACAATTCATGGGTCAAAGATGGCCGAATTCTCGACAAATCTCCATAAAAATCCTACACGCACCTCTCCAATTCTCTTATAACCCTTACCCACCGACCATCCAAGTCAAAACCTACAAAATCCACAAAACGATGAAAAGTCAAACCTAGGAAATCGCCCAGTTGACCAAAAGTCAACTTTCCCAAAAAAAGTCAAACTAGGTACTAAATTGAAGAGCTCGACGAGACGAATCCAATAGTACAAACCTCACGAAAAAAAGACTTTCTAGAACTCTTTCAAATCGCAATAGAAGATTTGGTCAAATATGATCAAAGTCAACCTTTGACAAGGTCAACCTTTCTCTTGACCCATCTGAACGAGCCACGTGTTTCTTCTTCTTAATTTTCTCAGAATACTTCTCTGACCGATCAGGCATTGACACGTGGTGCAACAGTTAATTCTTCCTCTAACCAAAAAATGACACGTGGCAAAGGCTCTTAGAACCAGAGTTGAAAAGAGACACATGGCAACCTGTTATTGGGGGGCATTTTTCAGTCGTCAGTACCAGGTCTCAGTACAAGATAACCTGGTCTAATTTTTTCCAGCCATTCAATTCTTTCTCTGGTTGTCGTTTCAACAGATACCTCCATTCTTCATTGACACTGATTTGAGAATGCAATGGACAGTCCATTGAGGCGAAATGGAGAAAGAATGAACGAACCTTTCCGCAACACTACAGAGCTGATTAGTGAGGAACGCGTGGCGCACCGCGTTAAACACCTCATTTTCAAGAAAGATATTGGTTGCTTCATCCGATTGTAATATCAATGGACATCTCCGATTCGATTATAAAGAATGTTTTGGCTAGCAATGGACCATCCATTGAGGCAAAATGGAGAAGAAACTTCACGCGGTTTCTGCTGAATCCGAACCTCAAAATCAATGACCATTCACGATATGACACGTGGCGAGTCAATTCAGAAAACACGTATGCAAATATTCATTCGTTCAGTATGATTCTCCTTTCCTCCAATTAACTGGTGACATGTGGCATCACGCGTTTTCCCAAACCAAAGCCGACTTTTCCTATAGTTATTGAGAAAATGGACATCTCCGTTCACAGAATAACAAATGAGTCAGCAAATATAGGATACTTTGGTGGCAGAAAATTGAGATGAAGATAACGCGCTTTTTGCAAAAGCTGTATGCTGATAAGTACGAGGTTCCTTTTTCCACCAATAACAGATTCCCTTTGACCAAGATGTGTGGCAAGCCTGGTTTGTTGAACTAGATTTCAGGATTTTGTGTGGGCCAATCAGAGATGTCCACGTGTAATTTCTGATGAGTTTAGGATGAAAGGATAGAAAGCCCCCAAAGGTGTACCCAGACTGATCCAAGCATATTTTGGATAAAAAAGAAGGAAAAAGAATGCTAAATACCCCCCCCTAAATTACTACCTAAAATAAAATCCTGATCAAGCTTAATTTTTAGTGCCACAACCCTATTTCCAAAACAATTCGAGGTCAAATCTCTCTATAAAATGACCACTCTTTCTCTCTGTAAGATATCCATTCACATATCCATTATCACATCCATTCTTACACACAATTTCTACACCATCCACATTCTTTTTCTTCTTCTTCCACCATTAATAACCTAAGCTCAAAACCCTAATTTTAAAGAGTAGAAAGAAATGTTGAATTTTGGCAAGGAGAAGGACGCATGTTCTAGATTGAGTAAGGATTGAAAGGGAGGGAGATCATCTCAAAGAAGGAGGGACTCTAGCTTGATTCTTCACCTTAGGGGTTTGATTTCATTCTCTTTAATGTTGTTTCTTATTTCTTCTTCTTTTCTTGAATGAGTATCAAGTTTAAATCATGTGTAAATATAGGTTTTATGAATATGAGTGAGTAGATAGTTAGTAAGGATGTGATGATTTGTTTAATTTTATTTGAAACTTTGTGTTAACTGATTTGATTTGGGGATTTGTGAAAGTTGTCATGAAACATTTTATTTGTTGAATATTTTATTTAGTAGGGATGTGAAAGTTGTTAGATTAAATCTATAAATTAAAAATATTTTGTGACCAATTAATTGAATAATTACTTGGCTGAGTTTGTTTAATTAATTAAAGTTTTGGTTCGATTTAATATTTGAATATTGAATTGGCTGATTTGTATTTAGATTTAAATTAAATTATTAATTGGGTATTTTTAGCTTGAAGCAATTGAACTTATTTTGCAAATCTTAAGATTAAAATATTTGGTGGATAATGATAACATGCTTAAACAAATTATCCCAAAAGTCCCTACCTTTAATTAAATATTTGAAAAATCAAAAATCTTACTTCTTTCTTTTAGTTCCTTTTATTATTTCAAAAATAAACTCAACTTGAATCTTTGAAAACTAAATACTAGAAGTAATATTTGATTAATTAGTTGAGATTTAAGGCCACACCTCTTAGTGGATCGACACCCTAAACTTGCACACCACATATACTTGTGAGAGAATTAAGGGTTTTTTAAATGATTTGTTAAGAGTGTGAATTCGCAAACGACACATTTTACACATTTCTTACAAGTCCTAAGCTAAGAGGAAAAGCTATGTCCTTCCGATTTGAAGTGTGCTTGGATATCTATCATATTCCACCCCATGGTTGGGGTAAGGAGGATTTCATTCAGTTGGTTAGTCCGTTTGGGTACCATGTATCTCACGAAGAACCAACAGACCGTAGATCACTTCAATAACTTCATATGCGAGTTGCGGTACATAGCCTAAACAAAATACCTCATTATCTGAACTAGGTAATTAACGGGGTTGGACATTTTCTTCCGATAGATGTTGTGAGTTGGTTAGATTTCTGCCCAGAGTTCCATACGGAGCCCTCACAAGATGCTTCTTTCGAGGAGAATGAACAAAGATCATGGACAAAGGAGATAGAGGAGAGCACTAATCAATGGGAAGAATGTTGACTAATTATGGCCTATAGGGGGTGAATAGGACTAAATCGTGCGGAAGTATGAATTTTAAAATCTTTTGTAATATGCAACTTTTGGTTTGTTTGACTTTTAATTGATGATTGTATTAACACAAATTAATAATAACAATTAAAAGCAAATAATAGAAAAGTACAAATGAATCAATACAAAATACACGAAATTATTTACGAAGTTCGGCTAGATGGCTGAGCCTTAACCACCCGTTTCTTTCTAGCGAACATTTACATTTTCACAAGTGCCTACTCTTCGGGTGTTTTCTTTCGGCATCGATTTTACTAATCCAAACAGTGTTTGATTACATGACTCAAATCGCCGCTCGCTTTACAACACGTAGCGAGTCGATGAAACAAAAATTGAACTGGATTTCTTTCAATCCAAACCAACAACATGTTGGGTTACAGATGTGCATAACGCAGTGAAAAAATAAAAATTTCGTCCAAAACCAATCCGAGGATCCGTGCGTATTGATTAAATGAAGGAAATAAATCTTAAAGATACCTTTTGGATTACGCTTAATCTGTGACGCTCAAACCATGCATATTGTCCATGCGCCAATAAACCGGTTACCATCCTAACCAATTTTCCGTCCGTCTAGGTCAGGTCGTGCGGAAGTCATCTACCGCACACGCAATCGGTCTCCACCAAAACTCTCAACAAAAAGATCACAAACGCCGAAAATACGAACGCCTCTACCGGTGTCCACATGAAAAAACTTCTTAAAACAGGAAGAAGAACAATATTTATGCTAGTAGCTTGTTCTCCTCTTGCATAAGAAAACTCTTCTTATTTTATCTCACAAAAGATGTATATAATTCCTCTCATATAATCACACTCTTTCATTTTTGTCATACAAAAAGAAAGCACCCTTTCATAATTTTGTCATACAAATTAGAAAGTATATTTTCTCTCTTTTGTCTCACAAAAGAGAATGTGAAATAATGAGAGAGAGAATGATGTGTTATGTTTTGAATTTGGAGCCCTCTATGTTCTTATATAGAGGTGAAGAGCCATGTCTCTTCACACTAAAAGATGTGTATGACATCACTCATCATTATCCATATGTCATCATCTAGACTCTTCTAGATTACATGATCTTTTGTGCTCATAGTCTTTGTATACATATATATATCACATCTTATCACATAAGATGACAATATATTTTGTGACATTCTTATGCAACTCATCATATAAGTCGCTAGGATTTTCTGCGCCCGTTTCAGTTTGTTCTTTGTGTGTGATCCTGTAGGTTCACTTAATGTTGGCAATAGACTTGACAGTCTATAAATCATGAGCGGACTCTAGCAACTCATCATATTTTTTTATGTCCACCATAATCTAAGAAGAATACTTTATCCTTCTCAAGTATATAATCATACTCTTGATTATTATTTAGTGACTTTCACTAAGATTAAACTTATGTGTGCTTGTTACACTTAATTCACATCATATGTAATTATGCTCCCACTGAGTTTCTTGTCAACATAAGATTTATCTTTAATTTTTGATAAAACCAAACTGTTTGGTTATTTCATCAAATAATAAATATTCACCTAGGGATATTTGCTTTAATTCATAAATGAATTTATGCAACTTGCAAACTCTTTTCAAAAATTTTAGGATAGACAAAACTCTCAAGTTGTATCATATACATACTTTCATATGTTTCTACTAAGAAACAACGTCTTGACATCCACTTGACATCTTTTATTGTAATACTATGACCATATGTCCAAGAAAATTCTGAAATACATAAGCATGATGACTTGGAAAAATATTATCATAGTCTATACTATGAGTTTAACTTAACCACAAATCATTCATTATATGTTTGCACATTATCCATGTCGGTCTTTCTTTTAAAACAGTATTTCCATCTAATGGATCAATCAAATTCAAATCTTGATTGTATGACATGGATTACATCTCAACTTTTAAAGTCTCTAACCATTAGAGCCTTGACTCATCATAGTCTATTAGTAGAATATGGACTCATCTTCTTTGTGTACGAAATTTTTATCATTTGACATGAGAAATCTATATTTTTCGGGCCTGCGATAAATTCTAATTGATCTACATGAATACACTTATGTTATATACTCAGACTCTTCAACATCTTGAGAGTCTAGTTGATTAATTGCATACTCAACCACTAGTTGAAATCTGAATTAATTTCCATCCGAGCATTACTGTCAGTATGTGGAATTTGAACTTTTCAAATTTACTCCCACTAATTCTTTTGGAAACACTTCTTCCAAAGAGATATACTTTTCGAGTAACAAACATTTTGTTCTCATATTAATTATAGAAGTAATATCCTTTACTTTTTTTAGGATATTCTATAATAAGCACTAATCTGATTAGATGCATGATGCTTCAATTAAGTATCATATCCTCAAATCTTGATAAAAGATAATCTGATACACCTACCAGTCCATATCGCATATGGAGTCTTTTACAACTGCTTTAGATGGAATTATATTCAGTATGAACGCAATAAGAGCGTAACCCCGAAAGAAATAGAAAATATATTTGACTCATCATAATCGAACTATATCTAATAAAGTTCAATACCAATATCATGATCATCAAACACTTGGTTCTCAAATTCTCGATCTCATCAAAGAAATTTCATTTTTCAAAGCCAAGTTTATAGTCTACTTCATTATTTGAGAGTTTTGAACTTTTCAAAATATTCAAATTTATTGTTTGAATAAAGTGATGAAATAGTTTTCTCTAGCACCTTCACTCATTGATGAGCATACATCACTATGTATGAGACCTAATAAGTTACACATGTTTCAAATGATTCAAAATCAAATGAATTTGAAAATCCATCTTAATGGATTTAATAAATGTTCATCTTATTTTAGTAGACCAAGCGACAATGCTAGATTTAAATTCTTAATGTTAATGTTATAGATGGGACTTATAATTAACTTGTTCGATATAACACATAAGGTAATTTTTCTATTGGAACATTTCCAAAGAAAATTGACATTTGTGAATGGTGAAATTATTATTCTCAATAATAAATTAATAACCATTCATAGAAAAACTCGAACTATAGATAATACAAAATTTATTGTCGACATTAAATAACAATTATTTATGTCGGCGATAAGTCTAAAAAGACAATGTAAATAAATGAGTTACTTGAGAAAATGCAACAACTTTTGGTACATTTGTCACTCATATGTTAACATCATATTTACTCAATAGTCTACAACTTTGTCAGCACATTTTCACAAATGTGTGATTCACGTTGTATATCTAATACACATTATGTGAAATAGACAAGTTAATTTCTATTACAAAAATACTTGAAGCGGTAGTCACGCTATCCTTTCATTCCCTTTTTCATATCTTCTTGAGAAATTATGGTTTCTTTCAATGAACCGATTCACTTCAAAAGATACTAATTTCTTACCTAAGGCCGAAGCCTCGGCAACATCTTGCCCTTATCTTTGGGAGTACTTTTTACTTTCTTTTTAAGCACGAGAACATTATTGACAACACTTGTCGATGTTTATGTCAACGATTATTAGCATCTTAAGTCATATGTCCTTCTCAAGGACCTATTGTGAGACATAAATAGATATACTATTCGATTTGAATAATATGCAAAGACTATTATTCTTTAAATATTTCATATAATATCTCCCACTATTTTTTTAATCAAATCAATAACCCTCAATAGCATTGATTCGGAAACTTTCAATCCGTGAAGTTTCATTGTGAGACAAGATCCATATTTCAATTAAGTCCTAAGTGAGCTTTGGCTCATCACCCAGAAGTTAACTTATTTAGGTAGGAATAATTTCAATTGTATCTCATACAACTCTTGAACAACATAGGATATATCCTATCGTATGCCCCGAGCTCAAGTCTGACTTGATAGCCCAGTTAAGTCAAACCATGTCTAATCATCGGCAAAATAGTACCCCACACACTCAGCTTTGGCATGACCTATGTTGGCTCCCATTTCCCTCATTCTCTCCTCCTAAGATTGTCCCTACATACCTAGCTTCTGCATGATCTATGCAGGGTCGATTAGAGTATCGAGAGATTTAGACTTATGGAAGGCACTTCATGACTTAACATTGTTTTGAGGAATTTTATTTAATATTATATGTTATTATGCAATATTCAAAGAACATCGCATGTACTAGTAGAATAAAGATAATAGCAATGATATATCATGTCCTTGATCTTTATGAACTAACATAAAGATTTCCTAATATATGTTTCATCTCCATGAAATTTTTCTTAGATTTTATTTGGAAATCTTATCTCCATGTATAGAAATCGATGAACTCTTTCACTGCCATGATGTGTGGTTTAAAATAACCTTGTCATCTTAATGATGTATTCATGATAGACGATAAACTCCTTCATCTCAATGATGTATGTGTTATGCCTAATGAACTCTCTCATTATATCAACACATATCAACAAATATATCAAATATAAACATAATCATATTATGTTTTGATTATTTACCCATTTATAATATATATATATATATATATATATATATATATATATATATATATATATATATAAGGCTTACGAATGCTAATTCGGGGCGCGGTCATCATCGTCAACATTTGGCAGGTCAAAACTCAATGTTTGATTTGGTCAACATTTGACTCGGTCAACGATCAATATTTGATAAGGTCAACAGTCAATGGTCAATATTTTGACCAGGTCATGATCAACTTGTGACCAATTTAATGGTCAACAGTCAAAGGGTAAATTAGTGTAGTCAACTGTCGTCAATTAATAGTCAATATAATCAACAGTCAACACAGTCCACAGTCAACACAGTGGGTCAACAGTCAACTGTCAACATGATCAACATGGTCAACACATGATCAACTTTGTCAACACACATTTTTCTACACATTAATACATCATAGGCATCTTTTCATGAATTCAATACATCACATGCAACTTTTCATGAAATAATGCATCACATGTACCACTTCAAAAAGGCAATTCATGGTATGCACACTTTCATGAAGACACAACTATTTAAGAGGTCGCAACTCTTGCGATTGCACCTTTTCGGTCGTACCTCTTAGTTGCGCATGTCGATTACACCCGTTGGTCGCACCTCCTGGTCGCAACTGATAGTCGCAACCTATTGGACGTGATATTTGGATCATATCCATTGGTTACACCCTTTGGTCGCACCCATTCGTCGCAATCTTATGGACGTGACATTTGGATCGCATCCATTGGTCACACCCTTTAGTTGCACCCTTTGGTCGCACACTTTGGTCACATTCATTGGTCGCAACCTTTCGTCGCGTCTTATGGATGTGACATTTGAATTGCATCCTTGGTCACACCCGTTAGTCGCACCTTTTGGTCGCACCCTTTGGTCGCATCTGTTGGTCACAACCTTTCGTTGCATCTTTTGGATGGTGATTAGGAGCTCGTACAACTGATAATCAGGTCTAGCACCGCCTCTATCTCAAGCTTTTGTGTCTACCAATTATGACTCAAGGCCAGAGAGTGAGATCCCTTTTCTTCTCGTGGGGCAGGAATAATCGACGCGAAAGCTTGCTTAACCCAATGGTGCTTTGACGAAAGTACGGTCACCGGAGGCTAATACCTTCCAGTAATAGGGTCGGTGATGGTGTTATGCCCTAGGCCAAAATGTTTGTGACCTAGATGATGGATTGTAATAACAAACATAATATTTATTCTAAGATATTTCATATAATATGTGCGTATAGGCTATTTTAATATAATTAAAATAGACCATGAATATGCAATTCAGCTTTATGTCATCAAAGTGCGTGACTTTGATAGTAAAACTATAAAGTGTTATGAATGCTATTCTAAATCGTCCCTGGTTATTTATAGGATATTTGTGAAGACAAATATACTTGCGGATACATATAAATATATATTTATATACAAGATATAAATGTACACCAGTATATTAGTTGTCTGATGATTATGTTTTACTGATCATGGATAAATAGTTATCAAGTCATTAACATAGGTATATGTTAGAGACCATATATTGGACTGACCCGCCAGAAGAATGCTACATGTTTTACGTCATTAGCGATTCTTGTAACATAAAGTATTTATAGTCCTTTGACCTGAGATTGTCTCGGTTCCCTACATGAGTAATTTTATACTTTAATATAATCTAACACTGCCTTTAACCGGGGTCATAACGGTTATGATTAGGTATACAATGAATCATATAGAGGGATGAGTGCAATCAAGACGGGATTTGTTCCTCTCATAAATGAGAGAGATATCTTTAGGCCTCTTGATGAATTGAACTGAAGAAATGTATGGCCATACTCAAATGAATTAATAAGAGTTATTAATGTCATTTGTTCTTGTTCAGTTTAATTTGGGATCAAGAAATATTAATCGATTAATATAAGGATGGCGTATTACATGCCTTATGATCGATATAGATATCGCACGACAAAACGACTAAATACGTGATTGTTGATTAGGTAAATCGGATCACCGATATTCACTTAGATTGGGTAGTCATGATGGCTTGCTAGAGTCCGCTCATGATTTATAGACTGTCAAGTCTATTGCCAACATTAAGTGAACCTACAGGATCACACACAAAGAACAAACTGAAACGGGCGCAGAAAATCCTAGCGACTTATATGATGAGTTGCATAAGAATGTCACAAAATATATTGTCATCTTATGTGATAAGATGTGATATATATGTATATAAAGACTATGAGCACAAAAGATCATGTAATCTAGAAGAGTCTAGATGATGGCATATGGATAATGATGAGTGATGTCATACACATCTTTTAGTATGAAGAGACATGACTCTTCACCTCTATATAAGGACATAGAGGGCTCCAAATGTAGATATACAACACATCACTCTCTCTCTCGTTATTTCTCATTCTCTTTTGTGAGACAAAAGAGAGAAAATATACTTTCTAATTTGTATGACAAAATTATGAAAGGGTGCTTTCCTTTTGTATGACAAAATGAAAGAGTGTGATTATATGAGAGAAATTATATACATCTTTTGTGAGATAAAATAAGAAGAGTTTTCTTATGCAAGAGGAGAACAAGCTACTAGCATATATATTGTTCTTCTTCCCGTTTTAAGAAGTTTGTTCGTGTGGACACCGGTAGAGGCGTTCGTACTTTCGGCGCTTGTGATCTATTCGGCCTAAGAAGATGAGAACGGTTTGTTGAGAGTTTTGGTGGAGACTGATTGTGTGTCCGGTAGATGACTTCCGCACGATCCAACCTAGACGGCCTAGACGGACGGAAAATCGGTTAGGATGGTAACCGCTTTAGAGACGCATGGACAACACGCATGGTTTGAGCGTCACGGATTAAGCGTAATCCGAAAGGTATCTTTAAGATTTATTTCTTTGATTTAACCGATACGCACGGATCCTCGGATTGGTTTTGGACGAAATTTTGTTTTTCCGCTGCGTTATGCATGTCCGAGACCTAACAGTGGTATCAGAGCGACGTGCGTGTTTTGGTTAAATTGAGTCGGTATATATGTTATATATATACTATTTAGATACGATTTATAATTATAAGGCTTACATATAGAGTATTCAAGTGTTGAATATTCTTTAAAGAAAAGATGCGAATAATGGATATGATCCAAGAGTTGCATCCAAAGAATGCGACCAAAGTATATGACCAAAAGATGTGATCCAAAAGTTATGTTCAAGAGATGCGATCAAAAGATGCGATAAATAGATGTGATCCAGAAATTGTGTCCAAAAGATGCCGCCAAGGGATACGATCCAAAGGTTGCGTCCAAGTATTGCATCCATGAGTTGCGACCAAGAAATATGATCCAAAGGTCATGACCAAGGATTGCGTCTAAAAGGTGCGACCAAGGAAGGCGATCCAAAAGTTGAGTCCAAGAGTTGCGACCAAAGGGTGTGACTAAAGGGTGTGACCAACGGATGCGATCCAAATGTCACGTCCATAAGGTTGCGACGAATGGGTGCGTCCAAAAGGTGCGACTAACGGGTGTGACCAAGGGATGCGATTCAAATGTCACATCCAAAAGACGCGATGAAAGGTTGCGACCAACGGATGCGACCAAATGGTGCGACCAAAAGGTGCGACTAATGGGTGTGACCAAGGGATGCGATTCAAATGTCACATCCAAAAGACGCGATGAAAGGTTGCGACCAACGGATGCGACCAAAGGTTGCGACCAACGGATGCGACCAAAGGGTGTGACCAAGGGATGCGATTCAAATGTCACATCCAAAAGACGCGATGAAAGGTTGCGACTAACGGATGCGACCAAAGGTTGCGACCAACGGATGAGACCAAAGGGTGAGATCAAAAGGTGCGACTAACGGGTATGACCAAGGGATGCGATTCAAATGTCACATCCAAAAGACGCGATGAAAGGTTGCGACCAACGGATGCGGCCAAAGGGTGCGACCAAAAGATGCGACTAATGGGTGTGACCAAGGGATGCGATTCAAATGTCACATCCAAAAGACACGACAAAAATTTGCGACCAAAGGGTGCGACAAAAGGGTGTGACCACTGGATATGATCCAAATATCACGTCCAATAGGTTGCGACCAAGAGGTGAGACCAACGGGTGTAATCGACATGCGCAACTAAGAGGTACGATCGAAAAGGTGCAATCGCAAGAGTTGCGACCTCTTGAATAGTTGTGTCTTCATGAAAGGGTGCATACCATGAATTACCTTTTTGAAATGGTGCATGTGATGCATTATTTCATGAAAAGTTGCATGTGATGTATTGAATTCATGAAAAGATGCCTATGATGTATTAATGTGTAGAAAAATGTGTATTGACAAAGTTGACCAGGTGTTGACCATGTTGATCATGTTGGCAATTGACTATTGACCCACTGTGTTGACTGTGGACTATGTTGATTGTTGACTGTATTGACTGTTAATTGTTGACAGTTGACTACACTAATTTAGCCCTTGACTGTTGACCATTAAATTGGTCAAAAGTTGATTATGACCTGGTCGAAATATTGACCATTAACTGTTGACCTTGTCAAATGTTGATCGTTGACCGAGTCAAATGTTGACCAAATCAATTGGTTTTTGACTTGTCAAATGTTGACAATGACGACCGTGCCCCAAATTCGCATTCATAAGCCTTATATATATCTATATATTTTATAAATGGTTAAATAATCGAAACATAATATGATTATGTTTATATTTGATATATTTGTTGATACGTGTTGATATAATGAAAGAGTTCATTAGGCATAACACATCCATCATGAAGATGAAGGATTTCATCATCTATCATGAATACATCATTAAGATGACAAGTTCATTTTTTAACCACGCATCATGACGATGAAAGAGTTCATCGATTTCTATACATGGAGATAAGATTTTCATATACAATCTAAGAAAAATTTCATGGAGATGAAACATATATTAGGAAATCTTTATGTTAGTTCATAAAAATCAAGGCCATGATATATCATTGTTATTATCTTCATTCTATTAGTACATGTGATGTTTTTTGAATATTGCATAATAACATATAATATTAAATAAAATTCCTCAAAACAATGTTAAGTCCTGAAGTGCCTTCCATAAGTCTAAATCTCTCGATACTCTGATCGACCCTGCATAGGTCATGCCAAAGCTGGGTATGTAGGGACAATCTTAGGAGGAGAGAATGCGGGAAATGGGAGCCAACATAGGTCATGCCAAAGCTGAGTGTGTTGGGTACTATTTTGCCGATGATTAGACATGGTTTGATTTAACTGGGCTATCAAGTCGGACTTGGGCTCGGGGCATACGATAGGATATATACGTCGGGCATATATGATGCTTATCCTATGTTGTTCAAGAGTTGTATGAGATACAATTGGATTTATTCCTACCTAAATAAGTTAAGTTCTGGGCGATGAGCCAAAGCTCACTTGGGACTTAATTGAAATATGGATCTTGTCTCACTATGAAACTTCATGCATTGAAAATTTCCGAATCAATGCGATTGAGGGTTATTGATTTGATTAAAAATAGTGGGAGACATTATATGAAATATTTAAAGAATAATAGTCTTTGCATATTATTCAATTCGAATAGTATATCTATTTATGTCTTACAATAGGTCCTTGAGAATGACAGATAGCATAAGATGCTTATAATCTTTAAAATGAACATGGACAAGTATTGTCAATAATGTTTTTGTGCTTAAAAGGAACGTAAAACTTACTCCCAAAGATAAGGGCAAGATGTTGCCGAGGCTTCGGCCTTAGGTAAGAAATTAGTACCTTTTGCAGTGAATCGGTTCATTGAAAGAAACCATAATTTCTCAAGAAGATATGAAAAGGGGAATGAAAGGATAGTGTGACTACCGCTTCAAGTATTTTTGTTATAGAAATTAACTTGTCTATTTCACATCATGTGTATTAGATACAGGATGTGAATCACACATTTGTGAAAATATGATGACAAAGTTGTAGACTATTGAGTAAATATGATGTTAACATATGAGTGACAAATGTAGCAAAAGTTGTTGCATTTTCTCAAGTAACTCATTTATTTACATTGTCTTTTTGGACTTATCGCCGACATAAATAATTGTTATTTAATATCGACAATAAATTTTGTATTATCTATAGTTCGAGTTTATCTATGAATGGTTATTAATTTATTATTGAGAATAATAATTTCACCATTCACAAATGTCAATTTTCTTTGGAAATGTTACAATAGAAAAATTACCTTATGTGTTATATCGAACAAGATAATTATAAGTCTATCTATAACATTAATATTAAGAATTTAAATCTAGCATTGTCGCTTGGTCTACTTAAATAAGATGAACATTTATTAAATCCATTAAGATGGATTTTCAAATTCCTTTGATTTTGAATCATTTGAAACATGTGTAACTTATTTATTAGACAAGATGACATATACGTCTTTCACAAAGTAAGGTGAAAGCAAGTTACTTATTGACTCTCATACATAGTGATGTATGTTCATCAATGAGTGAAGGTTCTTGAGAAAACTACTTCATCGCTTTATTGAAACAATAAATTTGAATATTTTGAAAAGTTCAAAAGTTACAAATAATGAAGTAGAGAATAAAACTTGGCTTTGAAAAATCAAATTTCTTTGATGAGATCGATGAGTCGAGACCCAAGTATTTGATCATCATGATAACTATATCGAACTTTATTAGATATAGTTCGATTATGATGAGTCAAATATATCTTCTATTTCTTTCGGTGTTACGCTCTTATTGCGTTCATACTGAATATAATTCCATCTAAAGCAGTTGTAAAAGACTCCATATGCGATATGGACTAGTAGGTGTATCAGATTATCTTTTATCAAGATTTGAAGATATGATACTTAATTGAAGCATCATGCATCTAATCGGATTAGTGCTTATTGTGGAATATCCTAAGAAAAGTAAAGGATATTACTTCTATAATTAATATGAGAACAAAATGTTTGTTACTCGAAAATTATATCTCTTTGGAATAAGTGTTTCCAAAAGAATTTGTGGGAGTAAATTTGAAAAGTTCAAATTCCACATACTAACAGTAATGCTCGGATGGAAATTAATTCACATTTCAACTACTGATTGAGTCTGCAATTAATCAACTAGACTCTCAAGATGTTGAAGAGTCTGAGTATATAACATAAGTGTATTCATGTAGATCTATTAGAATTTATCGCAGGCCCGAAAAATATAGATTTTTTGTGTCTAATGATAAAAATTTCGTACTCATAGATGATGAGTCCACATTCTACTAATAGACTATGATGAGTCAAGGCTCTAATAGTTAATGACTTTGAAAGTTGAGATGTAATCCATGTCAGACAATCAAGTTTGAATTTGATTGATCCATCAGATGGAAATACGTTTTTAAAAGAAAGACCGACATGTATAATGTGCAAACATATAATGCATGATTTGTGATTAAGAGAAACTCATAGTATAGACTATGATAATATTTTTCCAAGTCATCATGCTTATGTATTTCAGAATTTTCTTGGGCATATATTCATAGTATGACTATAAAAGATGCCAAGTGGATGTCAAGAGATTGTTTCTTAATAGAAACATATGAAAGTATGTATATGATACAACTTGAGAGTTTCGTCTATCCTAAAAAATTTTGAAAAGAGTTTGCAAGTTGCATACATATATTTATGAATTAAAGCAAACATCTCTAGGTGAATATTTATTATTTGATGAAGTAACCAAACAGTTTGGTTTTATCAAAAATTAAAGATAAATCTTATGTTGAAAAGAAATTCAGTGGGAGCATAATTACATATGATGTGAATTAAGTGTAACAAGCACACATAAGTTTAATCTTAGTGAAAGTCACTAAATAATAATCAAAAGTATGATTATATACTTGAGAAGGATAAAGTATTCTTCTTAGATTATGGTGGACATAAAAAAATATGCAAAGTATTTGCATATGACAATGTTTGATAATCCATTTAAGAACCCAATCCCTTAAATGATGGTGATCATGTTAGGTCAACTGGTATGCAATACCACATAGATCAATGAGTATGAGATACTTGGTTGATTTGGCCTAGTGCAAGTGGGAGATTGATGGTGTTATGCCCAAGGCCAAAATGTTTGTGAACTAGATGATGGATTGTAATAACAAACATAATATTTATTCTAAGATATTTCATATAATATGTGCGTATAGGCTATTTTAATATAATTAAAATAGACCATGAATATGCAATTCAGCTTTATGTCATCAAAGTGCGTGACTTTGATAGTAAAACTATAAAGTGTTATGAATGCTATTCTAAATCGTCCCTGGTCATTTATAGGATATTTGTGGAGACAAATATACTTGCGGATACATATAAATATATATTTATATACAAGATATAAATGTACACCAGTATATTAGTTGACTGATGATTATGTTTTACTGATCATGGATAAATAGTTATCAAGTCATTAACATAGGTATATGTTAGAGACCATATATTGGGCTGACCCGCCATAAGAATGCTACATGTTTTACGTCATTAGCGATTCTTGTAACATAAAGTATTTATAGTCCTTTGACCTGAGATTGTCTCGGTTCCCTACATGAGTAATTTTATACTTTAATATAATCTAACACTGCCTTTAACCGGGTGGTCATAACGGTTATGATTAGGTATACAATGAATCATATAGAGGGATGAGTGCAATCAAGACGGGATTTGTTCCTCTCATAAATGAGAGAGATATCTTTAGGCCTCTTGATGAATTGAACTGAAGAAATGTATGGCCATACTCAAATGAATTAATAAGAGTTATTAATGTCATTTGTTCTTGTTCAGTTTAATTTGGGATCAAGAAATATTAATCGATTAATATAAGGATGGCGTATTACATGCCTTATGAACGATATAGATATCGCACGACAAAGGGACAAAATACGTGATTGTTGATTAGGTAAATCGGATCACCGATATTCAGTTAGATTGGGTAGTCATGATGGCTTGCTAGAGTCCGCTCATGATTTATAGACTGTCAAGTCTATTGCCAACATTAAGTGAACCTACAGGGTCACACACAAAGAACAAACTGAAACGGGCGCAGAAAATCCTAGCGACTTATATGATGAGTTGCATAAGAATGTCACAAAATATATTGTCATCTTATGTGATAAGATGTGATATATATGTATATAAAGACTATGAGCACAAAAGATCATGTAATCTAGAAGAGTCTAGATGATGGCATATGGATAATGATGAGTGATGTCATACACATCTTTTAGTATGAAGAGACATGACTCTTCACCTCTATATAAGGACATAGAGGGCTCCAAATTTAGATATACAACACATCACTCTCTCTCTTATTATTTCTCATTCTCTTTTGTGAGACAAAAGAGAGAAATTATACTTTCTAATTTGTATGACAAAATTATGAAAGGGTGCTTTCCTTTTGTATGACAAAATGAAAGAGTGTGATTATATGAGAGGAATTATATACATCTTTTGTGAGATAAAATAAGAAGAGTTTTCTTATGCAAGAGGAGAACAAGCTACTAGCATATATATTGTTCTTCTTCTCGTTTTAAGAAGTTTGTTCGTGTGGACACTGGTAGAGGCGTTCGTACTTTCGGCGCTTGTGATCTATTCGGCCTAAGAAGATGAGAACGGTTTGTTGAGAGTTTTGGTGGAGACCGATTGTGTGTCCGGTAGATGACTTCCGCACGATCCAACCTAGACGGCCTAGACGGACGGAAAATCGGTTAGGATGGTAACCGGTTTAGAGACGCATGGACAACACGCATGGTTTGAGCGTCACGGATTAAGCGTAATCCGAAAGGTATCTTTAAGATTTATTTCTTTGATTTAACCGATACGCACGGATCCTCGGATTGGTTTTGGACGAAATTTTATTTTTCCGCTGCGTTATGCACGTCCGAGACCCAACAGTCGGCCTGCCAGTCGCTCAAGCATTTGGTCGATAAAAGGAACATGGAAGTGGTCTTTCTTTGTTGCCGCGTTGAGCTTGCGGTAATCAATGCACACCCGCCACCCATTTTGTATTCGTGTAGACACCTTTTCGCCTTCCGAATTCTCAAAAATTGTAATCCCCATCTTTTTAGGTACCACATGAATGGGTGACACCCACTCGGAGTCGGCTACAGTATATATTATGCCTGCGTCGAGGAGCTTAAGCAACTCCTTCTTAACCACCTCCATCATCACAGGGTTCAGCCGCCTTTGAGCTTCCCTTGAGGGTTTCGCTCCATCCTCAAGGGTGATCTTATGCATACAAGTGGCGGGACTAATGCCTAGTATGTCCGACAATGTCCACCTTATCGCCTTCTTGTGTTGTATCAAGACCTCAACCAGGCGCCACTCCTGGTCAGATGTGAGGTTGGAGGCAATAATCACAGGTAAGGTTTTGGCCCGAGGTATGTATATTTGAGGTGGTTTGGAAGAGGTTTAAGCTCGAGTTTTGGCGCCTTCTCAACGGACGGTGGCATTTGTTCTCCCGAAATCTTGAGCTCCGTCGTCATTGTTCCTGAAAACGAAAAAAACTTCTTCCATCATGCACTTTTCAGAGTTAGGCAAATTTTTATTTTCAATTTCTTGTATTAATGTGTCATTTTTATTGCCTAACAAGTTGTCATCCTTTGGAGTTTCTAATGTGTTCTCATTTTCTAATTCTTCCCAAACCTCATCAAAATAATCACTTAAAGAATTTAGAGAATGAGAAGACTCCCCTATCAGATGCTCATCGACGAGCTCATCAATTTCGTCGATTATAGAGATGCTTGACACACTGTGGTCATCTGGGAATTTTATCGCGTCGAAGATGTTGAAAGAGATCTTCTCGTTATCGAATTCCATAGATAAGGTGCCGGAATGACAGTCGATTCGAGTTTTCGCTGTTATGAGAAATAGTCTCCCCAAAAGAATGGAGGAAGAATCCGCGTGCTCCCCATCTCGATTATGTAAAAGTCGGCTGGGAAAACTAAACCATTCACACTTACCAATATATCTTCCACCACTCCTAGAGGTCGGATTGTAGAGCGGTCTGCAAGGGTCACCACAACTCGGGTGTTCTTCAGACTACCCAGGTCAAGGGTCTCGTAAATAGACCTGGGCATGACATTTATCGCAGCCCCTAAGTCAAGCATGCATCTAGCAAACTGATGATGCCCAATTGTACATGGAATGGCGAAGATTCCAAGATCTTTTTCTTTTGGGGGCAGTCTGGCATCTAGGCTTAAAACAACCGAGAGGTTCACCTTCTCATTCTCTTTTAATCTTCTCTTGTTGGTGCACAAGTCTTGAAGAACATTGCAACATTGGGGAATTTTTCGATGGCGTCGACGATGCGAATGTACACCTCCACCTTTTTAAAAATCGCAAGCATGTCCTTCCCGGCCTCTGCTTTTTTGTTCACTTCCAAATGGGACGGGAATGGTGCTTTTGGCACGTAAGTTCTTGCTTCCCTTTTTTTCCCTTTTCTTCCTCTTTTCCCTTTCCTTGTACATTTACATCCGCATTCACACTCTTATTCTCATTCACAATTACATTTTCATCCTCTAACCCTAATTCTTCGTCTTTCTCCCCTTGTTCGTCACGCCGTTTCACAACAATCTCTTTTTCCTCCCTAGGAAACTCAACTTTGTTCCCGCTCCTCTAATGAATGGCGAGAACCGGTTTGGTGTCAGGTCCCCTTCCTTGAGATGGGAGTTTGTTATCAACCTGCCCTTTCAAGATGTTCACCTCATCCGCCATTTGTCTCATTTGTGTCTCCATGAACTTGTCGACTCGTTGTTGCTTGACCTTGGCTAAGTGAACTCATCTTAGTCTCCATCGACCCTAATTTGGTTGTAAAAGTTGAAAATCCATTCGTCATGAAAGCCATCATTTTGTCGAATTTCTCGTCGAGAGAGGAAGGTTGAGTACTTGACGAAGAAGGGTGAGGAGGTTGTTGTTGTTGCGTGTTGGGGTGAGTGTATAGTCCTTGCCTTTGAGATTGGGGAATTGGTTGTTGATTCTCCTCCGTTCTCCAACGAAGGTTGGGGTGTTTTCTTACGTGTCGTAAGAGTATTGAGGCTTTTGGTACCCATAACCCCCTTGGTTTCCCCCATAACTTTCCATTGCATTCACATCCTGTTGAAGAGTTTCGCATTCATCGGTTAATTATGATGTACTCCCACAAAACTCACACTTCTTGGGTTTAATTTTTCCCCCAATCGCATTGAGCATCTGGCTGAATCTCGTCTCGAAATTTGTGGTAATTCGTGACTCCATTGCCTTGAGATCCACCACATTGGTGGCATTGGCTTGACCACCACGTCCACTTCGCCCTCTCATGCCTTCTGCGTTCGTCACAATGAGTTCTCGCACTTAGGAGGGTGTTAGGTGGTTGATGTTTCTCCTGCTGAGCATTAGAGAAGATGGGTGTCGAGGTCGTTCATGCCTTCGAGGAATTCGGCAATGAGAGAGGTTTCCTCCAAATTGTGGTTGGGGCAAGATGTGCGTAAACGGATGAAGCGTTCGTAATACTCCTGTAGGTTTTCTTCACTCCTTTGCTTGATACCCGTGATTTCGGATCGCAGCTTAGCGGTGAGTGAATCGGGGTAGTAGCGTTTGAGAAAACGTTGTGCCACTTCCTCAAAAGTCCTGAGTGGCCCGCCTTGAAGGTGATTGAGCCAATCTCTTGGAGCATCTCCTAAGGTATGAGAAAAAAGACTGAATTTAATATTATCCTAAGTCGTTTGTTTACCAAAGAGAGTCGTGCATTTTCTATCTAATTCACCCAAATATATATAAGGATTGTCATTTCCATGTCCCTCAAAAATAGGTAATACATTTAATATTGCTAGGTTCAATTTAAAATTTTGCACGGTGGGTATCACAATGTTTCCTGGATTTTGTTGAAGATTGTGTGCCAATAGTTCTCCTAACGTTCTCTCTTTAGCCATTTTAACTTTATCTTGATTTTCTAAATGTTTTTCTTCGACTTTTAGATCTTGATATGATGATGATGAGTTTAAGCTATGGAAAGGAAAGAAACTCCCTGATGATGAAGATAGGATGTAGGGATGGTTTGGATGATTTTGAGCTTGATCTTCTGGCTCTTCCACCAGTGGTTGCTCTGCTTCGAAAAAGATGAAACGCTTGGCGCTCCTTTCTTCTTGTTCTTCCTGATGTCTCTAAAGGTTTGATTCAAATCGGGTCTTTGAGAGACCTGAGGATTTCCTTTTTTCATACACCTTCAAAATAATTAAAACAAAACACTAGAAAAAAAATGTGAGATTGGTTAGTCAAAAATATAATGCAAGCCGCTTCCCCGGCAACGGCGCCATTTGTAACTACGCGAAAATTTGTCGTTTGTGCACGTATTAACAGAACTATTTATAATTTCCCTAATTTTAATATTCAGTGTATATGTGGTATTGAGTTTTAGGGGTCGAACACAAGGAAGCTAGGACTTAAATATTTTAACGTTCAATTCTCACTTTTATTTTAGTGTTGTGATTTTGAAAAGTCATTGTTGTTGTTTTTAAATAAGAATTGGATTTAAGAAGAAAAAGAAATAAAATTTTTTGTTGATATTTTAAATAAAAAGAAAGAGTAGGGAAAATAATGACGATTTGTGTAACTTGAGAATCACTAATCACAAAAGATAGCAATATTATAATATTTATAAGTAAGGTTTAATCAATTTCTTTCCAAAAATCAATTAATAAACTCATCAAATATCAGATCCACTCAAAAACTTCCACTTTTAAGTTGTTCTAATATTTGATTCAACCCTTATTTGAATAAAAGAAGAACTCTTCCAAGCCAATATTACTCAAACAAATCTCAACAAATCTTATACGTATTTCACGTCAAATCATTCTTCTAAATAACTTAACTTTAAATCTCATAAAAAAAAATTGTCAAAATTTAATCTTAAAATACCATAATAAATGCAAGTTTCACTTAGATTTCATCAACAAAAGCTACACAAAAAGTCTTTCCCTACTTTTAAAACTACTTAATCATGTCCACAAAAATCATACTTACATATTCTTGATTTATTTATTCATCAAATAAAATAAAATACAATAAGGAGAAAATTAAATCAAACCTTAAAGATGCGAATCATTCTAGATCTCTCCCCTTCTTGCTCGATTTAGCACTTGCTCCTTCTAGATTAAGCACTTCTCTCTTTTCTAAAATTCTATTCTCTCTTTTTACTCTCAAGAATTGAAGATTTGAATATTGTGGACATTAATGGTGGAAAAGAGAAGAAATAAAAAATGGTGGAAGAGATGAAAGAAGAAATGAGTGTGAGAATTTGATGTGAGAATGGATGTATGAATGATACCCCTTAGAGAGAGAAAAAGGGGTATTTTTATAGAGAAGAATGACCTAGAAAATATTTGAAAATAAGCTAGTGAGACTAAAAATTTAACTAGATCCGGATTCTGAGTTGGGTAGCAATTTGGGGGGTATTTAACACTCTTTTGCCTTTATTTCCATTCAAATTCTTTATGGGTGCAATTTTTTGGGTATATTTATCATTTAACTAGATCCGGATTCTGAGTTGGGTAGCAATTTGGGGGGTATTTAACACTCTTTTGCCTTTATTTCTATTCAAATTCTTTCTGGGTGCAATATTCTGGGTATATTTATCATTTTCCTTCATTCTCCTCCGACACATGGCACCCTCTCATTGGCTGCAGCTGCCACAGTTCGAGATTTGCAGAAAACGCATATTTCCTTCTCTCCATTTACGACCAATACACGGTCCAATGCTCAGCCGAATGTGTGTGTTTTTGGCTAATGGAGGCGTGTAGTTATCCCTGGAACGGAGATAAGTAAAGTCGGCATGGGAAAAAACGTGATTCCTTCAACTGGCTTAATAACATCCTCGTACTGAACCTCATACTGAGGTCTGTCGGTTGTGCTAGTGATGCCCCCCAATTTATGATCGCCACGTATCTTCTCTTTATCCAACTCCAACGAACCAGACACGTGTCAGCTTCGAATTTGCTGATTTTTAATGGAATCTGCCACGTGTCAGCTTTTGATTGGTTAAAATTGAGACTTCTTTCCCTCGATTTCTGTGCTGAACAAATTCTGAGGAATGTTATGGCCACGTGTCGCGCTCTGATTGGTTGAAAATTGATTGACCGAGTCAAATTTTGACTTTGACCAAGGTTGACCAAATCTTGTATGGCATTTCTCGGAGTTCTACAAGGTCTTTTTTCGCAAGGTTTGTACTATTAGATTCATATTGTCGCGCTCTTCTATTTGATACCCAGTTTTACTCCTTTTGGAAAAGTTGACTTTTGGTCAACTCGTCGATTTCCCGGGTTTGACTTTTCGTCTTTTTGTTGATTTTGTAGGTTTCGGCTTGGATTGTCGTCGGGTAAGGGTTGTAGGAATCTTGGAGAAATGTGTGTAGGGTTTTCGCGAAGATTTGTCAAGAATTCGGCCATCTTTGGCCCATGATTTGCGAATCGATCATTTATTTGGAGTTGACTTTTTGCCAAGTCCTCCAAATGTACTTTTCTTGGTCTTTTTACCTGAAAAATCACACAAAAGTGTATTAAGAGTTTCAAAAATATTTTTTTTTATTAATTTTTAACATTTTTCATACATTTTCTGTGATTTACGGGTGAATTTTATATGATAAAAATGTGTATAAAAATACACATTACAAAATTAGAAAGTATATTTTCTCTCTTTTGTCTCTCAAAAGAGAATCTGAAATAATGAGAGAGAGAATGATGTGTTATGTTTTGAATTTGGAGCCCTCTTATGTTTTTATAAAGAGGTGAAGAGTCATGTCACTTGATAACTATTTATCCATGATTAGTAAAATATAATCATCAGTCAACTAATATACTGGTGTACATTTATAGCTTGTATATAAATATATATTTATATGTATCTGCAAGTATATTTGTCTCCACAAATATCCTATAAATGATCAGGGACAATTTAGAATAGCATTCATAACACTTTATAGTTTTACTATCAAAGTCACGCACTTTGATGACATAAAACTGAATTGCATATTGATGATCCATTTTAATTATATTAAAATAACCTATACGCACATATTATATGAAATATCTTAGAATAAATATTATGTTTGTTAATACAATCCATTATCTAGGACTAGCGAAGTCAAAGTCATGAATACCGCTTAAAATCATTCAATTTTTTCTACGGACTCCGACAAATTCATTCATGAACATGAATTTCGATTATAACGACAATTTCATATTAATATAATAAAACAACCTTAGTCAGAATAATAAAAATCTGACCACGTCTAATATACGGAAGAAATAGAAGAGAAGAGATAATTCATTGTACAAAAGAAAGAAAAAGGAATCGATGACCGAATAATAGAATATTCTATTGTGCAGCAGCAATGAATTATTCTTGGTTGGTTGACTTCATTTGCTTGCTTCACCTCTAAGGAATCAGAGACCAACTATTCATAATTCATCAACAAATATCTGGATAACTACGATTGTATATTTGTATTAATCCAGAAAAGAGTGAAAATGAAATATCACACTAATCTTGTTTTTTCTTAGTTCTTTGTCTTTACGATGGATTTTTTTTTTTCCAAATAACTATGTAATTTTTTTTTTATTTCATATAATAACACTTGATCAACTTTAACTGTTGAAAATTGAAATAACATTTTTGTTCAACTACGGGACGAAATTGAAGGAATTTTGTCTGGTTAATAGGTGAAAGTGTAAATTTTAATTCTTTGAGTATGTTCAGTTATTAGCGTTTAAATATCTCTTAAGGTTAAAAATTATTTTCGCTCAATAATTGGATGAAATTGCCATTTTTTATGTCTACGGATTTAGAGCAAAAGTAAAAAAATTCAATTTTGCCTAATCATTGCGCAAAATTGGATTTTTAAACCTAATTATCATTAGGGAAAATGGAAATCACGTCACTGTTGGGGATGACCTGGTCACTCCAAGGTTGGGGACGACCTGGACGTGACGTGTTCCCCAGCAGCCGGAGTCCCCAATCTTCTCCCTGTCATCCCCTTCTTCTCCAGCGCGACGGGATCTGCTATATACTGTTTTATCAACTTAAGATGACTAAATAACTTGTACAAACAAAATTCGGATTTTGCTTGTGACCAAAATACTATATATATCATCAAAAATTCAAATTTTAACCATACGGATGAAATATATATATATGTTTTGAATATATTGTAGATTAATTTTCACGAGAATCCGAATATTATATCATTACCATCATGTATTATCAAAATTCATCAAAATATATATAATATATATATATATATATATATATATATATATATATATATATATATATATATATATATATATATATATATATAACATCTTGCATTGTTATATATCATTGTTTTTTGTTTGAATTATATATCGCTATATATATATATATACTATTTTATAAAGATATATCATATCTATATACTGTTTTTTATCTCGAATTATATATACTATTTTATCACAACATATAGTGATATATATACTTGTTTGTCCGAATTACACATTTGCTATACACATATACTTGTTTATCCGAACTATATCATATCTATATACTGTTTTCATCGGATTTATATATACTATTTTATCATAATGTTATAGTATATATATATATATATATACTATTTTCTTGTCTGATTTATATATTGCTATATATACACGTTTTATCATAATGTTATATTATTTATATACTGTTTGTATTGTTGTGCTCTATGTTCACCCTGTTGTGCACCCGCTGTATGCTTTGAGCTGGGAAGGCGTTAGACTGACATGCGTCATGCCGCCGTCACATTTTGGCTGACGTGACGTATGCAACGTCAGCAGTCACTCACGAGACGCCCCAAATACGACGCGTAATATCATGACCCTTATCATTAAATGAAATTGGCCCTTGTTCTAATCTAATTTCTCAACAATTTCGTCCAATAACTAGACGAAAATATTATTTCTATAAATAAACTTAATACAATACTATTTTTTGAAATAACCCCCCCCCCCCATATCTGGATAAATACAATTGTAATAATTTCGAAAAGCGTGAAATAAATGTTAATTCCCCTGATATTTCTTTTTTTTTATTTTTTTCTCTGTATGATGTATTTTTTTTTGTGTGGTACATGATGTAAGACAAAATATTCCTTATCACAAAATATAAACAGACAAAATATTCCTTATCACAAAATATATTTACATTCTAGAAGAAGATAAAAATCTAGCAGAAAAAAAACTCTCCTCCTCCAGAATTTCACTTCATCCACCCATAAGAAAAAAACCCCAAAAATTAACGTGAGAAACAAACTCTCCATAAAAATCTAGCAGAAACAAACTCTCGTTCTTCTTCTTCTTCTTCTTTCCTTTGCTCATGACTCTAGTGAGGTCTTCAATACCTCCTCTGCTAATGGAAGAGAGAACTTCACACGAGGCAAGCGTGCGCTCATATCTCAGTGGTTTGAGCTTGAGCCGGATTGGGAGCATTGAAGAGGAGGAAGTAGATGAATTTGAAGATAAGGTTTATGTGGCAGTAGGAAAAGAGTTTATGAATTGGAAGGAGAATTTAAGATTTGTGTTGAAGAATGTGACTGTAAATCAGAAAATCATTTTTCTGCATGTGCATCAACCCTCCATGAAAATCCCCACACCAAGTATGATTCTTTTTCTAATTTATTTAAAACTGAGTTTCTTTTTTTTTTAGCATGAGTTTCTTTCTTTATTTTTGCGTTTTTTTAGAGAAATTGCTTAATCTCATTCAATTCCGAATTGTGATACTAAGTTTAGCCAATTTTCCTTAAACAAGCCAAAAATTTCAGAATAAAAAAGAGGATAAGATGAATAAATTAATAATGGATAGTTTATTTCCTCTTAATTATTAAACATTATTTTGGTCTTTTAGATTTTATTTGAGATAGTATTATCTCTTTTAGTAAAGCTTATTTCTTATTCATTACTAAATATATAAATATATTTTTTTAATTTCAGTTGGTTGCATGCCGGCAGACCAGGTTAAGCAACAAAAATTGCGAGAGTTCAGACTAATCGAAGAGGAAAATATGAATAAAGCACTCAAGCCTTATTTGGACAAGTGCAAAGCTCATAAGGCGAGTTTCTCCGATTAAAATCATAATATTTTATTAAATTTATTTATTACTATTAGTCTAATATAATCTAATTTAGCATTTGCGAATGCTTAATTGCGCCTGAATAATTATAATTTTTGGATCAATTCATGCCAAAAATGTATTTTGATTTCAATTATTTTGTTGCAGTTCAGCGCCGAAATCAGGACGATTGATAATTCTGACATTGCAAACGGATTAATTGAGCTTGTCAAATTATGTAAAATAACGAATCTCATTATGGGGGCGGCTTCAGACAAAAATTATTCAAAGGCAAAGTACGAACTTTAAAATATTAATCTCAACAAATACACTTTCTCTTTCCGCTCTTTGCTCCTTCACCTTTGCTGAAATTCAAACTTCTTATTTATTAAAACCTTCTTTGAAATAAAATAAATGTTTTTTAAGTCAACATTATTTCTTTTCTATAAACAGGAAAGAAAATTCCCCAAAGTCAAAGACTGCAATTACGGTGCAGCGAAATGCTGAGTCATCATGCCGCATTAGTTTTATTTGCAAAGGAGAACTTATCTGTATCAGGTTGGTGAGAAAATTCCTAAAAAATCAGTCATGAATGACCGCAGCTTAAGAATTTTAATTTTTCAGTGTATTCTATAATTAATAATTACATTTTGATTGGTGACAAAGTGAGGGCATATTTCCTATTCTGAGAGGCAAGTTTTTTTTTTATTAATATCCATTTTGAGTCTTTGACACATTTTAATTTCATATGGACTATCAGAACCCGTTAATTATGATTTATATATTAAAGTATAGCTGAAAACTGACTTTTATTAATTTGATTTGAATCCTATTTTATAGGGAAGCAAGTCAAAACATAAACAACACAAACGACTTATCAATCACCAGTAGCTCAAGCTCATCATCCAACTCTTCAACCCACCTCACACACTCACAATCATTGCCTCCATTGAACCAAGCTCAACAAATACTAAATTCATCTCCATTAAACCATCGATCGATTTCAACCGTTGGATCTCCTTACTCGAGCTATCACAGCGGGTTGGAGAATAATCTATATGTGAGCAGCAATAGCGGGTCGAGTTCTAATCAGTATGATAGTAAATCTTTTGTTTCTGATTCTTTGCCTATGACTCCTTTTAATAATAGCCCGCCCATGAATAATATGATGGTATGTATGTATAAGAAATAAATTATTTTTTTATATGGTTAGAGATAGAAAATTTGTATGAAGTGATTAATGAGTTTGTGTGTTTTTTGATAGGAGGATATATTTGTGAGACTTGAGGAGGCATTGATGGAAATAGATAGGCTGAAAAGAGAAGCGGTTGAAGAATTGAGTCGGCGCCATAGAGCTGAGTTGGATCTCGTTCAGGCCAACAGACAGGTAAATTATAAAAAATAAAAATGAAATTGTTACAAACTGGTAGTCTAGCACAGTTATCTCTGTTTTGATCACTTAAAATTGGTACAATTCACTGTCCAACAAATGTAATAAATGAAATGTTGGTAGTAAAATACTTGGTCTCCTTGTTTTAAACCTTAAAAATTCTACAATGTAGCTTAAAGCAAAAGAGAGTGCTCTAAAAATTGAGATGCAAAAGAGGGCAGAAATTGAGGAAAACTTCGCAAAACAGAGCGACGAATTGGAAAACTACAAATTAGTCCTAGATCAAACATTAAACGGGTTTTATAAATCAAACGAGCAAAAGATTTCGCTCATTAAAAATCTAGAGGGAAGGGTCTTGAGCGTACCGAGCTTTCAAAATTCGGTGAATTGCTCGGAATTCTCCTTGTTGGAATTGAAGGAAGCAACAAACAATTTTGACGAGGGAAATAAAATTGGAGAAGGTGGATATGGAAGTGTGTATAAAGGATGTCTTCGCCACACTTTGGTTGCTATAAAGATATTGAATCGCGATGGTATAGGAGGAGATGAACAATTCTACCAAGAGGTATTTTTGAATAGTAAAAACTATTTTCATTTCAATTATATTTTAGGTAGATGCATATATAAAAGTTTTGGTGGAGACAATGTTTAGTTGTAAAATTATTTTTTTTGGGCAAATTCCGATTTGAGATGCAATAAAATAATGATAAATGCGATTTTTTGATGCATTGGATACAATCTTGTGAATATGGATTTTAACAAATATATGTTGGTATCTAAGCATACTACAACCGAACATGCTACTTTTCTTTAAGAAAATGCCTACATATTTCTCAATTTCAAAACATGTGAATATAATATCTCCATCTCCTTTTTCATCCAAACTTCCCCAACAACTAATCTAAAATCCACATTTTTGCAGGTCGAAATCCTAAGCCGGGTGCGGCATCCTCACTTAGTCACCCTAATAGGTGCATGCCTTGAAAACCGCGCCCTAATCTACGAATTCATGCCTCAAATGAGCCTCGACGACCACCTCACTTACAAAAAAACCCTCCACATTCCTCTCCCCTGGCAAGCCCGAGTCCGCATCGCTCGTGAGATCTGCTCAGCTTTAATATTCCTTCACTCGGCCAGACCCCAATGCATAGTCCACGGTGATCTGAAGCCAGAAAATATTTTACTTGACGCGAATTACGTAAGCAAGCTCAGTGACTTTGGAATCTGTCGTCAGTTAAATCAGACTAGTACCACAGTTACGCCTTATCATTTGACAGAGCATCCCAAAGGCACGCTTTCGTATATGGACCCGGAGTATTTATCTTCAGGGGAACTGACTCCTCATTACGACGTATTTTCTTTCGGTATCGTGCTTCTACAACTCGTGACGGGCCGAGAGGCAAGGAATATAAGGAATATTTTGGTGGAGGCCGCGGAAAAGGAGAGATTGGGCGAAGTGGTGGATAAAACGGCCGGAAATTGGCCGTTTAAGGTGGCAGAAAAGATGGTTCGTTTGGGGCTTTGGTGTAGTGAGCCAACTAGGAGGATGCGACCCGATTTGGCAAGAGATGTGTTGAGGGTGATTGAGGCGATGGTGAATGTGGTTCCGGAAGTTTTGATGAAGCGGTCTTTGTCTGAACCTGCTCCAACGGTTGGGTCGAGTTCAAGGAGCGGGAAATTAGTGCCTCCATTATTTGTTTGCCCCTTGTCTAAGGTATGTTTATTCACAAATGTTTCATATTAAATATATTTAGTTTTCTTTCAATTCAATGAAGATGACACTTTTCCACTTCCATTTTTTGGACTAATGAGATTTGAATCTATGACTTGTAATTTCTTGTGATTTGCATTCAACCAGCAAAATTATGAGTCAATTGACCTAAATATAAGTAGTAAAACTTTTTTTAAATACTCATGATGCGGCTTGGGGAAAACATGTTATAATAATTATTCATTAATTTTAGAGTAAAATTGTTGATTTACCGAACCAAGTACTAAAATCGAGTAATATTGCAGGAGATCATGGTGGATCCCCAAATTGCTGCTGATGGCTACACCTACGAAGCCACGAGCATAAAAAAATGGTTTAATCAAGGGAAAAATATTTCTCCAATCACGAATAAGAAGCTTGATAGTCTCAAGCTGATTCAAAATAACACTCTTCACTCTGCAATTCAAGACTGGTTGAATCAGCAACTTGATTTATATAGATAATACTGATTTGCTATTTTTAAGCAGTAGGGTTTTGTACAGCTGGTTATTTTTGTTAAGATAGCACTGATCAGAGATGTGATTTGTAAATAAGGTTTTATTTGTAGGGCTTATTTTATACATGCAGGTGAAATTATTTTTTGTATAAAGATAAGCTAATTTTGTTCTTTTATTGTATATGATCTTACCTCCCAAGTGATTTTACCTAAGACGGCTTCACTTAATCATCGATACAAGCTAATTTCTATAGAATTAGTGAAGAAATTGATTTTATGAATTCGATTTTATGAAATTATGTCAAATTCAACATTGGTATATATCAAAGTTTATCGTCTAAGCATCTCACTTAGTGGTTTCTTTTGTGAATTCGGATTTTTTTCAGATATGATTCGGGTTTGTTTCGGCATTACTTGAACCGTACACCCCAAACTCAACCAAATCAGGTTACATATCATATCTTGCTTGAATAAACTAAAACAAGGGAAATTAGTTTGCTGTTTGTTTCAAGCAGTTAGAGCATTCTTCTTGTAACACATTTCCTAATAAAGAAAATGTTTGCTATCAGAGGAAAATTAATTTTGAACTATCTTATTTAATTATCTCCATTGATGTTAGGCTTATTTTATTTTTTTTCAAGAAATTCATATAATAAACTGATAAAAACAACATTTTTCTGAAACATTTTCTTTATCCTCAAAATTATTGTTCTTTAAAATAATAAATATGCCTATTTGTTGTTCAACGAAAGATGTGAGCATAGGCCGACAATTGATAGAGATCCAGCCTCCAGAGCTTATATTCCCATGTAAATCTTCTCAATTCATAAAGTATTTTATATTTTTGTAGTAGGTTAAAATTTTCTATCTAATTAATTTTCTCTTTTTCTTTCTTTTGTTCTTGTTCTCTTTTCAAAAAGCTGAATTGAACAAGTGGATCACCTGCTCTTTTCAAGTCTTTAACAAAACAAATAGAATTGTTGCATTCAAGGTAAAATATTTATGTTTTCACAATGTCATGATATTTGTTCCTTTTTGTATCAATTCGAAATATGAAATTCGAAGAAGTACCTTTGTCTGTATTTTTCTGCAAGATAAATTTTTACATTTTAATTTATGAAAAAATATTTTATGGTATTTGTAAGGTCAAAGCAAAATATCCAATGAAGTGTGTTGTTAATCCCAACGCAGGGATCATTCTACCAAAGTCCAAATGTTATGTTGTCGGTAAGTATTAAACAATTAAGCCATTGGTTTTACTACCTATTTTCCCCAAAGAGTTCAAGAATCAATATTGTTTTCATATTTTTCGCAAACGACATATTAGTTAGTAAAATATATTACATTTATAGCAAGAAATAATAAATTTAAGTCCAGGCATATTACAATCTTGTGTAGAACATAATAAAAGTCTCTCGATCTACATGTTGAATCTCAAATAAAAAAAAAAGGTTTTCATAATTTTTTTTCTATATTTTAATTAAGAAGAGAGCGTTTTCAAAGAAAAAAAAAATCCTAATATTTCTGAATATATATATATATATTTTTGATTGAATAGAGAGAACTCTTTGTTCCACTTCTATTTTTTGTGGCAATGGGAATTGAACCCACAATCATTTCTGAATATATTAAAATATCTTTTAACTTAAATTTTTTTTTTCTCTTTAAATTAAGTGGATTAAATTTTTTAAGTTGTATGAAGATTAAAGTTAACATTCCGTCTAATTGGTTTATTTTGAGCCCATAATGTCACTCATCAATGTTAATTTTTTTTTGTTTCATCCCTTAAAATATTAAGAGTTTCTAAAATATTGTGCTTTTTCAGTACAAATGGTACGTGAGAAAGAAACCCCTCCTGAGGCGCAAAGCTCCCATGAATTTCTGGTTCAAAGTGCTACCGTAAGTGACAATACCATGGAGAACGATGACATCGGGAATATGGTTAGTTTTTATCTCTTTGTTCATCCAATGAAAAGAACTGAATATAATTTTCATATTAGCATTTTTGTGCTTAATTTTATCAGTAAATTTTGATTCTTTTGTTTGTTTTAGTTCAAGGAAATACAAAGAGATCTTGTATATGATATAAAGTTGCCTGTTATTTACGAGCTACCAGCGTCTACTTCATGATTTTCGAAAGATGGAGATTTGAGCTAAAATAATAAACTTAATGTTATTAAGTTAATTTTATGTGTAACATTGAAATTATGTCTTTAGAGTTTCTAAAATGTTATATGAGTGTGTGTATCATATTTGGAAATTTATATTATCATATATTAAAATTTATAGAGAAAAGTCCACTTTTGTTCTCTCAACTATAGAACTAGCTCATCTTTGGTCCCTCAACTTTCTATTAGTCCAATTTAAGTCCCTTAACTATTCAATAAGTGTATTTTTGGTTCTTTTATCAGTTAAGTGCTTATGTGTCCGTCAAATTTGACAAATAACCAATGACGTGACATTAGTAATGTGATGAATATTTGAAAAAAATAAAAAATTCATTAATTCCTCTCTTTTCTTAAAATATTATTATTATTAAAAAAATTTATATTTTTTATGCATGTTTATTTGTTAAATAAAAATTAACATGTTATTGCGTATGTGTTAAAAATATATGTCATGTCATTGCTTACGTGTCATATTTAACGGACACGTAAGCACTTAACGGATAGAAGAATAAAAAATTCATCTATTAAATAGTTAAGAGACTAAAATTATACCAATAAAGAAGAGTTGAGGAGGGTAAAATTGGACTTTTCTCAAATTTATATATGTAGAGTTTTGCTAATTTACATACCTAAGTAAATCTTCATTTTTTGCTTACAAGTTCTTAACCCTTGGATATGCTCCACGATCCGTGCATATTGATGAAACGGAGCCTTCATTTTTTCCTTCACGTCTCTTCAACTTATTCCGTCCTTCTCCTTCCCTCTTTCTTTCCCGCTTCTTCTTTCTTCTTCCCTGACCCACGCACGAATGGAGCTCTCCTCTCTTCACGAACCTCCGCTCTCTCGGCCAGTCCTCTCTCTGGTCTCGCTCCGCTTCTATGGTGCCTCGCTCCGCCTCTCTCTCTCTCTCTCACTCTATTTCCTCTCTCAATCTCGTCTCTCTTCACCATCAGGAGCCCATTCCCTCTCTCATCTAATCCCTCGGCAAATCTGACCACCGCTCACCATCACGAGCCGATTCGTCGCCGAGAGAAGCCCTAATCCCGTTGTCCAAATTTGACTGCTGCTCAAGGACAGTTGTCTCGGTAAATTACTCCCTTCATTTTCTCTTCGGACCAAGCTTTTAATCAATTTATGTGTATTTAATTTGTAAGTTTAGTGTATATTGTGTATTCATTTTATTTGTGTGTTATGGATGAATTATTAGTTGAATGCCACTCCGGATTTGCACTACATCTGGATCTAAATAAGCGTCATACTTATATTACATTCTACATTAACATTGCATCTACATACTAACTTGTACCAATCAAAATTGTACCAAATCAATATTTGAACTTGTATCAATCATACTCTATGTTGCGTTGACACTTCAAAAATCCGGCCGTGTCCGTATCGGACACAACGCTCTTCGGACACGTGTCGGACACACCACATGGCGTGTCAAATATTTTATTATTAAAAATCGACAGGATACTTCTCAGGACCCTTTTCAGATACTTCTCATGACACTTCTCAGATACGTACATTAGGCTTGTTAGCGCAATTATTGCGCTATTTCATCATCCTCGTATTTTAGAGACTAATTCATCTTACTTTTATATTTTAGTAATTGTGAGACTACACATTTAAAGTGAATTTTGATTATTTAGTGTCAAGTTTCCGTACATAAACATAAAAAACGTCAAATATCTTGTATGCACATATAAAAATGCAACTTCAAATATTATATATATTATATCAATTATAAAATATTACATATAACTTTCTAATTATAAAGTAAAAATATTATGTATAATCCTTTAAAATAAAATAAAATAAAATTGACATAAATAATATATATATATATATATATATATATATATATATATATATATATATATATATATATATATATATATATGTGTGTGTGTGTGTGTGTGTGTGTGTGTCGTGTCCTGATGAATTTTGATTTCACCGTGTCACCGTGTCCGTGTCGTGTCGGATACGATACCTGTGTCCGTGCAACATAGATCATACCAGTCTTACTAGTACTTAATTCAGACCATAAACAAAAATTGAGAAGTCTTTAAAATTTAAAAAGAGAGTTTACAAATTGGCTTCATATTTTTCCATTAGATATCCGGAATTCACATTCAATACATTATACACATCAAAACAAAAGCTTGAACAACCCTAAATATCCGAGACATACACATTCAATCCCAATACAAATCATAACCCCAAAATCATTCACATTCACATTGAACCCATTTTTAAACCTAAATTCTAATACAAATGTCAGCTTGATGGCAGCTCCATAGTTCCATAGTTACATATCTCCCAAGCTCCAAATAGGTGGTTGAGCTGAAAAGAATTCAATAAATTGTTGTGCAAAAAAAACTCAAATAAAAAAACTGCATTATCAGAAAATGCAAAAATTAAAAAAATTCCTTCATATAATGGATGGTTTTATTATCTTTTTTTTCTTGCAACTTGGAATAAAATGAGAGTTATTTTGCAATTATGACATATTGCAGGGGCTATTGTGCAAATTTTGCATTGTATTTTGCTAACTGATAGTCCCAATGAAAAATAATGCACTAAATTCATATGAAAAAAAATGCAGTAACTACAATCATTTTATTGCATGATTTTAAACACCCTAATTAAATCCCAATTCAGCTTAATTAAACTATAATTAGCCTCATTTCATCTTAAAATCCTAATTAGACCTTAATTAGACCCTGATTGACCAAATTTAATCTTAATTAAACCCTAAGTAGCCCCATAATCTTAAAACCCCAATTAAACCTCACTTAAGCTTAATAAAATCCTAATTAGACTCATTTCATCCTAAAACTTAAATTAAACCTTACTTGAATCCTAATTAACCATATTTTAGCTTAATTAAATCATAATTGATCTTCAATTAATCCTAGAAAGGCAAAATTCAGCCAGTAAAACACTATAATCCCCAATTAAGTCAATTCAGAAACCCAGTAAATTTGGCGGTATTTACAGTCCTTGTTAGCAAAATTGAAAAATTCAATCGACTAAGTATGGGAAAGAATGCCTGGATTCTCCTTCACTGGCGACGGGTCGCGCGAGAGAGAAATCGCTACCATGAGAGCTTGCGAGAGAGCTCCTTCTAGAAAGACTTCGTCTGAGAAGAGGAGAGAGCTCCGTATTCGTGCGAGAGAGGAGTGGAGCGAGGCCAGCGACGCGTCGCGAAAAGAGAGTGGCCAGAGCTGAGTACTGGGCGAGGTGCGTGGAGAGAGGCCTCCATTTTCGTAACAGAGAGGATGAAGGAAAAGAAAAGAAACGGGAGGGAAAGAAGTAGAGAAGAGAAAGGGACGGAAAAGAAGCAACGTTTCCTCACTTACTTTGCACGCATCTTGGAGCACATCCAAGGGTTAAGAACTTGTAAGCAAAAATTGAAGTTTGCTTATGTACGTAAATTAGCATCACTTATATATATATATATATATATATATATAATCAATATATTTTGTGATATAATTAAAGTTATATGCACTTCATTTTCCCAGATTTTTACAAATTTTCTATTATGCACCCTCATTTATTTGGATCAAAATCCGCCGCTGCCGACTTTACCTTTGTATATTTTAAAAATAAATAAAAAGATTTTTTACAATAGAATAGTTACAATCCAGAGAAAGAAAGAAAACAAGAAAACAGAGTAATTAATCCCACTCCTTTATTTTCAACTATCTTTGAGCATTCATATTGTGCCAGATCATTCAAATAATTTCAACCATTGGATTACAAGAATGAGATATGAACAAATCTAAACTATTGATTAACTAATGATTTTATGTAGTTATGATATTTTGTGAACTTTTATGTGTTGATTATTTTACAAGTATTTGTACGAGGTTTTCGAAAACCACATCATCTTTTGTTGATAACATTAAGTGTTTTTGATTCATACTAAACCGATTATGTCCAATTGTTTATTACTTGAGATAATTTGTGTCCAAATATTAATTCAAGTTGAAGAAAAGAAGTTCACACATCGAAACATATAATTTTTCTTTTATTATTAAAATAGTGATTGCTAAAAAAATATTGTATTTCTCTTATTACCACCTTCAATATAATTTTGTATGAATTTTCTCTTTGTTTAAACTCCATATTAGTAGGGTTCTGATTTAATTTCTTATTTAAGTATGTAAAAATAACTTAGGAACAAACTTATATTTAAAGAATTAAAATAACATTATTAGATCTTAAAATATAAGATCAACTCTGTATGAGAATGTAAAAAAGATTATATATGGAAAAATATGTAAAATAATATCCATTTAGAAAAATAAATTTATATAATTAGGAAACAGAATCGACTCGGACTGATAGAAAAACTGATGTGGCATTTGATGGCTGTTGAGTCAAGAGCCTGGTTATGCGGTCTGAGAATTGTAGAAACCATGGATTGATAACTCACAAAATATGGTGTACAAGATGGAAAGAGAGGAAGAAAGATTAGTGTTAGAGCATGCCAAATCTTCTTTTCAAAGACCTTGATTCTGATGGCTTTAGGCTCAGGCCTCGTGGGTAGGGGTGAAAACGGTCCGGATCCGGTCCGGAAAATGATCATCCTAGATCCGTATTCATATTTTTTTTCGGATATGGATCCGGATCCGGAACATCCCGGATCCGAATACAGTTTGGATCTTAAATGGATACAGATACGATATTTCGGATATGAATACGAGATCCGAATTTTATTCGGATAATTAAAATGAATATTTAGTACTTAATATAAATATTTATTTTATAATTATCAAATATCATTATACACAAAAAATTTGAATTTTAATAACAAAACATATTTTTACTGGATAAAAATTCAACTATTTGATAAAACTATATAAAATATAAAAAAAAATTGTCAAAAATATATGAATATGTAAGAAAAATATCATAAATTTCATTTGTATAATATTTTATTATATTTTTAAATTAATAATTATTAATTTTATAGCTATTTGAAGATGTTATATTACTAAATTTATAGATATTTCAATTAATTCAAAATTTGGGTCAAAAAATGGGTACCGTATTTGAGAATATGGGTCAAAAAATGGGTACCCATTTTGAATAGTATCCGGATCTGAATCAAAATCTAATACCGTATCCGGATCCGTATCCGAAAAAAAACACGGATTCGGATTTTTCTATTCGGATCCAGTCCGGTCCATTCTGGTCCGGGTAATATCCGGACCGTTTTCACCCCCACTCGTGGGCCTATTAAAAGGTATAAACTTATATATATTTTAGGGTAAATTTCACCGTAGGTCACTCAACTTTCATAAAATGACCAAATAGGTCACCTAACTTTCAATTGTCCCCAATAGGACACTCAACTTTTGATTTGTCCAAATTAGGTTCACCTAGTTAATTTTTCATCCAGTTATTGACGGAATTGACACGTGTATGACACGTCATCGCTGATGTAAGCAGTCAACGTCATCACCAACTTATAACTCAAATAATCATCTCAAGTTTACCAAAATCACGGAAGGTCATCCAACTTTACAATTATTTCACCGCAGGTCACTCAATTTTGAAAATTTATCACAAAATGTCACTCAACTTTTACAATGTATCATATGAAGTCACTCAACTTTAAAAATATATCATAAGAAATCACTTAACTTTACAAATATATCACAGTGGGTCACTTAACTTTAAAAATATGTCACCAAAGATCACTATATTTAATTATATGTTGGTTTAATTTGTTGAGACAATTATGGTTCACGTGAGACTTATTTTTTCTTTAAATTTAGCAAAAGCAAAATAGTTATAAAATATCATTTTTATGAAATATAAAAAAAATTACAAAAAATCTAAAAAAATAAGAAAAAGACTTTTCCAAAAAATATTTTCAGAAAAGAATATTTTTTCAAAAAAATAGTTTTCATTTTTTTGAAAATTATGTTTCAAAAAATATCTTGTAAACAAATACTTATAATAAAAGTATTTTATAAAATACTTTCGTTTTTAAAAAAATATTCTTTCATAGAATATTTTTTCAAACGTAATTTTTTTGAAAATGAAAAATATTTTTTCTGAATTTTTTTATAATTTTTTTAAAATAATATAAAATATTTTTATAAAGTAATTTTGGAAAAATATTGTTCTTGTTATAAAATAGAGAACAAAAGAACAATAAAAGAGAGAATTGGAAGGAGAGAATTTCATTGAATTGTGGATTCTTGAATACAATAGACACTGCCCCCTTTATATATTAGAGGGTGAGTGCTGGCCAAGACGTCTCTTGCCTGATTTAGAATTACAATAAAGGAAATAATATAACCTAAATACAATAGAATATACAGTAGTAAATATCCTGCCATGACTCCTTCCATTCTTATAAGCATTTCCTAATTTATCTTTGCTTAGGGGCCAAGTAATGGACATCCACATTAATTATATTCATAACACTCCCCCTTGGATGTCCATATTTTATCTTTCATATGCATTAGAAGTTGCCTCATTAAAAACCTTACAAGGAAAACCTAGTAGGAAAAAACCTTGGCTAAGGGAAAAAGAGTGTATCGCGTATTATCATTATTTCTCATTATTTCATATATAAATATGCCTCGTTAAAACCTTACTAGGTAAAATCCTATGGGCAACAATCCTAGTGAAGGAAAAAGAGTGCATCATCATTCTATATATTACGCACAAAAGTTACTTCGTTAAAAACCTTGTTAGGAAAAAGAGTGCAGTGCGTATTATTTCTCCCCCTCATATATGCAACTATATGTGAGATGACAAAGTTCAATATCTGTAATATATGCTTAAGAAGAGATCTGCTGGATCAATATTTGAGGAGATTCTTTAAATATTCATTTCACAATCATCATGCTCATGCATGAAAATAACTCAGCATTCTTTATTTCAATTTTCAATACAACAAACAAGTTATCTTGATGATCTTAATGGATGCGATTTCTCCACATTATATCATTGTAATAGATGGATTGTGAAACATTAACTTTTTCAGGGAAATAATATTCAATTTATGATTCAAGATAATATTTTATGCCTTAAAGAATTTAATCTTATATTCTTTTGAATAATATGGTAGCTTTTGGAGCTCGTCGGGAGTACCATAAAGTTCTAAATCATCAATATATATATCAACATTGATAAAGTAAATTTATAGTTTCCTATATGTAATTTTGATCAATTACATAACATTCATTCCACAAATATTCGTTATAGCAATTTTATCACATATCTCAATATTGCATTAATTCGTACAAAGATCTTTGTAATTTAATAAATTAAATCTCTCGAGAGTTTGAAATGCTTCAGGCATTCTAAATCCTTCAAGGATTTTCATTAATATATTGTAATCAAATGAAATATTAATAATTTGCTACTACGTTAATGAGTCTTTCAAGGCCGAGAAAATAAAAAATATAAGTACATATCACAATTTAATTTTCTCATTACATATTCTTAAAACACCCTCTTATAAGTTATACCCGCTTATAAGTTACCGTTATACAATGCCAGGTGTTTGGACTACATGTCCACAATTTTATATTTCACTAGTAAAAATAATGATGCTTTAATCACATCTTTCGATTTGGCCAATACTTTATCTGTCGACATTATACAAATAATTTTAATTCCAGATCCTCATTTTCATTAATAAATCAATTACAATTGCATAAATAAATTTTGATTAATCTTAATTTTATTACGGTTCCATATTTATTCTAGTAGAGACATAATTTATTGAGATCTCATCATTTTCAATATTTTCAATATTATTAGGTTCCTGAACCTCTTCTGGGGTTATTTGCTCGTCTGTGTCTTCTACTTTTTTATCGTTAATATTCTTTTCAGAAGAATTTATTTCTTTAGAAGTATCGTTAACTTCAATTATGCCAACTTTCTTATTATGCTCATTTTTCTTCCTTGGATCTTAATCATTGGAACCGATTGGTCGACCATGCTTCTGGCATATATCAAACATAGAATTATCCAAATGTACTTCAATATAATCATGAGCACATAATGCTGGAATGTATGATATGATAATCATTTTTGCATCAATATAAATAATATAATTGCATGTTGTTTCACATTAATAAATTTATGAACTTCTAGTTCATATTAACTTGTTCGAGGATCTAAGTGAAAGATATTAATGTTGCATTCCATATAAAATATAACTTATATTTTCCAACTCTTGTTTCTCTCCCCTAATGTTATCATTAATTATTAATCAAGTTCTTCAGGACTTTCATTGTCTATTATACCTTGAACATATTCATTAATATTTGATTGTTTCATAACAATCACTTGGGTATTCATTCAATTCTTTTTTCTGGAATTTTGTCTATAAACATCTAACACACTTCATGTGTGTTTTTGGATGATCCTCCAGGGATATCCATCCAAATTAAGATTTTGTCAGATTACTTTTATGAAAGAACAAATATATCTGATAATAGATTTGCTATATTTACAAATGAGTTATAGTTCATATATATAAGATTAAGTATCAAAATTAGATAATGATCAAAAATTCATTACATCAAATTTATAATCAATAAATTATGTAGTGAATAAATTCATGGAATGAAGTTCGAGATATCAAATTATGCAGGACAATTTAATTTAATATATATATGCCCGACTTTTATTTATGACCCATTTTTGTGCGTTGCGGTGGAGCTACCAGAACAAATATTACACATCCAAAAGATTTAAAAAGTATTTACTTGGCTGCAGGCCGGTCACAAATTATAATGGGGAGTATTTATTATAAAATGTTGGTTTTACTCTAATTAGTGTTGCAACATATATCATTTCATGGCCTCAATCAAAAGACGAGCTTTCAATTTATTATTAGGTGCCAATGATTAATTATAATCACTTAACAAGATATGATGTTAGATCAATCTAAGTGCGTGCGTAGGCCAATGCTCAACTATAATCTCAATCAACGTACAATACTCGTCGAGTACTTTGGATGTAACTCACTGATCATCATCAAAACGAGTTGTCATAATTATACAATTCATAAAATATGATCTTAATTGGAATATTTGAGCAACCAATCTCTCAAATACAATATTTCGAGATAATAATAAACATGTATGTGACCATCTAGCAGATGCATCTATTTATACCATAAAATATCTAGATGGTCCAAAGGAAAGAGTAATAGACCCACATATATTTCGATGAATACGCTCAAGGAAATTTGGTGATTCATTCCCAACCCTGGTTTGTGATATCTAACAATTAATTTTCTTTGAAAACATGCAGCACATGAAATTTATTTGATAAAAAAATCTTCTGGTTCTTTAATTGATGTATATTTAAATTTTCTATAATTATTTGCATCATTAGTACTCCGATATTATAAATCATGAAATTTCTATTCAAATCATTGAAATCCTGGTTCATAAAATACTTTTCAAATGAACTTCTAGTTCATGTTTAATGATAAAGTTGCTTTTTAAATTAATGAACTTCTAGTTCAATGTCAAAATCATAAAATTGCTCTTCTAATTAGTGAACTTCTAGTTCATTGTAGTATATGCATTTACTTATGTAGATCATATTTCGTTTATAAGGATACATAATATATCTATTCATTATTGTCTGGTGTATCTGTGAATTAGCAAATATATATTCTGATAGGTAACGAAAAATAATATCTAATACAAATTTTATTTCTTAAAATAAAATAATGGCTCTTCTAGAGTTCTCACTCATGTTTAGTTGCTCTATCTATTGAGCGTACATATATTACGTAAAGTAATAAATATAGTATGTGGTCAAAACAAAATCTATCATGTCCAAGTGAGTCATGTTTAAGGCTTTATTGAAGTGATCTTCATTATAAACATAATTGGGCTTCCTTTATCCTTTTGTTTCCTTAAAGAAACATGATTAAATTCAACGAGATATTTTGATGTACAACAGGTACATACAATCAATACCGAGCATTTTAATTTTACTCTTGGTTTACTCATTTGCGCGGTTCTCTTATTATGACTTCTACCATCTCCTCGTCTAATTTTACAACCACTATTACTACAATGAATTTCATATGTGGCATCATTCACTTCAGGAAATTGGGAGGAATTAGTTGAATGAGATTCATAAAAATTTACTATTTTGTTTAGATTAAAAAAATAGATAGAATGCTAATTCAAAATATTTCTTTTAAGTCTTGCCTCTTTATATCTCTCTACTACAGGAGCAAACAATTAAAAGTAAATAATATTTTGTCTACGGATTATCCTTCACCTTTTTTTTCTCATAAAATTTAAATTTTCAAATTCACATATTTACTAACTTATAATCGCACAGCTCCGGGTGCATTTATTAAAAATAGCATTGCAACTTTATCTCTCTTTATTAATAATATTGAAACTTCAGGTTATCAATAAAAATAATGCTACAACTTCAGGTGCATCAATAAAAATCAGGTTGCAAATACAGGTGCATTAATGAATAAAAGTGAATGTGCATAAAATAAATATACAGAAAAATAAATACGCATAAAAATAAATGTACTTAAAAATAAATGTGCTTAAAATAAATGTGATAAATTTTGCAGCTTCTGGTGTATAAATATAATTGCAACTTCTGGTGCAAAAATAAAAATAAACATGTTATAAACTTAAATATAATAAGGGCAAAAATTAAAGAAAGAAATTAGAAGAGTGAAAGTTCCCATTCATTTATTATTATTCTCATATAATACAAATTAGTAGAAAAACTTCAGGTTTTCAAATACATATCTTTCCTGAAATATTTTTCAGATATTCAATAATCACTCACCGTCTCCATATGATATATGTTCCGGTATATATTTTGCTAATTTAAATTTCTAAGAGACCTAGGGAAAAATTACATAATATTTATAATTATATTTTGTCTCCTTACATTGATATTAGCTCTTTCGGAGCCTTCAATTAAATTAGAGCTACCAAAAATGGTACTTCTGCGTTGTTCATTGTCAGGTGAGAGAAATAGTTTCAGTTTTAGGAATGGTATGCATAATACCACAATCAGTGAGGCACACGTCTTCTTCATTAACATCGTGGCCAATTCAAACTTTGTATTCATGTTCATAGTCTCAATATAACTTCAAGTTAATTTATAGTCTTTACAACTTCAAGTTATTTCTATTGTTCAACTTCAGGTTAATTCTTAATTTTTCAACTTCAGGTTGATTTGTAATTCTTCAACTTCGGGTTGATTAATAATTTCTCAATTTCTAATCTCATAATAATCTTGCAACTTCATGTTGATTTGTAGGTTTCAACTTCGGGCTGAATATTTAATTGCATGTCAATTTGTAATATTTTAACTTCTGGTTGATTAGTAATTTCTCAACATCTGGCTGAGTAATAATTTTGCAACTTCAGGTTGTGTCATATAATCTTACAGTTGTAACTTCTGGTGCATCAAAATAAATAAATAAATAAATAATTGCGAAATCATGAAATAAATAAAACAAAATAAATAAAAGAGAATAAATTAAAAATAAAAAATATTTCCTTTTTTTTCTTTATATCAAATTCCGCTTTACCTTTGTCCGTGTTAGTGCACCTTTAGATTTACATAATGATATCGTAATCGGAAGTAAACATATATCTGTAGACGTATCGAGAGCGATTCGTGCTGATAACGTGTTATAAAATAGAGAACAAAAGAACAATAAAAGAGAGAATTAGAAGGAGAGAATCTCATTGAATTGTGGATTCTTGAATACAATAACCACTGCTCCCTTTATATATTAGAGGGTGAGTACTGGGCAAGAAATCTCTTGCCTGATTTAGAATTACAATAAAGAAAATAGTCTAACCTAAATACAATAGAATATACAATAGTAAATATCCTGTCATGACTCCTTCCATTCTTATAAGCATTTCCTAATTTATCTTTGCTTAGGGGCCAAGTAATGGACATCCACATTAATTATATTCATAACAGTTCTATATTTTATAAAAATGATATTTTGTAACTATCTCATTTTTGCTAAAATCAAGTAATTAATATTTAAAGAAAATAAATGCGTCTCACATGAACTATAATCGTCTCAACAAATTAAAACCAACATATAATTAAAGGTAGTGATCTTCGATGACATATTTTTAAAGTTGAGTGACCCACTGTGATATATTTGTAAAGTTGAGTGACCTCCTATGATATATTTTTAAAGTTGAGTGACCTCTCGTAATATATTTTTAAAGTTGAGTGACCTTTGGTGATAAATTTTCAAAGTTCAGTGACTTGCGATGAAATAGTTGTAAAGTTAGATGACCTCCTGTGATTTTGGTAAACTAAAGATGATTATTGGAGTTATAAGTTAGTGATGACGTAGACTACTTACATCAGCGATGACGTGTCATACACGTGTCAATTCCGTTAATCGATGAAAAATTAACCGGATGACCTAATTTGGACAAATCAAAAGTTGAATGACCTATTGGGGACAATTAAAAGTTGGGTGACCTATTTGATTATTTTATGAAAGTTCAGTGACCTATGGTGAAATTTACGCTATATTTATTATGTAAACTACTTTGCAGTTTGTTATTTCGGTTCATTTGCCTTGAATTAACTAAATAATGGAATGAATTGAGTTTGTTGTTTATTCAAACAGTTAGAATATTCTAGCTGTTACGCGTCTCCTAATAAAGAAAATGTTTGTTATGAACTCACAGTTGATTCTTTTTGAAGAAAACTTTTACGCCTCTTCTAATAAAGAAAATGTTTGTATCGACTGACAATTAATTCTTTTTGAATTAAAAATCAGTTTTTTTCCGAATTTTTTTTTCTTCAATTAGATCAAATAATTTCTGTAAAATCTAATTAATATGTCACTTTTCTGTTTCTCAACGAAAGAGATGCAGAGACCAATATTGGTAGAGATCCGGCCGAAAAGCTCATATTCCCTTCTTGTAAATTCAGAAAATAATTTCATATATTTGTAGGCATTTAAATTTTCTTTCTAATTGATTTTCTCTTTTTTCCTTATTTTTCTTTTCTTTTTTTCTTTTCGAATAGTTGAATTGAACAAGCAGCTCTTGTGCACTTTTCACGTCTTCAACAAAACTGGTGAATATGTTGCATTCAAGGTATATACTTTTTCAATATTTCACACTTTTTCCTCTCTATATTTTCCTTTAATATAAATTTTAATATCTTGTTAATGTACGAAATAACAATAATTTGTAGGTCAAAACAAATTATCCAAATAAGTTTGGTGTCAGACCCAACGCAGGGATCAGACTACCATATTCCAAATGCGATGTTGTTAGTAAGCATTAGTTATATATGAATACTCTGACATAAATTGTAGGGAAATCTAGATAATATCTGTTGGTTATATTTTTAAAATTAACCGAATTAACTAATCAAATAAATTATAAAATAATGATAAGAATGAGACAAACCTGAATGTACATGTGCGATCAAGTCGCGACTGCTCTAAAGACAGATTGACGTCATATAGTGCAGTATTTGTTGTCTATCCGCCTCCAAGGTTCTATACCATGAGAAAGTCCCGTATCCGTTCCGGTAGCACAGTGACAGAACGGGCCTTCATTTCAAAAAGAAATGAAGCCATGCGCCATGATATCTCAAATCAAGTTTATATTTTGTTTAAGTGGAAGAAAATATTTTGGAGGAGGAAGAATAAGAGGTGTTGTATGTATGTTGTATTTTCTCAGAGGAAGAAGGGAAACTTCTATTATAAAGGGAGAGAGAGAAGACTAGATCAATAAAATTAATTCCATTCCAAACTCCCCATTAATTTTCTTTTTTTGTTTTGTTTAAATGACTATTAAAAATTACAATAATAAATTTTAAAATTTAATAATATTATTTATAAATAAATAATATTCAACAATATCTTTATCCTGAAGGTGTTCAAGAATCAAAACTATATTTTTTGTATTTAATTAAAACAATATTTTAACAAAAACAGTAAATAACTGTCCAAAATAATATATGCAAAAACCCCCAAAAACAATATATATTGGTTTACTTAGCCCCAATGAAATACATAACAGTAAAATAGTATCCTATTTCGCTGTCACGGCCCTTTTTCTCTTTTTTCTCTATGGATATATAAATAATAAATATAGGCAGCTACCATCCACTGAATAACCACTAATTTCCTTTTTTTTTTATATATTTTGTTCTCAAAATACTCAAGTGATGTCGAGTTTAAATGACAATAAATAGTTCCGTGAAAAAAATTAATTTCTTATTTGGTGCATGTAAATTACTGTAAAGGAGTGGAGTTCAAGGAATCGACTTTTTTTAAATAAATTTTTTCTGAATTTTATTTTTTCAAAAGCTATTTTTCTGAAGTAATTTTTTTCAAAAGATATTAAAAAAAGTCTCAGAAATAATATGTTTTATAAAGTACGAACGGTTGAACAGAAAGAGGTCCCTCCTACGACTTAGCAGCCTGATAAGTTTCTGGTTCAAGGTGCTATTGTAAGTGAAGAATTGGAAGATACCATGACAGTTGCTGATATCATGAAAATGGTTAGTTTTTTCCTATGTTGCACGGGTGTCGTGTCCGACACGATACGGACACGGCGATACGGCAAATCTCAAAATTCATCAGGACACGGCATATATATATATATATATATATATATATATATATATATATTATATTATATTCTTTTTATGAGTAAAATATATAATTTAATTATTGTATATATTATTTATGTCAATTTTATTTTATTTTAAAGGATTATACATAATATTTTTACCTTATAATTAGAAAGTTATACGTAATATTTTATAATTGATACAATATATATATAACATTTGAAGTTGTACTTTTATACGTGTATGCAAGATATTTGACGTTTTACATGTTTGTATATGAAAATTTGACACTAAATAATCAAAATTCACTTTAAATGTGTAGTTCCACGATTACTGGAATAGAAAAGTAAGATGAACTAATTTCTAAAATACGATAATAATGAAATAGTACAATAATTGCACTAACAAGCCCAATGCACGTGTCTGAGAAGTGCCCTCAGAAGTGTCCTGATAATTTTTAATAATAAAATATTTGACACGCCATGTGATGTGTCCGACACGTGTCTGAGAAGTGTCCGAGAAGCGTCCTGTCCGACACGGACACGGCCGAATTTTTAAAGTGTCTGCACAACATACGTTTTTCAATTAAACTTTTATATTATCCCTTTAGTTACTCTGGGATATTGATTCAATTTAATTAAGACTCTCATCTTGCTCATTTATCTTGTTTATTTTAGTTCAGGGTATGCATTTCGGTATGGTCTTAGGCGGGTTAACCGCTTTTTGCTAAGCTGAGTTGGAAGATATTCTTTACAATTTTCTCCATCTCCTCCAGGAATCAATTTTTCAAGAAGTCTTTTTGTAGTCTTACAAATGCTGCTTATGTGGCGCCTTTGTCTAATTCATCCATTTCAGAAAATAAAGATAGGAATGAAAGAGAATCACATTCAGTTACGGTTAGTTAGTTATCCTGCGTAATTCTTTTAATTGAAAAATTACATTAGGTAGCAAATGACTCATAGTATAGTTGGTAAAGTGTATTACATATGCAGCAAGGGATCATGAGATTAAGTCTCTGAAAACATAATCTTATGTAGCACATATTTAGTAAAATCTTTTAACCGATCAAATATGCGTTGAATCTCAAAAAAGAAAAAGAAAAATTACATTAAGTAATTATTTACTCTCAATTGGGCCTTCGCCTAATGTTTTGTTAAATCAAAATATGAAAGAATTTTAAGCAAAATACAATATGCACATTTGCGAACTCAGTATTAGACTATTAGGATATTTTTTTTAGAAATTCTCTAAAAAATGGATATTTATATAAGTACGAGGGCTAAAGCATAAAATAGCTAAATTGAAGGCTGCTAACTCGAATCACTATTCCGGAATCACAAAGAATCACACCAATAGTAGCGCGAAACGTGGCAGAGAAAATAGAGGGGGCTTGTGCCGGGCAGGTTTCCAGCTGTTAAAATGTGTTTCCGTACAGAGTTACGCGACAAATCTGTGCTCCGCGTAGGGCCCAGTGTCAAAACGCATTTCCATACAGAACCACGTGCGGAAAAATTTAGTGTTCCCTATGCAAAATTCAGAAGGGTGTATTCTTATCGTCAAAAGGATGAATTTTCAGAATTAAGAGGTGTATTGATCGTTCTTTTGCAGTTGCTACCAAAAAAAATAAAATAATAAAGAGTGAAACAACATCTTGCTTTAAAAGAACAACCATCCAGGAAAAAAGAAAAAAAATACTACAATATTGTCGAACAAACAAAACAAAAATATATTTAGTTCACTGCAAAAAATAGTCCCAGAAGATAAAAACAAAGCCAGACTTATATTTTCTTTGCTTCTAGTTCCATTTCATCGTGGAGATTCTTCACGCATTCATCAATGACTTCAAAACATTCTTTGTTTGGATCAGCGTGTGGAATAGCGGCCTTGTTGAGAATTAAATTTTCAAAATAAAATATGACATTATACGCTAAAATTCTCGGATCAAAATCTGATTCTTACTGCAAAAAAAATAAATAAAAAGATTGGTAAAAATTATTGTAATAAAAATGAAGAATATAATTATAACATGAGACAAACAAACAGTATCCTTACATATATAAAGTTTATTCGCCTATCATTCAGAATCGCAAAAATTAATCTAAGTACTATTAATCCTGAATCTTGAATTCTTTCATGTAAGGTGACTTTATCTTGTTTGGCAATATCAAGAGGAACACACCCCCAATCATTCCCCCACCTAACTATTAATTAAAATCAGAGAAAAAACAATGTGCGAACCTCCAATCGAGGAAGCGCTTCAACCATCTGTAGTACTTTGTAGTTTGTGCTATGCGACTTCCATGACCACATGGTTCATACAATCTGATGAACTTGGCTCTCAAATTCGTATGCAGCAGCCACCACTGCAAGCCATCACAAGATTCACTCTTCATAATAAAAAATAGATGCTTCGAATTCTCGAGCTTCTTTTTATACAAGGATGGCACACGAGCATAACATTCCTTGTGTTTAATCTCACATCTAAGGAAATCCTGAAAATAAAAATAAAAACTTAGTACATGTGCATATGTTAGATAACAAAAAATCTCTATCACAAGAATTATTCATATAAACTACATTCAAAGCAAGGGTATATTCTGGTACTATGAAGGGGTGAATTTAGTTTCCTAAATGCCCACATTCAAAGCAAGTATATATTCTGGTACTATTAAGGGGTTAATTTAGGTTCTTAAATGCCTACATTCAAAGCAAGGGTATATTCTGGTACTACGAAGGGGTGCATTTAGCTTCCTAAATGGATACATTCATATATACAATTATCAGTATTGAGTAAGATGGAGAAATGAATGTCCAATTATTATGTGGCGAGAGACATAAATTCCTTCTTAGCAGGAGCCAGCAAGCCTCCATAACCTATTTTTATAACAAAAAAAAAATTCTTATGTATAAGTGAAAAATGAACTTAAGTTGAGAAACTTATAAAAAAATGAGTAAAATAAAGAAAAGACAACAACATACATCTTCGTGCAGATCTCGCCCTCTCAAAAGATCAAGTACTTGCGAGGCTGACAATACTTGATACGTAGACAACCGGGTTCTTGGAATTCGGGTATTCGTTTATTCTAGTCCAATGGTCGATCTCTTTGTCCAATTTCGAACTCTTAGACTGTTTGCCATGAAACTTAAACCGCTTACTAACTGTTTTCTTACCCTTTTATAGAACGGATCGGTATACGGGCTGTGATAAGCCCGACGACGGATGCGGCAAGCTGGGACTTCGATACTAGTGAGGTGTTTTTCTTGATGTCCTCATATGTCATGTAGAGATCTTCCATGCTCTCGGACTGTTCCAACAAAGACCTGTCTCCAAATTTCCTTTTCTCCACAGTTTCAGCATAAAGAATCGTGGCGTTGCTCGCGGATTCGTCTGCCGCTTTGGGGGACTTTTCGGGCGCGGGAGGGGGGGGGGTTAAAATGGGATGCCAGTAATTCATCAATGTCCTCTTTCACTGTTGAGACAGTTTCGATCGAGTCCTGCATTTTTGCGTTAAGACTTGAGTTGGTTTCGATGGGGTCTGATGTTTCGGTGGGTGAAGGCGCTTTTAGTTTCTCCTCGGGGTTCCGTGACTGATTTACCATATCTTCGTTTTGGAGTTTTTTAACAGTGGGAGACCAAGGGAAACCCAACAAAATAGATGGGGATTCTTTTGCAAAATTTGAGTGATCGACCAAATGCATAATGGCATCCATTTGAGCACCTACGTTAGCCTCCTTAATTTGTGTTTTTGGAATTTCATTATTTTCATCAGGTGCGCCAGCCGCCTCTGAGAGTTAAAAAAGATTTATATAAATATAAGGGGTAAATTTTATTTGAAAATAGATTAAAATTTATGAAATATACCTTTCGATTCCGAAGGCATTGTGGTCTTTGCAAGGGTTTATTTGCTCTGTGAAGAAGTTTCTTCACAAACGTTTCTTTTTCTATCCACTGAAAAAAAAGATAGAAAAGGGTTAAAAAGAAGAATATTAATATACAGGGTAAATTAGTACCTTCTGGGGGGTGTTCATCAGCAGCTGGAATGTTTGTACCTGTATTTCCTTCACTTTGTGTTTTCATATTGTCAAAAACTGGTTGTTTGCCTACTTTAGGTGGATGTTCCGGTTTTGATCGGTCTTTCAAGTTTTTCTGAGGGTCGGGATCATTTGGTTCGATAGGACTTTTTGTGACATCAATAATTTCTGTCGGTTCACTACGCCAGTCGATACTCCGCATGCCGTGGTTGATTATGAGATTTTTATTTTTGTATCTCGGCAAATCAAGCATTGAGTGAATGTTACCGGTTGTTTTAAATTTTTTTCCCACCCCATCTCTTTTATCGTAACCACACAAAATTCAGTTGTAATATCTCGGGATGCCGCCTCGATACCGAATTAATTCGCGAGATTGAGTTCTTTCGTAAAAAGAAACCTAAAAAAAATGAAAGGGTGAGAATATTATAGGGTGAGAGTAGGGGTATACTATTGTAATATAAAAGGGTGAATGTAGTTACTTAAAGGAGTATATTATTCAAACATGAAAGGGTGAATTTAGGTAACAAAAGGTGTATATTCACATGAGAAAAAAAAGATAATGAGAAAATGAAACGTACAATAAGAACGACGGTGCAGCCAGGAAGTCTTCTGCAAGTCTTGACCTCATTTTGTCGATGAACCTCCATTTTTGGAGCCCATCTTTGAGAGGACGCAATCCGAACACTCCGCTATCTTCTCAGTTAGAACATAGTGGACGGTGTCAGCCCAGTTATATTGCCACAAATTTTCGAAATCATCAACAAGATGAAAGAATTGAACAAGGATGTTCTTGTTTGAGCTAGAAAACAAGAAGACATTAAACATGAGCATCACTAGTAGTGAAACCACATGTTTAGGTTCTCGGTTGTTGCTGAGGAGTTCTTTGATTTTGGTTTGTAATGCAGTAAGGGCTATTTTTCCAGATTTTTGAAAATTTGTTGCCCAAATTTTCGATTCTTTCTCTGAGTTTATGATTTTGTGTCTTGTTGTTAATATTGGATGGCCAATCCTTTTTAATCCCAATGCTAAAGATACATCAGAACTCGTAAAGGACATAATCTCTTTATTTATGAGAAAACCCATGTGATCTCTATCACATTTCGAAAGGAGATAATGGAGAGGCGCGGCAATGCAAGGTTCATGTTGGGGCAATGTAAGGGCGGCAACCAGCCAGTGGGTATTGGTAATCGTTGTTCATTTGCTAAGGAAGACCTGCTTCTAAAATTTAGAACTTAGATTTTATGTCCATGCATCAAACAACATCAGCTAAAAATCATATTTTATATCCATTTTTGTTATTTATTATTATTATTGTTGTTGTTGTTGTAGTTAACTTTATACTTGAAATTTTGGTCCTTCTATTTGGTATTAGAACGTGCCAGGAAAGGTTGTGCATGAGGTGATGTTACCAGTTTTTTATGCACAACATCAGTCAAACTATTGGGGGACTAATCCAAATACAACTGATGAATTGGTGCAGATCGAGCCCCTCGAGCTGAGATTCCCTTGTATGTCTTTTCTTTTGTTTTTTAACCCTGTTCTATTTTTTCCACATGTGAAAGTGTCATTTTTTTTTTCTTTTTATTGAATGAAAATGACTCAAACTAGGAAAATACCCGGGCTACGCTGCGGGTATTATATTTTTCAATTGCTCATTTAATGTGTATATCTTTAACAAATAAACAACTACATAAAATAATTGTTTGAACTTCTACTACAACATAAAAGATTATAAAAGCATTTATATTTATATTTTTCTTAGTCAATAAATTTGATATTTCAGACTGCCTTATATAGAAATTGAATAATAAAAATAGAAAATGAAACAAAAATCAGAGATTCTTGCTATTATATTCAAACATTTTTTTCATAAATATTCTCACGAACATTAATCCCTATCATGATGATATTCTAATTTCTCCTCACATAACCTCAACATATATTAACCTCAACCAATATTGAAATAAGATTTAAACCTAATAGAAAGAGAACCAAACTAAACACTGAATCCAAAAGTTCAAAACATTAATTCAACCAAAAAGAAAAAATAATAATACAAATCATATGATATCAACTTGAAATACAAAATATATTTCTATTTTCAATAGGCACCAACTACCAAACTTGCAGTCATGGACTCCGTCCGCGTGGTTTGAAGTTTTCCTTTTACTCATAAAGAAGATAAAATAACAAAAATAAAAAGGAAAAAAGTGATTGGAGCAAAATGGGCACAATTATCATCCATTGTTAGCAATGGTATACTTATTGCCTTCGTGGTGATCATGTATTATTTTCACTTGTTCTGTAATCGAAAGATGCAAATCTTTTAGCATCTGAGTAACTCAAACATCACAAAGCATACCAGCTGAACTAAAAGTAAAAAATTCAAAATACCAACATTAAATGTATAATTAAAAGAAGTGAGTTAACTAAACTTGCTGAATATACACAAAGAAGATGAAAACTGTAGAGTTTATGTGGATTTTAATAATTTTAATAATGAAATATCTAGGGTTTGTTATTTTTATACCACTTGCTCAGGAATTAAAATCAAGCAGAGGCTGAAATCTGAGCTGGCATTGCCATCAGAGCCTATCATTATATAAAAATAACTTAAAAAAGGTAAAGTTATGAACTTTTATGATGAGAAATTAGAAAATCTCCTATTTATTTTACCTTGAGTAAAATGCGGGCCACAATTCTTATGCTCATTCGCTCCAGTTTAAACTATAAATAAATTAAAGATATTTTGGTAAGTGAGAAATAGAACTTTTTTAAAATAAATAAAAAAATTGAAATGAGGATTTAGGTACTTGATAAAGACGAAGAAAGCAGAGATTCGGCGATTCACATCCAAATTGTACTTTTGAGCTGAAACCTGAAATAACACAAAAAAGGATTCCTCTCTTCCGTCTTTTCAAGTGGCTTTAACTAAGTTCAAACTGGAAATGAATGGAGGGGCGATCCACAGGGCACATGGGAGGCGATATCAACGAAGCTCTGATGGATGGTGCCACTCTTTACCAAGGAACTCTGTCTCTTCTCTCTCCTTCTCTCCATTTGACTATCCTCATCACATAACTCACTCTTCTCACTACTCTTCTCACAGAAAAATGTCACAAAGCTTCCATTTCAACAAAACAAAAAAAATAAGGAAGGGGTATGTAAGACCACAAAATCGAGTTGCCCTCTCCAACGAGCAGGATACTGCCTCTGCCAGAAAACACCATACTCCTCCCTTACGCTGGCACTCAGAGACTTACGTATGTACCAGTAAGGGTGACTAGCGAAACTATGGCTTCTCTAGCCTTAGGAAGCAGTCGCGAACTGATTCAACCACACGTCCAAGCGAAGCTTACCACTACAATGACAGGCGAAGATCAGACCAATCAGGTGAAGTCTCCGAAGGGAGCACTCAACACTAACACTGCCGTCCACTCAAAAAACACATCGCCAGTCGGTGAAGAAGAATCTCCGGAGGGAGCTAACAGACCCTTCACGGGGCCACTGGCTCACCGGCTGTCGTACTCCTCAGTCGTGAACGCGGCTCAAGCGTCTCGCAGGGGAAAAGAACCCACGACACAAATTCAACTTTCTTTTGAACAACAAACAAGAAAAAGAAAGACCCGAACTGTCATGTTCTCTGACTCAACCTCGGAAATCACTTCTGATAAAGAAACTATACCATTGGGACAGATCCCTCCTCACTTCTTACCAATAGATCACTCAAATCCATTTTAGAAAGACAAGTGCTTTAATTACCTTGACAAAGGCCATTTCACAATAAACTGCAACAAATCTCATAATTGCATTCTTTGTGGATCCTCCAAACACACTATACGCTTCTGCCCTAAAATTGTGAAATCACAAGAAGAAGCATCTGATGCTATTTTCCAAAACATGGAAGGGGTTTTTGGAGATGATAAATTGCCTGACAGACCGGGGGAAACTGAAGTTTTCATCGATCTCTCTCAAGAAATGAAAGAAGAAATTAAAACAATGAGTCAGGCGGTAATAATCGATGGATCAGAGGTGAATGAATCCACTCGAGACAAATTGAGATCAATGTTAATTCGAGCTTACTCTTGGGGAAAGAACCGGTTCGTACTGGTGTATCTTAAGAAGGCCAAATATCTCCTCCTATTGCCGGCGGCCATCCCTCGAGCAGTCTTTCTTAGAGCCCGCCTTCAAGCAATTTATGGTGCAGGATTTAAACTGACACCCTGGTCAATATCTCAAATCTCTAAACCTGTTACAAAGACTTTTACTGTATGGTTGCAACTTCTCTATCTCCCAAGCTTCTGTTGGCAAACAGAAACTATCAAGAAAATAGTTTCTTCTTTCGGCAAATTGCTAGGTCATGGTCCTCTTAAGAAAGTGCCAACGTTAGAGGTGCTGCCAGTAGCAATCGAAACAACAAACCCTTCAAAAATACCACACATGTTGAAACTCATAATAGAGGATGGTGTATTCGTTGTTCCTGTGATAGTGAATTGCAGGAAAGAACAAGACTCCCCTTCCAATTTGAACACACTCACCATAAGAATCAACAACCCTATAGCCACTCCTAATCATCAAGCCACGGTGGAGGTACATGCGCCAGTCACTATGGTGCAACATACCATAAACCGGGGACAACAAGCGAAAGAAACTGAGTCGGTGCCGTCAACTCCGGCAGCAGCAAAAGAAATATTCAAGCAAGCTTTACATGATTTCGATTACGTGCCAATGTCACCGCCTCAAAATCCAACCTCTCTCCGACAAGAGGGCACCGACAATACTGATCAACACGTCAGACCAATCTATGCGTATAACTCCCCGGAGAAATCACCAGAACGGATGGAGGTTGAATCATCAGAGGCGGAGACACCGGAGGGCAGAAACCCGAGATCCAGACGTCATGTCGATACCCCACCGGCAATGGTTAACATGGATGTCTGTAAAAGTATACCCGCTTCTTCATACCCTAAAAAATCATTGGAACGCACCTTGTTCGAATTAACTGGAGAAAAAAGGATCCAGTTGCCTTCAATGGAGGAATCCAGACAAACTGAAACTGGAGAGGGAGATAAAAACCCTCACCTACTGACCTGGGGAACCCAATCCTTGGAATGCGATACAGAGGCAGCACATAGAACAGGAGGGCACCCATCAATTTTCACGGATGAGGCCATCATGATGTTGACAATCCCCTCCACTCAAAACACGCCATGTCAGACATCCCCTACTGTTGACAACGGCTCTCAAGGTATAAATTCAAATATATCTTTTCTCTTTTCAGATACTGACACAACAGTAGGGACAAAGAGGGATATTGCATTAAATGAAAAAGAGAATGATGAGATCGTGCATGGCCTTAATCCTACCCCAAATATTTTAAACACAAAAATCACATCACTCTCTCAACAGATAATAAAAAAATCTAGACCAAATAATAAAAAAATCCCAATCTCAAACATCTCCCTGTTTAAAAAAACTGTTGCTGGTAATCTTACCGATAATTCACTCTCCTCTAAAAATACCTCCCTGGATAAAGTAATGAATGGGCCCAAAAAATCTAAAATCTTAGCTACATATATCAAAACAAGGCCCAAATCTCTTTCTATTTCTTCCTCTAATATCTTAATGGGCTTGCGTAAATCCACTAGAAAACCCAAATGTGTTAAGTTTCATGATGGTACATCAGTAGAAGGCCTTAAAAAAAACAAAAAAAATAATAAAAGGAGAGTCCTTAGAAATAAAAAGAAAGTATACTCAAATATTAAAGCCTTAGAGAATGAGATGATAAATCCTTCTGCCTTAGATGATGAGTCAAATAATACGGTACATATGGCCTGTGGGGCAGTAACATCTTTTAAATCTACTTCTAAAGAGGATGCAAGCTCATCAGGATTTGATAGTGTACCCAAATTGAATATTCCAACAGTACGTATTATGACTAAGTCAACTCTTAAATCTTGTCTTAAAAAATACCCGCCACAGCTCCCTTATCTACTACTAATCAGTCTAATAATATTTGTTTAAATGCAAATCTAGTAGCAATCTCTAATAAGAACCAGGGAAATGATGAGGAGAAAGAACCCAGCCTGGACAAGGTGGAGTATGAGGAGGCTAGCATAGAAAGCATCCATGCTTTCTAAGGGAATGGGCTGAAGCCATTCCTGTAGAGATCTACTCTAGAACTATCTATCTATTTTGTTTTATTTGTTTTCAATGAATGTACACTTTAATTCTATTTTTCTTTTATTTTGGAACGTAAGGGGCCTAAACAACCCTGAAAAATGTAAGACGGTTAAGGACTCGGTCCGTGACGCCTGTTGTAACATCTTTTGTATGCAAGAGACAAAATGGGAGAGTCCCAATTTCTTTCACATGAGGCGTGTCGGCACGTCTAAATTTAAAAACTTTGATTATAAAGGTGCTCTTGGCACTAAGAACGGGTTACTCACGTCATGGAGTAACGCCTTTTCCCTCATCTCTTCTTCTCAAAACGACTTCTCTCTTACCGTTCACCTCTCCTCCAAGGAGGGATTCAATTTCTTCTCACTAATACTTCTGGTCCGACTGAGGACACTCTCAAATACCCCTTCCTTCAAAGTCTTCAATTACTAGCCGAAGAATTCTCTATTCCTTGGATATTGGTAGGGGATTTTAACATCATTCGAGATATGGATGAAACGACGGGTGACAACCATAAGCTTGAACACATCAATGAGTTTAACCACATTATTAACGAACTTGAGTTGGTAGAGGTACCTCTCACGGGTCGGAATTTTACTTGGTCTAGTAAGAGACCATCCCCTACTTTCTCCCGTCTCGATGTTTCCTTTCGCATCACTTTCTTTCTCTTAATACGCTCTCATCTCTAATTGACTTTCCCACCACCACATCCGATCATGCTCCACTCAAGCTAGAGATTAAGAAAGTACGACGGAATCCACTGCTACCTCCTAAATTGGAAAGGTACTGGTTGCGCTATCAAGAGGCAACGATACTAACACAAGACAAATGGAGCTCTCTTCCCTCTCATCCTAACTCGTCTTACTCATTCATAAGGAAGTCGAGAAACATATTACTGGCATTGAAAGGATGGGCTAAGGATAAATTCTCCTCAAGCAATGCCGAGCTTAAGGATGCAAAAGATGTAACACAATACCTAGACCGAACGGAGGAATCAAGGCACCTCTCAACGCAAGAGTTCGCCCTTCGTATTTCACTTAGGGAAAGAATTCATGAAATCTCTAAAAACCAAGAAGATGCTTGGCAACAACACTCCTCTTGTACTTGGCTCCAACTTGGGGACAAAAACACCCGGTATTTTCATTCTATTGCATCTTCCAAGCGACAAGCAAATTTTATTCCAAGAATTCTTATTGAAGGTAACTTCATAACGGATTCAAATGTCATTTGCCTTGCCTTCTCCTCCTACTACAAAACTCTTCTAGGTTCGGCTCAAACCTCTCAACTCTATTTCCCCTCTTCTCTTTACCCCCCTTCTTTCGACATTTCTATACTTCAATGTCTAACCGAGCCCATCTCAGAGGCCGGGGTAAGGCATATTATTTCCGAACTTCAAAGGGGAAAATCCTCCGGCCCGGATGGACTACCATCCGAATTCTTTCAAAACCATTGTGACCTCATAAAGGAGGACATGCTTAGACTTATTTCGGATTTCTACTCTAATTCTCTCGATCTTTGGCGACTCAATAAGTCCACCATAACCCTTATCCCCAAAAAGGAGGATGCCCAATTACTCGAGGATTTTCGCCCTATAAGCGTCATAAATGCGCCAATTAAAATCATTACTAAAATTCTAGCCAATCGTCTTCAACGGGTGATACCGCTATTGGTGCACAAAAATCAAACGGCGTTTATTAAACAACGGTCAATCATGGAAACCTTTCTCGCCACAAGAGAGATCCTTAATTTCTATAATAAACGAAAGATTCCATGTGTCATGCTCAAAGTGGACTTTAAGAAGGCGTTCGATAGCGTGTCGTGGCCTTACCTCATCCATCTCCTCTTATCCCGTGGCTTTCTATACCGGTGGATTAATTGGATCCATAATTTACTCATAACTTCAAGTTCGCGTATCAAAGTGAACGGTATTTTGGGGCCCGCCTTCTCGCACCAAAAGGCTTTCCGTCAAGGTGATCCTCTCTCTCCTCTTCTCTTCAACTTGGTAGCCGATTCTCTCCAACAAATTCTTCACAATCTTACTCCCCTCCTCACTAGTGCGGCCATCCTAGCGCCTCAATCCTTGCAATATGCGGATGACACGGTAATCTTCATTGAGTCTCACCCTCAAAATTTGAAGGTCATATCGTTAGCGCTTGAATTATTTGCGGAAATGTCCGGCCTTCGAGTAAATTGGCCAAAGAGTAGATTCACGCCCGTTGCCATTCCCGACCAGTTTATTCCCATAATAGAAAATATTCTCCATTGTAATCGGCAATTCTTACCCATCAAATATTTGGGTCTCCCCCTTACCCTCAAAAAGCCACGAAATGTGACCTTCCTCCCTCTTATAAAAAAAATGCAAGATAGAGTTGACTCCTGGCGGAGCAAACTTCTCTCCTATTGTGGCCGAAACACCCTTATCAAAGCTAACCTAGGGGCGCTCCCCGTCTACTTTATGCAAGCCTTCAAGCTCCCTAAATGGGTTATCAAGCAATTAAATCGGGTTATACGCTCTTTCTTTTGGAAAGGCGAATCCTCATGCTTGGGAGGCAAATGCCTTGTCAAGTGGTCTCGGGCCTATCTTCCTAAGAAACATGGTGGTTTGGGCATCGCCGACCTAGCTTCCCAAAACAAGGCTCTTCTTCTTAAATGGATTTGGAAACTAGACAACGTCAAGGACGGGCTTTGGGCACAAATGGTCAACCTTACTCAAGGTATTTCCGACTCCATCATGCTAGGTCAACTTTCCCATTCTTCTTCTTCCTTCTTCTTGAATGACTTATCGTCCTCCATACTTCCAATCTATAATGCCTCCACAACATTAGATGACCTTTCTTCACGGGTCATGTGGAGATGGAACCCGAATGGGATTTTCTCATCAAAGTCGGCATATGCATTTATTAGAAATCCGGGGTTAACATTTCGATGGTCTACGAGATTGTGGAAGATTAAATGCCCCCCACGGGTTAAATTATTTGCATGGCTACTTCTCCATAATAAAGCCCTAACGGCCGAGAACTTGGCAAAGAGAAGATGGCCAAACAACGAGCGATGCGTGATGTGCAACCTCTACTTTGAAGACAGGAATCACCTTTTCATTGGATGTTCTTTTGCAAGGTGGTACTGGCGAGCCGCCCTTGGCCATTTTCGCATAACTGCAAATCTGGAGATCCCTTTTGACGATTTATGGCTACATCACCAAACTCTTCTTTCAAAAGAAGAAGAAAAAAAATGGGATATTCTTTGGGTGGCGGGACTTTGGACGATCTGGCTAGAGCGAAATAGACGAATATTCTCAAGCACTTCAAGATCACCAGATGCACTACTCAGATGGGCGGCCAAAGAGGTTGCTTCCTGGGTGGATCATTGTTAATGAGCTAACTAGCTAGTTACCCTTTTTATCTCCCTTGTTTTTCTGATATTTTGTTTTCTTTTAATTTTATGTAAACCATTGTAAGCAAACATGCGATCGCATGCGATTACAATTCAAAAAAAAAAAAAAAAAGAAACAACATATATGATATTCAGATATATTACACATAAAAGAAATATTCTAACACCATAAACTATTTAGTCTACAATCTTCACTGCATAAATTGAATTGTAACTCATCCATCCTGATATGAAGCTTAAAAGATGATGTAATTAGTAATAATAAATTGTATAATAGTATAAATAATTAAGTAAATTTGGCAGCTGTTACACAAGGAAGCTGAATTCAGAGCAGCACATTGTGCATCTGCTTCTTCTATCCTATTAAATGAAAAGGTAAAAAAAATATCAATGAGAAAATACATATTTTACAAAGTTTTCACCAGTACACATGCTGTACTTCTTTTATGCTAGAATTTGCATAATAATTCACAAAAAAAATACCAAAAAAAATCAAAACTTTGACTTGCTAAACAAAAATTTCACAAGAAAATCATCAGGATTAATCGAAATTAGATAAGGTCTGACATACCTCAACAAAATACATGGAGCTAGGCCTTCAATGCCAAAGTAAACGACAGAGACTCCTCTCTGTCGTGGCTGTCTCTCCTCGCTCAGATGCGACTTTACTGAACAAAATACGCGGCGCCAAGCACGAACGACTGCCAATCGGACAAGAGTTTCTGCACAATAACGCCAGGCACGATTCTTTTATTCCCAGATCCATTTCAAGGCAACAGCAGAATATAAAACCCCCATTTTAGAAACCTAATAGAAAAATAACCAGCAATCAGAAGAGAGGTAAAATTTATGGACCCCACGAAGTAAAAACAATGGATTATTTATGACCATACGAAAAAAATAGATATTAGATGAACTCAAAGAAAAGAATAAAACTAACTCATAACACCAAATCAGACAAAATTTATGCACAGCATTTTGATGAAATTTGAAGGGCCAAGATAAGAACACGTTGTTTCCTTTGGAGAAGTTACATGCCGATGAAAAATAAAGATGGGGGGTTTAAATCTTCATCCACCAGTTGATTCCAATGGGATTCAAACTTCTATGTTTCTATATCTGATCTATTTTAGTTGACTAACAATTAGAGACCAATGGCAATTTAGGCCTTTTTTTTTATCAATAGTAGTTTGGCATGGCTAGCTGCTAGCCTAATTGGTATATTGAGAGTTCGAGATGTTAGAACTTAATTAGTACCCCAAAAAAATGAAAGTATGAATTTACATCTTGCCAATTCATTAAAAATATATACTTTTGTCAATATCATTTTCTTCTGTTATGATTTTTTTCAAATTCTTTCTTCTCTTTCTTTCTCTAAAAGATAAACTGCATGAGAATATGAGTGCCTTTTCAGACCATAAACAAATCAAACGAATACATTGCATTCAAGGTATCATTATATTCTGCCATTATTTAATAGTTCATCATTTCCTCTTAACTATAATTCAAAATTCTTTTTAAGATATGATATGAATAGATAGCTGTTCTCTATATTTTTTGTTGGAAACAGAAAACTAATATTTGGTAGTTTTTGAATATCGATGTTGTGTGTTTTTGCAGGTCATAACAACGAGGCCCGATGAATATACGGTTTCCCCTAACCATGGGCTCATGAAACCAAGTTCTGATATTAATATTGTTGGTAATGTTCTTTGCATTATATATTAAATAATAATAAAAATAATACTTGTGTAAATAAACTTCCCTTCCTCTTTCATAAATGGGCAATCATATGTGATGTGTTATTATCACGCATGCTTTACTTTTCTTTGCATATAGTATATATTCCATTTTGTACAGTACCAGTGTCTCAATAGATTATCAAAGCAGTAATGTAGTGCTAGTCCAGTAGTTTGTTGAGTGGTTTGCTTGTTCGATAAGTTACGGAAAGAACTCTACAATTGGATTTATATGAGAAATAATTTTTGCTGTCACTATTTATTTTTCTATGGGTCTAACAAGTATTCTTGATCATGACAAGCATTCCCTATGTCACGACCCAAAATCATCATGCACAACACATATCGATATATATATAGAGCAATAGCAGAGTCAAAACAATACAAACCATCTCTCACCATGTAAAACTAAAAACAAGATCTACAAACTATAAATACAACTACGACTACTAGATAAAAATATACACTAGTGCTGGCGCTCTCTGCTACGCTCTCAAAAGAATCTAAAAGATAAATACTACACTTCTATGAAACACTGCCACCACTTATAAGAACTACCACTTGCTACAAAAAAATTATTACTTTATAATATTATAAGTGGTACTACTGAAAATATGCATATAAGTATATTTAAAAACTACGATAAGGTTGGCAACCACACGGGACCCACTCATAGACTGCAATCTCGGATCTACTTGAGATAAGTCAGTCTGCTGCACTCTCAACCACACGAGAGTGGTGTCTCCAACTTTGCCACAGTGGAAACACGCCCCCTCTAACCACCCGAGGAGACCGTCTTCGTCACGTCTAACAGTTTGTAAGTTTCGGTAGCTAGCCGAAAATCACTCTCTGGTACCAGGCCCACTAAAAATGTCTGTACATGTGTCTTCCTCATCCACTCGTATAAAAATAATATTTTTCTACCACTAACATTAATACCACAAGATTTACCACGTACTACGTATTTCTATTGAAAATAACTACATTTATATAATATATTGAAAATGAAATAAATAAGTATATAAGTAATTAAATAAATAAATAATAAGATCTTTTAAATACTACCATTAAAATTGTCTAGGAATATATTTTCTAATGACTACAAGAACACTGAAAACGGATACTGAATGGAGAAGTTATGAATATTTTACTGAATCCAATTCTACTGATCAGACACATCAGTCTAAAACTGATTTCATTCTACTGATAGCAACTACAACTATCTACTGAATAGAAATACTCAAATACTCAACCATGTATTTTATCTTGGCCTAAAAGCTTATTAATCCAACTATTAATTAATTGGATCATTATAAGTAGAAGGTCCAATCCATTTAAATTTAATTAAACATGGCCCAACTCCACAATTAAATCCAACTCATTAATTATTCTCATCCCAATAAGTATTAAAATTCAGCATATTAAATTTGGCCCATACATTTTTCTTAGTTAAATAATAATCCATTTAAATATTAAAATCCAGCCCAATAACTCTCGGCCCAACAGATTTTTAATTAAAAATGCTTAATGGATATTAAACCCGAACCCTAAAATCCGACCCATTTAGACTTGAACCCGACCCAATAACTTAAGCTGCTCTTTTCTCTCTCTTTCCCTTCCGCCTCCTCCTTCCTCTTCCATTTCTTCTTCTTCTCCAAACCGAGCTTCACTCAACCTCCTCTCTCCCCATGAAAATGAGCCAATAGATGGTCGGAACGCCACCAATCAGACGCCCAAACCACTCTCGGTTCATATCTCAACTCATAAAATCCATTCCCCTTCTCTCTACTCAATTTTAATTCATCCCCAAAAGCTAGGGTTTATACTATTCCGAGTAATACTCGATTTTAATGGCAATACACACAAGTTCCTAACTCACATTGAAAGTAAATATGAGCAATTACCTCTAAAAGCTCAAGCTTTACTATTTGGGCGACCTCTTCTTGTAAACCAACTTCGGCAAAGTCTTCTGACCCGAGCTCCGATCAACTCGCCCCTTCTCGACTCTGCTCCTCTCTACAGACGTAATTATTCCCTCTCTCTCTAACCTTCTCTCTTCCTATTGAGAGGAAAAGGGAAATATGATATTTGAGTTTATCTTATGTTTGATTTTTTGAGAGATATTGATATCCAAATAATATAAAGAATATGACACCGTTTATATTTCACTGGCCAATAAAAAATGAAATAAATATTGGGCTGAGATGTTACATAGTGTGAAAAGGGTTCAATCACTAGCATTCACAAGCAGCTCAAAGGCAAGTTACTCTTTGGCCTTGCAAATTTTCACTTTTTTTTTTCTTTTTTTTTTTTATGACATTCTTCCCTCCTTATAGAAATTTCGGCCTCGAAATTTTACGTACCTGCGATACGAAAAGTTCCGGATATTTCTCCTTCACTTCTTCTTCATGTTCCCATGTCGCCTCTCGAGGAGAATGGTGTTGCCAACGCACTTTAACAAGCGCTATAACCTTATCTCTTAACACATGTTCCTTCCGATCTAAAATCGCTACTGGCTTCTCAACATACGTCGCATCCTCTCTCAACTCAAAAACTCGTGGCGCAAGTACATGCGACGCATCCAGTACATATTTCCTTAACATTGAAATATGAAAAACATTATGTACACCCGCCAAACCTGGAGGTAAAGCAAGCTTAAACGCTACCGGTCCAATCTTCTCCAGTATCTCGAATGGACCTATATATCTAGGCGATAACTTGCCTTTCTTTTCAAAACGCATAACACCTTTTGTAGGTGATACTTGCAAAAACACATGTTCTCCTTCCTCAAATTTAATTTGTCGACGCTTCTTATCTGCATAACTTTTCTGCCTACTTTGTGCGGTTAATAATCTCTGACGAATTAACTGCACTCTCTTCTCCTCTTCTTGTACCATATCCGGTCCAAGAAATTTCTTCTCGCCCACCTCATACCAATTTACTGGTGATCTACACTTCCTCCCATAAAGCGCCTCATAAGGAGCCATTCCTATACTCGAGTGATAGCTATTATTATAAACAAATTCCGTCGTAAATAAGTATTTCAAACTCTTATGATCAGTAAAAATCTCAAATTTCTGACCATACAGATAATGCCTCCAAATTTTTAACGCAAAAATAACAGCAGCTAATTCTAAATCGTGCGTCGGATAATTCTTTTCATGCTCCTTTAATTGCCGCGATGCATACGCTAGTACTTTGCCATTTTGCATGAATACACATCATAAACTGCAATACGAAGCATCACTATAAACTACGAAACCATCTCCACCAGAAGGAATAACTAACACTGGCGCGCTAGTTAATCTCGCCTTTAATTCTGCAAAACTCTTTTCACAATTTTCATCCCAAATAAATTTCACCTTCTTTTGAGTCAAGCGTGTCAGCGGTAACGCAATTTTCGAAAAACCTTCTACAAATCTTCTGTAATAACCCGCGAGACCAAGAAAACTACGTATTTCTGTCACACTACTAGGCCGCTTCCAGTTGAGAACCGCTTCTACTTTCCTTGGATCTACAGAGATACCTTCACCCGATATTACATGTCCAAGAAAAGATACCTCATTAATCCAAAATTCACATTTACTTAATTTCACATACAACTTCTCCTTTCTCAAAACCTCCAACACAAGTCTCAAATGTACCGCGTGCTCCTCTCGACTCTTCGAGTAAATCAAAATATCGTCAATAAAGACAATAACAAACCGATCTAAATACTCGTGAAAAACACGATTTATTAAATCCATAAAAGCTGCGGGTGCATTCGTTAAATCAAACGACATCACCAAATATTCGTAATGACCATATCTCGTCCGAAAAGTTGTCTTAGGAATATCCTCCTTCCTAATTTTTAATTGGTGATATCCTGATCGAAGATCAATCTTCGAGTAAATTGTCGAGCCTTGAAGTTGATCAAACAAATCATCAATTCGTGGAAGTGGGTATTTATTCTTTACCATAACTTGGTTAAGTTGTCGGTAATCAACACAGAGTCGTAATGAACCATCCTTCTTTTTCACGAATAATACGGGTGCTCCCCAAGGTGACACACTCGGACGAATAAAACCTTTATCGAGCAAATCTTGCAATTGCTTCTTTAATTCTTCTAACTCCTTTGGCGCCATGCGATATGGTTGCTTCGAAATGGGTGTCGTGCCAGGCATTAACTCGATTGTAAACTCGATTTCCCTATCCGGAGGTAAACCGACTAAATCATCTGGAAATACATCAGGAAAATCATGAACAACTAGTATCTCTTCAATTACCGGTTCTTTAGATTTATCCGACTATACTACCAATTGGTGTTGAGCACTCTTGTTGGATAAGCACGTATCGTGAATTGCCGACAAAACTACGTGTTTAGTTTCTCCTGCAGCTGCAAGCTGAAATGGTGGCTGCCCTACTGGATTGAACGTAACGACTTTTCAAAAGCAATCTACTGTGGCATGATAAGAGGATAACCAATCCATACCGAGTATGGCATCGAAATCCTGAAAATCTAGGATGACTAAATCGACTAGCAATTCTTGCTCCCTAATTTTCACCACGCAACCTCTAAACACTAACTCCGCTAACAAAGATTCTCCCATAGGAGTGCCTACTAAAAGACTATTATCTAGAGGTTCTGGACTTCTACCCAACTTCGCCACAAACAAAATAGACACAAAAGAATGCGTCGAACCAGGGTCTTAACTACAGTATGGATAATTGAACCTGAAGCCTGAGCATCCTGATTATTGAGGGCAAAGGTGCGTGCCGGAATAGGTTTCTGCTGCTGCTTCCTCTTCTGATAATTAACTGCAAGGTGTCCTGGACGATAACAATAATAACATACCGGTTGCCCAAAAGGACACGTCTTGGACCAATGGCCGGTCCTACCACAGAAATGACAACTAGACTGATCAGGTCGTGGCTTGACCACGTCATCTCTCTTTGGTGGAAGAGGCTTCTGCTTCTTGAAACTCCAACCAGGTGACTTGAATTGTACACGTGGCGCTCTCATCTCATACTTCCCCCTCTCCGACCTCCCCTCATACTGCCTAATCTCATCAACATCACACTCTGCCAAAACCGACTTGTCCATTGCACTCGCGTAACTGGTGCACTGAAAAGTGCGCACTCTCCCTTTTATGTCAGGACGTAACCCGCGAACAAATTTCGACACCTTCTGTGCTTCATTACTAACATCATGTGGTGCAAGCTGGGACAACTCAGTAAACCTCCGCTCATACTCCAACACAGACATATTATCCTGTGCCAAATTAGCAAACTCCTGCGCCTTTTTCTCCTGAAGCGAATATGATTAATACTGCTCGAAAAATGCACCTTTAAAACCCTTCCAATCAACAGTATTACCCAATGATTGCTGCTTCATAGACCACCAATGATCCGCATTCCCTTCTAACATAAAGGTAACAAACTTCACCTTTTCCGCATCAGTCGCCTCAATCACCTCAAGTGTCTTTTCGGAATGACGAATCCACTCATACGCCTTAGTTGGATCGGTCGTACCAAAGAACGGCTTCGGACCCAACTTCTTAAACTGACTCAACCTCTCATTCATTCCACTGCTAGATCCCCCACCACCACTACTACTACGACGAGCCTGAGGATGTGCTTGCTGTTGCGGTGGCTGAGAGCCTTGCTACCTCATCAGCTGAACTAATGTCTCATTAGTTCTCTTCTGCTGCTCTAGTATCTCCCGAAATAAATCCGACTCAAAACGGGACCCACGTACGTCATCTCCACCACCTACAGCTGTCTCATTCCCAGGATTTCCCGAACTTCCTGCGCCAACAGAGGCAACCTTCTTCAATTTCTGCTTCGGTGGCATTTTCACTACCTAAAGTCAATTAAGACTTAATTAGAAAGATTTCTACGGTTGAATGTTAAGACATCCGCAGGTCCAATAGAACCTGGCTCTGATACCAAAAGAGTTGTCACGACCCAAAATCATCATGCACAACACATATCGATATATATATAGAGCAATAGCAGAGTCAAAACAATACAAACCACCTCTCACCACGTAAAACTAAAAACAAGATCTACAAACTAAAAATACAACTACGACTACTAGATAAAAATATACACTAGTGTTGGCGCTCTCTGCTACGCTCTCAAAAGAATCTACGTATGCCACCACCTCCTGCCTCAAGCGCTACTTGGGAATATTGGCTGAGCGTCAGAAAAGTCAGATAATAAAATATTATCCACTACTACAGCTACTACCCTACTGGAATGATAAATACTACACTTCTACGAAACACTGCCACCACTTATAAGAACTACCACTTGCTACAAAAAAAATATTACTTTATAATATTATAAGTGGTACTACTGAAAATATACATATAAGTATATTTAAAAACTACGATAAGGTTGGCAACCACACGGGACCCACTCATAGACTGCAATCTCGGATCTACTTGAGATAAGTCAGTCTGCTGCACTCTCAACCGCACGAGAGTGGTGTCTCCAACTTTGCCACAGTGGAAACACGCCCCCTCTAACCACCCGAGGAGACCGTACTGTCACGTCTAACAGTTTGTAAGTTTCGGTAGCTAACCGAAAATCACTCTCTGGTACCAGGCCCACTAAAAATGTCCGTACATGTGTCTTCCTCATCCACTTGTATAAAAATAATATTTTTCTACCACTAACATTTATACCACAAGATTTACGACGTACTACGTATTTCTACTGAAAATAACTACATTTATATAATATATTGAAAATGAAATAAATAAGTATATAAGTAATTAAATAAATAAATAATAAGATCTTTTAAATACTACGATTAAAATTGTCTCGGAATATATTTTCTAATGACTACAAGAACACTGAAAACGGATACTGAATGGAGAAGTTATGAAGATTTTACTGAATCCAATTCTACTGATCAGACACATCAATCTAAAACTGATTTCATTCTACTGATAGCAACTACAACTACCTACTGAATAGAAATACTCAAATACTCAGCCATGTATTTTATCTTGGCCTAAAAGCTTATTAATCAAACTTTTAATTAATTTGATCATTATAAGTAGAAGGCCCAATCCATTTAAATTTAATTAAACATGGTCCAACTCCACAATTAAATCCAACTCATTAATTATTCTCAGCCCAATAAGTATTAAAATTCAACATATTGAATTTGGCCCATACATTTTTCTTAGTTAAATAATAATCCATTTAAATATTAAAATCCAGCCCAATAACTCTCGGCCCAACAGATTTTTAATTAAAAATGCTTAACCCGACCCAATAACTTAAGCTGCTCTTTTCTCTCTCTTTCCCTTCCGCCTCCTCCTTCCTCTTCCATTTCTTCTTCTTCTCCAAACCGAGCTTCACTCAACCTCCTCTCTCCCCATGAAAATGAGCCAATAGATGGTCGGAACGCCACCAATCAGACGCCCAAACCACTCTCGGTTCATATCTCAACTCATAAAATCCATTCCCTTTCTCTCTACTCAATTTTAATTCATCCCCAAAAGCTAGGGTTTATACTATTCCGAGTAATACTCGATTTTAATGGCAATACACACAAGTTCCTAACTCACATTGAAGGTAAATATGAGTAATTACCTCTAAAAGCTCAAGCTTTACTATTTGGGCGACCTCTTCTTGTAAACCAACTTCGGCAAAGTCGCCTTCTGACCGAGCTCCGATCAACTCGCCCCTTCTCGACTCTGCTCCTCTCTACAGACGTAATTCTTCCCTCTCTCTCTAACCTTCTCTCTTCCTATTGAGAGGAAAAGGGAAATATGATATTTGAGTTTATCTTATGTTTGATTTTTGAGAGATATTGATATCCAAATAATATAAAGAATATGACACCGTTTATATTTCACTGGCCAATTAAAAATGAAATGAATATTGGGCTGAGATGTTACATAGTGTGAAAGGGGTTCAATCATTAGCATTCACAAACAGCTCAAAGGCAAGCTACTCTTTGACCTTGCAAATTTTCACTTTTTTATTTTTTTTATTTTTTATGACACCCTACCGCATGTTTTGGGAATTATCAGATTCGGTAATCTAGTCATATCAGAAGCAACTTGTAAGAATTCTCTTTTTTTGTGTATATTTTTCTCCATGGCTAACCAGATGTGCTTTTTTCCAGTTAAATTGTCTCCAAAGACTGAAGCCGCTCCTGAAAAGGATTACAGAGATGAGTTTTACGTGCAGTATATTATTGTAGCAGAAAATACCATCGTGGAAAGCATCAATGATGTCACTAATATTATGGTAGTTTATTTGACAACCTTATATAATCGAACATAATTGAACTCATAAGGAATCATGCAAGCTAAGAATTGAAATTTTTGTTCTGGGATTGTTTTTGCACCCACCAATATTGTCCGGGAAACAAGAGTTGTACCTGCTACAATTTTAGTCAATTATGTCTTGGTATGTAGTTAGACTAAAGGACTTGGTTACTCAACCCCTCTAGAATCACCGCCATGTTTATGGTCAAAGTAGTCAACCACCCCTAATATGATCATTTTTATTAATTTTTTATATTTTTAATATCCATCTAATATTTTAGAATAATCACATATAATTAAAATTTCAATTATCACTAATTGAGTATCTTTTCTCTAGACCCCAAATTATGATAAAGTTTTGTTGTTCTTTCTCCTTTTTGAAACAAAAATGGTAAGAGGTTGAAACTACGTAATTTTGGTTATTTTGTTTCTTGTAAACATCTGAATTACTGTTAGAACTTTTCTCAATTTTAGTAAGAAAAAATAACTTTAAAAACTATTATTTGCGGCAACCATTACAGTTCTAATGTCAACAAAAGAAAAGAAAAAAAAATCATGGAAACAGTGAATAAGCTTCTAAATGGTGGGTTTGTCAATTGCTATCTTTCTTATTTCACAAGAAAGTAAGAATGTGTTGGATGGATAATAATATTATCATTTCTAACTCACGTTAGGGCAAAAATAAGAGTCAGTAGGTGAGGAATTGGTAACAAAGTCCTTGTTCATTTGACAAGGAAGGCCTATTTCTTAAACAAGATCTTAGATTTTGTCCATCTTAGTATACATCATACAAATTAGCTATAAATATCTTATATCCATTTATTTTGACATATTCATTAATTTTATGGTTAATATCTAAAGTTATGGTGAAATTTTGATCCTTCTGTTTGGTATTAGAATGTTCCAGGAAAGATAGCACATGAGGTGGTCTTACCCATTGTTTCCGTACAAAATCAATCAGAACAAACGAGGACTAATTCGAAATTAGTACAAGTTGAACCACTCGAGCCAAACTTCCCTTGTATGTCTTTTGATTTTTTTTTAACTCTGTTCTATTTTTACCATTAGATTGTGATCCATGTAATAGTGTCATTTTTTCTGCTTTTGATTGAACGAAAGAGGCTCAAATTCTTTCATCTATTATTTGATTCCAATATAAATATAGTACCATCAATATTGGAAGAAACGGCACAGACACACATGCAGAAGGTAAACTCCCAAAAATCAAAAACAATAGAAGAAAAGGAAGAAGGAGGAGAAAGCGAAGAAGCTATTTTAGTCTCCACACAAAATGCTAACGAGGTACACATTTGAATTTTCTACTGACCTTGCTCTTCCAAACAAAGGGAGAGTGAGAAAACGTGTCCAAGCTTAAATGCATACCCATACCCTTTTTCACTGCTTTTATAACACTAGCTATGTTTCTATGCAATTTTATTTTACCTTACACTTACGTTTGGTTTTTCTCAAGTAGTTTAAATCATTGTACTGTGCGGAAGTACAAAAAAGGAAGAAAAGAGAGGAAGAACTAGTCATAGTTAGGGAGAAATTGCAACAAAAATTGGGCTACATGCAATTCGAGTATGAAGAGGTCAAAAAAGCAACTCATGACTTCGCCGAATCATGTAAAATAGGAGAAGGCGGATTTAGTGTTGTATATAAGGGCTCCCTCTGCGGCAGAGACATGGCAATAAAAGAAGCTAAAATTCAATGATGAGCAAGGGTTCAAAGAAGAGGTATTTCAATCACAAAATATATCTTTTGGAATTGAATGTGCACTATTCTGGTACTTTTATTTTCGTACTATTGCCTTTTGCTTATTTTCATATTTCCAAGGACCCATTAGGCAATGGTAGAGTAGAGTGTAATAGAATGTAGTAAGTCATCTAATTCACCGAGCAAGGATGAAAAATTGCATAATAAAATGGTGGAAGAGTGATTTAATTTTAATCCATTTTAGAGGTGAAATAGTGGAATAAAAATTCTTTTTTTCCTTTTTTTTTTTTTTTGAGTCCTAGTAGGCGGCCTACTAGGTATTTTCATTAAAGTAAAATAAAAAAGAGAATTTTACAGATTATTACATCGCTTTTTACAAGTATCTAAGATAGAAAACTAGAGGAAGAAAAAAACACTAATACAACACAAGATTCATCCCTATTAGTTAATATATGCCTGTACATCCCTAGCCCTTCCTCACCCCTTGCCTTCATGTGTTTGTTCCTGTCAGGCATGCTTTCCCCATAATTGCGGGTCTTGCTGAGCGAGTTGGTTGATGACTTGCACCGGTGCTTCCGGTTGATTGAAGATCCGTTGGTTACGTTGTTTTCAAATATTCCAACATATGGCGTCCCAGAGGGTACCCCATTCTTTTTTGCTTGTCGGGTTTTGTTTAGAAGTTCCAACTCTTTCCCAAAAGACCAAAGGAGAGTGGTCGGCAATTCTTGTTTCCTCCTGGTTCAGGTTCCATATCGCTCGTCCATAGGGGCAATTGAATAGGTGAAGCGCGGTTTCAATCTCTCCGGAGTTGCAAAGGGTACATGAGTTAATGCACTGCCATCCTTTCCTAAGGAGATTGCATTGAGTGGGAAGTTTATCGTTCATCATAAGCCATAGAAAGAATTTGACTTTTATTGGGGCCCTCACTTTTCATAATTTTTTTTTCCAACTTGACTGGATGGAAGTTTTAACGAAGAAGTTGTAACAAGATTTAGTGGAGAATGTACCAACACCCGTCCGACGCTAGACTATTTTATCGTCTTCATTGTTGAGAGTCGTCGACTGCATAATTTGCTGGAATGATCGTGCCTCATCGGCCAACTCTTCATTGTTGGAGTAAATCATGGGGTTTAGGTTTAGAGGATAACACTTCTATCGTGTCATCTTTATTAGTTGTATTCTCATATACTCGTGTAAATGAATTTTCAAGCATTTTTTTTCACTATGCCACCTACTTTTCCAAAAAAGTTACTTAGTTCCACCTCCAATTTCGGTTTTTGTGGAGAGATAGAAAAGAGATAAGAGATAGATTAGGTAAGCAAGGAAGAAGGAGGATGTTGGAGGTATCGATGTGGTATTCAGAGATAAGGGAGAGAGGTTGTGCAGTGAGGTTAGAAGGGATCCCCAAGTTTTCTCCCTTTCTTTCTTCATTCTAAATAAAAAAGTATCATTTTAACATTTTCTTCCACTATTTCATTGTCTACCTTACAGATCATTAGAATAAAATGAAACATTCATTATTCCACTATACTATTATTCCATTATTCAATCCAAAGACCAACTAATTTGGCGTTATGCTTCTGCCAACTACTTTATTGGTGCAAGTCTTGCTCGGTATCACATCATCTTATATAATTCCCAATTTTAAATTCGTGTGCATGTCCATACTACCATGACATGAATATAATGATATGTTTTCAACATTTTTTGCAGGTAGAAACCCTCAGCAAAGTGAGACATCCAAACATTATCACCTTTATAGAAGCATGCAGTGACAAAGAGAACCATGTTCTGGTATATGAGTACTTACCCAAGGGAAGTTTAGAGGACCAATTAACTGCAAAATCAATGCTCCACCTCTCCCTGGGCATGCTCGAATTGGTATTGCTTTAGATATTTGTTGTGCCCTACGTTTCCTATACTCCATCCCAAGAGCCCATGGTGATCTCAAACCAGACAATATACTTCTCGACTCAAACTTTGTGAGCAAACTTAGCGACTTCGGCACTTCTCGTAAGTTAGAGCTTTCCGAACACTCCGTAACGCCTTCCCACGTCACGGCGAATGTAAAGAGTACATTTGCCTACATGGACCCAGATCACATTGCATCAGGTAAGTGTGAGTATTTGTTTCAACCTATTCAGTCAATTGACCAAGTTGTCGAGGTTATGCATATTTAGTTCAATGTGATTTATTCTGTTCGGTTTACTTTTTGACTAACTTGATAAGCAGGGATGACTGGAATTATAGTTATTTGAACAAAAGTCCAGGTCCAGCCTCACCATTTTTTTCTTGTTAGATGAAAGTTTATCATTAAAATTGATATATATCTCTTTATTGGTTGAACCAATAAACCAAATTAAAATATAATTTGCTTCTTTCCATTTGGTTTACTTGGTTTTACTCCATTTAGTTTGGTTTGAACAGGTCGCATGACTCCACAAGATGACATGTTCTCATTTGGGGTGGTGTTACTGCGGTTGGCCACCGGGAAAGGTGTGAGTGAGACCGTTGAGAGAACTGCGACGCCGATAAGGGAATTAGTGGAGGTGGCAATTGAGCAAAACAGGTTTGACACATTGGTCGATGGAGAGTGGCCGTCTAAAGAGACCGCGAAAAAAATGGCTGATTTGGGTCTCAAGTGTTTTCAACCCAGATGGCGTCAGCCGGATGCAGCAAGCTTATTAAAGTCTTTGATGGATATTGCTTCCGATAGATGATGCTAATTTGTATTAATTGGCTGATTGAGAGAGATGAGGATTTGGGTGGATACGTGAAAGAACTTATATTTTGTAATTGCATAGTATTTCTGACAGAGTTCATTGATTCTCGAGTATGTTTGATTATTTATTTCTCATACCGTTTTGAGTTTCGAACAATTTTCTTCAACAAATTCATAATTAGCCTAATCCCCAAAAAAAAAAAAAAAAAAAAAAAGACCCTATGTCATTGAAGCAAAATACTTTTACAAATTTATCAATAGAAATAAATCTAGCAGGCCTGGTGGAACTTCACATATAACCCCTAAAATTCAAGAAAACTAGGATATTTCCCGCGCTTAGTTGCGCCATTGTGAATTTATTTTCTTATTTTGATTGTTAATCATATTTTTTGAAATACACAATCATGCAAAATAAAAAATAAATAAATTGAAAAAAATATTCACATACAAATAAATCAACTATTTGCTACATCATGTTTAAAACATAACTACATTCAATATAAATATAAATGTGATGAAAATTATACACACAATGAAGCTATGGTTCTTCGCACCTTCGCACCATACAAAGTAAAGTAAGCAATAGTTTGTATACACCATACACACATGTATATTATAACCATAAACCGATATAATATCATCAAAGCAGCTCAATTTCTTTTTCGTTGAATCTATCAGAAAAATCAAAATGAACATCTTTCGAGAAAAACAAAATGAACTTAGATATTTTAAATTACTTAGATTAGATATTTTAACATGTTAAATATCAGAATTTTAATGCTCATTGAATTATTACAGGATTTAGAATTTAAGATCCTACATATTTCTCAAAGAATCAGCTAAGTCCCTCAAAAGAGCTTTCAGGCTAACATTTCTTTACTTAAAGCCAAAGTCTAATTCATCCTTTAAGTCAGCTTTTCGGTTAAAAGTATAAAAAGAGATGATAAGGGAAGTGAATACCTTCAGTTGCATCCCTTCATCTATTTCGACAATGAAGTTATTAATATGATGCACAAATTCCTCAATAATTGCCACATAATTATTAATGATTGTCTTTAGATTCTCATAAACTAAGATTTTGTGCTCAATTCTCTATTTCTTTTCATTAACTGGGTTCTCTAAGCTTACACACTTCCCATATGACCATAACCATCCATAAGTAAACTTTTAAATAAATGGAGGTTTTGTTGTTAATAATAGAAGGTTCAAAACAAGACCATTTAATCAGGCTTGACCATAACTTCCATGGTGCTCACTGCATGCTCTTGGTGCCTGTTTCTTCAACCCTAACAAGAAAAAGAATAGATGATTAATTAAGAGAATCTAATATTTCTATAGTAAGACTTTATATGTCAATAGAATGGTAACATGTTAGGTAGGGACAACCTAGATAGAGATTCTATCAATCTCCTAAAGAAGAATAAAAAAAAATATTTTTTTTATCTCAAATAGTGGTATGATACTTATAAGCTGCTGTGTGGGAGACATGAGGCATAAACTGTTGCATAATAGGCTAGTAGCATCTATTATGCAAATATAAAATAGAAATATCAACTATTCTTACATGCCACTAAATGAAAATAGTTAGCCAACTCAAAGCTTCCTCTCTCTTTTTTCTGAGGTAGTGCTGCCAGGGACGGAGTTTAATAGGGACTGGAGGGGGCCATGACCCCTCCAAAATTTTGACGGAGTAGTATATATCAATAGTGTTTTAGTGAAATTTTTTTTGAAATACATGTATTTTTATGCATTTGCCCCCCCAAAAAATTTTGTACAGTACTAATCAGTAGGGAGAATTTTTTTTGGCCCCCCAGTAAATCCAGTCAAGCTCCGTGCCGCCTGAGTGCTTCCACTCTCCTTCATCACTAAGATAATTATTATTATTCTATCGTAAATCCATGATACCAAATTACTTAAAAATTTCTCTCAAAACTGATGTAGTATAGATGAATTATAATTTCAATGATGAAAACAAAGTAATCCTCTCGTTGGTCCCTTTCATCCCCAATTGATGTATTTTTAGCAATCCCCTACCTTTTCTTTCTCTACGAGGCATTTTCACAAACAGATGATATGCAGGCCCCAACCTTTTTTGCATAATGAGTTAATAGAATAGCACAACTCCTCAACACGATCGTCCTTTCTAAGGAATTCTTTCACTTGAAGAGAAAGCTCAGCCATCATCGCTTTTAGCTTGGCCATAGTAGCTTTTTTCTATAAAGCGGGTTTGTATCATAAACACCCAAATCAATCCTCTGCAATGAACAACACACCAATTCCTTCAATTAGTTCAGAGTTCAAACACCAGAAGCCGATCATTCGTGAGGACTGCCAAAAGATCGCCAATTCACCAATTAGTTCACAGAGGCACTCACAAATCACACTCATACTCGCAGCTCAGTTCTGGCCTCAAAGCAGCTCCGTTCACCTACTCCATGTTGAAGCAACCAATCGGTGCATAGGCCGGTGCAAAATAGATTTTTCAAAATAGATAGTATTTTAAGAGAAATGTGCAAATAAGATGGTACTGTAATATGAATGTAGCATGATGGTACTGTAGATATTTTATTTTTTATTTCATATACTATTTTTTCTTTTTATATACTATTTTTTCATTTAATATATTGTTGTTTATTCTTTGTGTAATTTTTATTTTTTTAATTTTATATACTGTTTTCCCATTTTATATAATGTTTTCCTATTTTATATATTGTTTTTCTATTTTTATATACTGTTTTCACTTTTTATGTATATATTGTTATTAGAAAACAAATTATATATATTATTATGTATATATTGTTATTAGAAAATAAATTATATATACTGTTATTGGATCCGTCGGGAATAGTCGTGCTACGGTACCGTCATACTCTATAAGGTCCTGTATTTTAAAACATATATTATCTTGAAATATCAATTACAGATCTGAACTTGGATTATCAGTATTAAGTTATCACTATTCATGATTAATGAAGATATGCATTTGCATGAATCGAGGAAATATACATCTTAGATAAAAAGTCAAATGATCTTTCATAGGAGAAAATGCAAAGTAGAAGCACGATATATATTACAATTGTTTCAAGCAATCAGAATTGACTATTTTAGTTGTTGGCCATGTGATGATTAAAAAATGTTCATCCCTATCATTTCCAGGCTGGACAGAAACATTGTCAACATTTTCATAAGCAGAAATATATAATTCTTAAATATATCAAGATCTAGAAATTCTCTATATTTTCTAGACATTGGAGACACATTTAGGATATTTTGAGATTTTTTTAAAAATACCCTATATTTTTAGAAATATGTTTGACCCCCATAATTTAACTTGAGAAAAAACAATAAAAACACTAGGTTGTTTAGTCCATATATTCTTTCCTTGAACAGCATCAGAAAAAAAAAATCTCCTTTAAATTGTGAGATAATATCAAACAAAACAATTTTCGAATTTGTTTTGAACTATTTTAGATAGCTAAATGCATAAAATAACTTAAAAAATATAGAATTTTCATCAATTTTTTTTTATTTATAGGTATAAAAAAAGCTCCCATCAATAGAACGGCAAAATGCAAATATACAAATTGAATAGGTACCTGCTAGGCATTCTGGAAAGTACAAAAGAACGGCGATGGTCATAGGCCAAATAGAGCTACGAACAACAAGCTTGAAGGAGCAATGCTAATTCGGCAAAAAACAAAGGTAGCAGCAGAAGCGTCTTTAAATTATCTTCCCTAATTGTAGTTTGAGAATTATCTATACTTAAATTTTTCTTTAGGGTTATTTATTTTCTTCTTTTTTTTTCTAATGTTTGTAGTTAATCCAATAAACTTCTTGTAACGAACTATTTATTTTTATAGTGAAATTTCAGTAACACAATTCGTCTACTGAAGTTTGAAAAAAAATATGCAGACATATCTCAAAATATCAGATATTAAAAAAATTGAGGGATAACTAGAAAATTTGTATCTTATTAATTGAAGTCTGTACAAGCACTGGGTCTTAACTCTTCAAGTCTTAAATAAATTTTTTTTTTTTGAAAAATTACGAAGAGCTTGATTGTCTCTCGCGTAAATCTATTGATCAAATTCTAGTTACAAATTATTATTACTAATAGTTCCATGAATTTTAAAAATAAAGAAAGAACAAAAAGAGATAAAATTGTACCGCAACAATGGTACAAAAAAGACCCACACACACTCAGACTACATGATTATTACGGCTCAATTACTTAATAAAATATTAAATTTTGATAAAGGTATGGATGTGGCTGAATTGTCGACACAAGTCGCGTGTTCGTTCATTCCGCGTGAATTGGTCCGGTTTCCTCCTCGCGTTCATGTAGTTGTCTTCTTAATCCTCTCGTTCATTTTCCCCTAATTCGTTGTTGCTATGTTTTAGTTTGGGTTGCATTTCTGTCAGCTGTCGAAATCTTCTTTCGCTTGTCTAAGGACCGTTTGGGTATTATTTGCTTCGTCTCGGAAGACCCGGTTACATCGCTCACGCCAGATTGCAAAGTTTGCAAAGATTTGGAAGCATGTTCGTTTTGAGTTTGGTTCGCAATTTATTAGGTTGAACATGCTCGTTATGGTGTTAGCTTGCTATAGTTGTACGGAGAATATGCAATAGTTGAAGATATGTTCTGCAGTTTCTCAATCTTGTTTACACAGGAGGCAGCAATTTACCATTGTGACTCCTCTTTTTTGGAGGATGTCCACGGTGGGTAGGATCCACCGGTATCCTTTCCACAAGAATATTTGTAGTTTGGGCGGTATTTTGAGGCGTCATATTTTTTTAATATTCGAGTCAAGTTTCCCATCGTACGTCAGCATGTTGTAGGCAGATTTAGTCGTGAATTTTCCGTCTGGCTTCCACCTCCAGCTGAGCTCATCGTTTGTTTGTGAAATTTCCACACTCTGTAGGATAGCGATCATTTCTTCCATTTGTGTTTCAGCCATGGCCGAGAGTGTCGGATGGAAGAGCGATTCATCCCAATTTTGTATAGTTTCTGCTACCGTCATTTCGTTGTCTTCGATAAACGAATAGAGCTCAGGGGATTTGAATTTTAAGATTTGTCCCGCCCAGTTTTGGTCCTATAGAAGGGTTTGGTTTCCATTCCCAATTGTGACCGTTGTCGACGACAGAAAGAAAGGTGCTAGGATTTTAAGGTGGCGTACTAAAGCGGAGGGTTGATTTCGGTTCTGGGTGAGGATAAGCATGTCGTTTTGGCTGCCATATAATAGGTTGACCGCTTCTTTCCACAGTCCAGGTTCATTTGAGTAGGCTTTCCAGATCCATTTGCACAGTAGGGAATCATTTAGCGCTTGTATATCTAGAAACCCTAAGCCTCCGTCTTCTTTTTTGAGTGACATTGTTCCCCAGCTTACTAAATTTAAGCCGCTTTGGTGTCCGTCGCCCCCTCTCAAAAGAAGTTTCTCTGTAATTTTGTGACCTCTTCGACGAACCAAGCCGGTAGTTTCATGGCTGACATGAGATATGCCGACATACTCAATATTACCGATTTGATTAGAATTGTTCGTCCGGCTGGCGATAACATTTTCTTTGCCCAGCCGTTCAGTCTGTTTTGAATTTTATTCAGAACTGGCTAGTAATCTTCTTTTGTTAGCATTGAGTGGTGAAGCGGGAGACTTAGGTATGTAATAGGCAGCATTGCTGCCTGACAGTTTGGGTGATTATCTCTGTTAACTCTGGTTCGGCGAATATGGTGAAGCAGGAAGATTTCTTATAACTAACTTGCAAATCTGATGCCGTTGCTAGATTTTGTAGAGTTTCTTTTACTATCACCATTTCTCTTTGGCACGGTTTTAAAAAGAAAATCGAGTCGTCCGTGTACAGGAGGCAAGGTCTAAACCCCGATAACGAGGTGTTGAAGATATTGAGTTGACGTAGTTTAGAGAATACTGCGACAAATATGTCCATGGTTAGGATGAATAGGAACGGTGAAACTGGGTCGCCTTGTCACGCCCCTCTTTTTAGATGGATTGTTTTGCCGGGTACTCTGTTTAGCAGCACCTTCGATGATCCTATCAGTACCAATTTGATCAGTAGGGTCACGTCTCTCTGATTGAACCCTTTTGCGAGTAGGACTCGTGCGATGAAATCCCAGCTAACAGTATCAAAAGCTTTGAAGATGTCTACGTTGAAGACCAAGTCTTAAATAATTATACAAGTGGTTCCCTTTGTTTAATTCTCGATGCACCACCCCTCTCAACTTGCAGAGCAAAATATATAAAAAAGTAATCTACTGCATTTCCTGGAAATCAACGACACTTCAACCCGTCTCTTCTTCTTCTTCTTCCCCCTCTTTCAGTTCGATTGAAAGCAAATAAAATTAAAGCTTTCTAGAAAAAGGATATTTATAGAAGTACGAGGGCAGAAGTATAAAATAGCTAGATTCAATGTTGGAAAGTTCTTCGAAAACTTCCTAACTTTTTTAGAAATTCTCAAACTCCTTATCTTTTAGATAACTTCAAAAAAAAAAAATCCAAGATAGTGTGTTTTTTGATATAAAAATAGGGTTTTTTTTAAAACAAAATTAATAAACTATATGGGATATAGTTAATCCCATAGGGGGATAACAAAATTGAATATACTATGGGTTTTTGAAGAAATCTAAAAGATAGATTTTTTTTTTATAATTTCCAGAAAAGTTAGGCGGTTTTGAAGAATTTCCCTATAATGATTGGGTGTATTTTAGAAGTGTGTGAAATTGGATTGGGCTTAGACATCTGAGTTGGGCCTCATATTATTTCGGTGCACAGTAATATAATACACAGTCTATTCACAAGAATAAGCGCTAAAGAAAGATGATAGTTTGTTTGTTAGTTGTATGCATTTCTGAAGCTTTAATCCTACACTCTGTTTTATAAACAGAGGAATGAAAGCTTCAATCTGACCACTTCGTTGATTGTGTTAAAATTTACAAAGATCGATTTCAATTCAACATATCATTCTAAAATAGTCCTAATAGATCTTTATCTTGATTAATTTCAGGGAAACTTTGACGGAAATATTGTGAAGAATTTTGAGATGAAGAACGTAATGGCTAAGATTTACGGTTTCACACGAAATTTGTAGTTATAATTAGTCCTTGGAATAATTCACTTCATTTATTTGAAACCATAGACTTCTAGACTTCAGAAAAATAAAATTCAATTAAACAAGTGGAATAAGATCAGTAAATTTTACTAGTACCTTTTATTTGTTTATTTTACAAATTTCTAATTTTTTTGAGGTTTAAAAATGTTGAAGAAGCACAGAAAACAATTTGTCCAAATTTAACTTCTATTATATTTCTCTATTACCAAAATTTGGTTTTTGTAGATGAAAATAGGAAAACCACTGCTTGAAATTGAGCCTTTTGAGCTGCAATACTCATGTAAGTTCTTACTTTTCTCTACATTCAAGTATATTTATCTAATGCAAGATCCATTTTCTAATTAGCATCTTCTTTCAATTTTAGTACAAGAGATTGAACTAAAGAAATCGGTTCCGTGATCACTTCAGCTCTCCAACAAGACACGTCACTATGTTGCGTTCAAAGTATACTTTTAATTTCCTTCTTATATATCCCAATAGCATGATTCTTTTGTCGAGAAATTTTGAAGGAAGTCATTGCATTATGCATAAATTGAAAAAACTCCTATTTTATTGAAAATAACCAATGTTTTAAATAACGTTATAGTGGTTTGTATCGCTTGGCTATTTTCGTAGCAAATTTCGATAACAGGCGCTTTGATCTCATAGTGGAAATGCTCTACGATTTATAGTTTCTGTAAACATTTACACATATTAATGAAAAATTTATGATCACAATAAAATCTTCAATATGAAGAACGAAATATCCAAACACCATAAATAAAAATACTACATTATGCATAATTAAAAATACAATACCATACAAAGTTCATTGTCCATAATTACTTACAAGAATCAAAACAATTTTTTTCAATTTCTAGGGTTAGAAATTAATTAAATGAATAAATCCATTATTTCATTGATCTTAAAACAAATCTATTAAATTCATTCAATGATATTAAAAAAGTATTCAATTTTGACCAATTAACCCGCTATAGTGACGTTATATGACCCGCTACGGACTGCACTTAGCTCATTATAGTGGCGCTATAGCGTTTGTAGCGGAAAAACGCTATATACAGGTTACTTGTGTTGCAAATTATGATTTAGTCCCTAAAATGCTATAGCACCCTCATTTAAATCATTGAAAATTACAGAAAAACCCCTTAACACACAATAGTTTTTCTTTTTGCAATTTCTTCGAAGACGATGTAATCTTAAATAACGTAGTTTTATTATTTTATTTATTTATTTTTTTTTACAAATTTCCTCCTATTTTTCACCAACCCAATAGCCTAATATTGTATCTTTATTTCCTCCTTTAAGAATTGTAAGCTCTTATGGATCTAATATTTATTGATATTACCTATGGGCTATTGTAAAAAAATATATTTATTGCTATTTGGTCTTTATTATCTACATTTCAGGTAAAAACATCCAATATAAAGATTTACATCGTTAGGCCTAATAAGGGGATAGTATCACCACGTTCCAAATGTGACATAGTTGGTAAGTTACACCATTTATTTTTGATATAGACATTCACCATATTTACTGTCATAATAGCGAAATATATTATCAGCATAAACACAAGGAAAATTAGCTACAGAAATTAGCAAAAGATATTGTCTCTGTTAATATTTCGTAAGAATGGCTGTAAATTAATTTTAGTTATGCTGCTACCGCGACTTGAGACTCTTCCGGACATGAAGTGCAACGATAAGTTTCTCATACAGAGTTTTATTAAAAGTGAAGATACAAAGGAGAATGAAATCACTAGCGATATGGTACTACTCATAATTACCCTTTGTTTAAGAAATTACATATAATTCAAACTAATTCCATTTCTTTTAAAAAATGATGTTTTTGGGTTAAACTGAGAGAAGGGGGAAAGAAGAGATGATAAAAACTGAGAGAAAATAGAGTACTAAATGATGGAAGAGAATTCTAGCTAGAAAATACATGAATAGTATAAAAAGGACTTGGCACTAAGGCTCTATGTACTAATTATCTTTTCCGATAAATTGATAATAAGAGTCTGATTTTTTTGTTTCCTTTTTAGTTCCAGACAGAGCCAGGAAAAGTAATACATGAGGTCAAGTTGACAGTTGCTTATGTTCCAGCTTTTGAAAAATCTGAACAAGGAAATTTAAATGCCATACAACATGGCACGGTTAGTTTCTTGTCTTACTTATGCAAGGGTTCCAATTTCATGTTATGTTACAATAATTTCGAAACTCTAGTTATTTTCAGATACAATTGTATATAATCAAAATCAGCATAAAAAATATATTATGTTTATTCAAAAAATAACATATCTTGAATTTTGCTATTTCACAGGAAGATCTTATGCATTCATTACTTGGAGATGAAGATCGATACGTATACTGGAAATAGAATGACTCAAATTGAGAGCTTGAGAAGCAACATGCTGCTCTGAAGAAAGTACAATTTTTTTGTAGCATTGATGAAGAGAAGATTGGAGTTAATCATATCAAGAGTTTTCATTGCGCAATCTTGTTTTTCCTTGTAATCTTTGAAGCAAAGATTCAAATGTATCAAAAATTAAAATAGAAGAGAAAAGATCAGAAAAAAAAAATTAAGAATGCCTAATTACAAGCAATCATCATTCCTAACTTTGACATTATTTTTCCATCTTCGTAATTTTTCTTTGCTACAATTTGTTGGAATTGCTTTCACAAGTTCAAGAATATTCTGTTATTATGTTTCCTCCAAATGAACCAGCATGCCACTATCCAGATTCCAGATGAGCTCCCATTCATGTGCAATCCATGCTAAGGTATCGATTTTAATTCCAAAGTCTTCGATTCGAAGGGCAAAGTTCCGAGATTTTTTAACATTGGATGTGCTGACTGGCTAGAGAAACAATTATAACAGGACTATTCGTAGTGGTTACGATAATTTATGCTTTAAGCCACATTGTGATGCAGCTGTTTTAAAGGTTTAATTTGTCCTTACAGATTTTGCAAAAAGTAGACAATAACCTTTTAGGATATATCAAAATGTGTTTGACCGCGTTTTTGCACCCGATAAAATTGAACTCCTTAAATGATTGATTGAAAGAGATGAGACTGTATATATTTCTTATATGTATACTTCAATTTAAATAAGATGAATCTGGGATTTATGCTGTTAAATATGTAACACTAAGTCTAATCCAATTTTAGTTCTAAATATGAAAATTCTAGAACTAAGTCAAGGCTAGCAAAATATCTTGATTCTAGAATCATCTATTAAAATATCTTTATTCTAGATAACTTATTCTCTAGAAAATTCTACAAAAATATTTTGGGTCTAGATGACTCCATCATTTAGTATAAATAGGAGTCTCATTCTCACAATTTCTATCAAGGCACAAAACAAATTCCTCTCTAATAAAGAGTGTTGTGAGAGTTGTAGTAGTTTAATTGGAGGTCTAATAATATAGAAGTAGTAGGGTTGTAATCTTGGAGGTTTAGTAATTGAGTAGCGAGATGTATTGTAATATTATTAAGAGAATAATAAAGAAGTTTTATTCAAATCTCGTCTCTCTACTCTACAAACTGGTATCAGAGCGAGGTTGACGGGTCAGTGCTGTCGGAATAGACAGTGAGGGTCAGAGTTAAGTGCTGGGAGTTTGCGAGTAGTCCGGTAGTCCGAGTAGGCGTGTGTCGGCATTCTATCAGAGGATTTGCCAGAAGTGAGAAGGCTTAGCTGATGCCAAGAAACTAAGTCACATCCATGGATTTTGGAGGTTCAACTACCGGGTTGAAGAAGTTGAACGGTAACAATTACATCTACCGGAAGGCATGCATAGAGTCCTACTTACAAGGACAAGATCTATGGGAGCTGGTAGGCGAATATGAGACGACTCCACCAGAGGTCGCTACTGAAGAAGCAACAGTATCCGGAACTACTGGTGACCCAAAACTGACCAAGGAGAAGAAGACCCCGTCCGTGGAGAATGAGGCTCTGCGAAAATGGTGTATCAAGGCCGGAATGGCGATGTATGTACTCAGGACCTCAGTTGAAGAAGAGCTGCTTGAGTACATTCAAGAAGCGGTCACGCCAAAAGCCGCTTGGACATCCTCGCAACGTTGTTCTCCAAGAAGAATGACACCCGCCTCCAACTACTCGAGAAGGAGCTCATGACGCTTTCACAAGAAAGCATGACAATCAGTCAGTACTTCATGAAGGTGAAGTCCATCTGCAGCAAAATTGCACAAATCGCCCATGAAGAGAAGATAAGCGGGCAACGGATGAGGAGGATAATAGTCAACGGTTTGAAGCTTGAGTATAGCGGCTTTATGGCAGCAGTCTAGGGTTGGTCGACTCCACCAACGATACTGGAGCTAAAGAATATGCTCGCTAACCAGGAGGCTCTGACTAGGAGAGTCGAAGCCTCAATGAGACAAGATAACGAGGCACTATTCTGCAGCCGGAGGAAGGGTCGACCTGAACAAAGGCCAAGATCGAAACCTGAAAGTAGGCCTGGCCAACAGAGGAGGCCGAAGGAGGAGACTAACGCTTCAAGGGGAGCTCATAAGCAAAGAGACGGTAAAGCTCGAGATGATGAGTGCTACAACTGTGGCAAGAGGGGACACTATGCATGAGACTGTTGGTCTAAGAAGAAGGGCCAGAGGAATGTAGCAATCCTAAGAGACCACCAAGGTGCCAAGAGTCAGGAGATTGATAGTAGTGAAAAAGAATGGGATATTGATGCCCAATTCGCAAATGCGGTCTTGAAGAGAAGGAGGAGAAGGAAGAGGTTGCACTGAATGTAGTAACCAAACTAGCGAGAATCGACTACGAGAGTGACTGGATCGTTGACTCTGGTTGCTCAAATCATATGACCGACGATATCAAGAAGCTAGAACACTTACAGGAGTATAAGGGATACCAAGTGATTGTGACAGCTAAAAACTCCAAGCTGCCAATCATCTACGTCGGTAGAACAATAATCTCTCCCCACATTGGTCCGAAGGAATTCCAGCTGCAAGGAGTCTACCATGTTCCAAACATGAAGAAGAATCTGTTGTCAGTATCACAATTGACAGCACAAGGGAATTACGTAGTCTTCAGGCCACAGGAGGTGAAGGCTTCGGGCACACAAATAATGGAGGGCCGCAAAATGGAGTCAATCTATGTAATGTCAGCAAAATCGGCTTACGTAGACAAAACTCAGAGGAATGTTACGGCGGATCTCTGGCATGCACGACTAGGGCACGTGAGTTACCACAAGCTTAAATTGATGGTCGAGAGATCGATGGTCAAAGGTTTTCCTGGAGTGGAGGTGCGGACCGACACAGTATGTGCCGGTTGCCAATTCGGTAAAGCTCATCAGCTTCCTTTCCAAAGAATCCAAGTACAAAGCTAAGGAACCTTTGGAGCTGATACATTCGGATGTTTTCGGTCCGATCAAGCAAACTTCAATAAGTGGATCGAAGTACATGGTGACCTTCATTGATGACTTCTCGAGATATGTGTGGGTGTTGTTCATGAAAGAGAAAACAGAGGCATTATCCAAGTTCAAGGAGTTAAAGGAGAAGGCAGAAAATGAACTCAACAAGAAAGTTCGGTGTCTCCGTATGGATAATGGAAGAGAATACGTATCCCAAGAATTCGATGCCTACCTGAAGGAGCACAAGATCCGAAGGCAGTTAACCTGCCCCAACACTCCACAACAGAATGGAGTAGCCGAGAGGAAGAATCGACATATTGCAGAGATTTGCCGGAGCATGTTGCATGCCAAAAACGTGCCAGCAAGATTTCGGGCCGAGTGCACTAAGATAGCAGCACATCATCAACCGGCTTCCACAAGAGAAGATGGGTTATGTCTCGCCATTCCAGAAACTCTGGAAACTCAAACCCCAAGTCAGCCACTTCAAGGTATTCAGATGTGTGTGCTACATGTTCGTGCATGATCATCTTGGGACAAAATTTGACAAAAAGACGGTTCGATGTATCTTTGTCGGGTATGATGATGCACGAAAAGGATGGAGGTGTTGTGATCCAACGACATGGCGCATCCACACCTCAAGAAATGTGATTTTCGACGAAGCCTCATCATGGTGGCCAACCGAAGGCGCAATTCAAGCAAATTCAGAAGATCTCAAGGGACAATTTGAGGAAAGAACCAGCGGCTGGGTCCAAGAAGGTGTCATGACACCGACGTCCACAATGGAAAAGGGACAAAGTCCAAATGCCCCGAAAACCAAGAGTCCATGGAAGACCGGAGTACTCGAAGATGGTGAAGGTACGACTTCGGACCTACAAGAAGAAGTGGAAGAAATGCCCCCGCCAATAAGAAAGTCAGCAAGAGCAAGGCGTCCAAACCCAAAGTACGCAAACGCCGCGGTCGGTGAAGAGAACTCGGTTGAAGAGCCGACAACTTATGAAGAAGCAGTAAAGAGCAATAAGTGAAAAGAGGCAATGGAGGAGGAGATGGTGGCTCTAAGGCAAAACCAAACGTGGGAGTTAGTCCCACAATTGAATGGAGTAAAACCGATTTCGTGCAAGTGGATGTACAAAGTGAAACCCAAAGCAGATGGGTCAATCGAAAGATACAAGGCTCAACTAGTTGCATGAGGGTTCTCACAACAATATGGGCTGGACTATGATGAGACATTCAGTCCGGTGGCGAAGATGACAACGTACGAGTCCTCCTAGCACTTGCGGCAAGTAAAGGATGGAAGATTTGGCAGATGGACGTGAAGAACGCTTTCCTACACGGTGAGCTTGATCGAGAAATATACATAGATCAACCACAAGGATTCGTGAATATAACCCATCTAGAGTATGTGTGCAAGCTCAAGATGGCGTTGTATGGGCTAAAATAGGCCCCGAGAGCTTGGTACGGGAAAATAGCAGAGTTTCTCGTACAAAGTGGCTATAGGGTGGCGACAATAGACTCGAGCCTATTCACCAAGAACATTAGAGGCAAACTCGCTATAATCTTGGTGTGCGTGGATGATCTCATCTTAACTGGTGATCTCGTAGAAGAGATTCGGAAAACGAAGGAGAACCTGTCTGTTCGGTTTCAAATGAAAGAACTTGGAGAATTAAAGCATTTCCTGGGGCTCGAGGTAGAGAAGACGAGTAAAGGTGTGTTCCTCTGCCAACAAAAATATGCAAACGATCTTCTAGAGGCATACAGAATGTTGGAAAGCAAGCCGCTGTCTACGCCAATGGAATCAAATGCAAAGCTTTGCGCTGGAGAAGGAAAAGATTTACAAGACACTCGAATGTATCGACAACTGGTGGGAAGTCTGATCTATCTGACTCTTACCAGACCCGATATAGGCTTTGCTGTTAGAATAGTAAGCCATCAGATGCAAAATCCAAAGAAGCCACACTTGGAGGCAGTTAGGCGAATACTTCGATACGTGAAGGGTACATTAGACCATGGTATCATGTACCGTAGAGGCGAAGAATGGGAACTAGTCGATTATTGTGATACTGACTATGCTGGAGATTGTGATACAAGGAGATCAACAACCGGCTATGTCTTCAGTTTAGAATCAGGAGTAGTATCTTGGTGTAGCAAAAGACAGCCTACCGTATCCCTTTCCACGACAGAAGCAGAGTATAGAGCAGCAGCTACTGCTGAACAGGAAAGCATGTGGCGGGTCCGTCTACTAAAGGAGCTTCACCAGCCAATCGACAAAGTAAGACTCCACTGCGACAACAGGTCGGCAGTGTGCTTGGCAGAGAATCTGGTGTTTCACGCAAGGACCAAACATATTGAAGTGCACTACCACTTCTTGCGAGAAAATGTTCTACAAGGAGAGATTCAAATGAAGCTGACATTGACGGAAGAGCAAGTCGCTGATATTTTCACAAAAGGTCTCAACACAAAGAAGTTTGAGGAGATGCGCGTTCAACTTGGAGTGTTCAGTCGATCAGCAATTCAGAGGACTTAGTGTTGAGGGGGAGTGTTAAATATGCAACACTAAGCCTAATCCAATTTTAGTCCTAAATATGAAAATTCTAGAAGTAAGTCAAGGTTAGCAAAATATCTTGATTCTATAATCATCTATTAAAATATCTTTGTTCTAGATAACTTAGTCTCTAGAAAATTCTACAAAAATATCTTGGGTCTAGATGACTCCATCCTCTAGTATAAATAAGAGTCCCATTCTCACCATTTGTATCAAGCTACAAAACAAATTCCTCTCTAATAAAGAGTGTTGTGAGAGTTGTAGTAATTTAGTTAGAGGTCTAATAATATAAAAGTAGTAGGGTTGTAATCTTGGAGGTTTAGTAATTGAGTAGCGATGTGTATTGTAATATTATTAAGAGAATAATAAAGAAGTTTTATTCAAATCCCGTCTCTCTACTCTACATATGCTTTGTGGAAGAGAAATCTTAATTTACACCTTTTTACTTTAAATAAATTTTCTTACTCTCGTAAAAGCTTGCTAGCTTAAGTTATAAAGATATCTTATATCTTTGACAGAGATTTTAAGTTCAAATTTTGATAAATATAATTTTGTATAATACATATTTAACAAAATCTAGCAACTCATTCTTAATGAGTTGGATCTAAAATTTTTTCTTAATCTTAATTAATATTAGAACTAAGAATATTTTTTACTTGAATTATGTGCCAGGAACGGGGTCCTATTACCTAAGTCTTCATATTAATTAATTAATTATAGTGATTCCTCTTGTATTATAAATTAATTCACTCTTCCCAACATATGAAACAAAATAAATAAATAAATAACCTATATCACCTGGAGATCCACGCTTCTGTATTTTCCTCTCCATTCTTTGAGTTTAAAAGAAAGCAAATAGAAAGCTTCTATAAACCTATTTTTCCCTTCAATCTTTTTTTCATTCCGAACTACAAAGATATGAGCGAAACAAAGGGATTGTTAGAGATCGAGCCCCTAGAGCTCAAATTACCTTGTACGTCTATTATTTCCCAACTCTGTTTTTTTTTTAACCATTATTTTTTTGATTAAATGTTCTATTTTTTTGAATAGTAAGCAAAGTGCCTAATGAGACTTTTAATTTGTACAAAAGGAGCCAACTATAAATTTTCCATTTTGCCATTAAAACAAGATATTGGCCTCCGATCCATGTACTAGTATCATATTTGTGTTTTTGATTGAATGATAATGTCACAAATTCTTACATCCATTATATTGTTTCAATGATATTTAAGACTATATATTTGTAATTTGGGATAAATGTACGCTTAGTATACTTTAATTGAATTCCGATTTTGCCCCCGTAATACTAATTGTGTATGGTTAATCTCTGTACTTGATGAAAATGTGCACAATTAGTCCTCGAGTTAGAGGCTAACAGTGCACAATTATGTAAGTTAAAAGGACTAGCCATGTATATTTAGTAGTATACATGGCTCAAATTGCAGTCCAATAAAAGTACAAGGACCATATATGTATAGATGACCAACAACTAGAGAATAGGCGGGTCCTTTTAGATCAATAGTATTTTTGTTAATTTGCCAATGGGTGCTAGTCTAATTGGCAAAGTATATTAAGGTCCAAACTCTAAAGTTTAAACTTAAGTATCAAACAAGTGACAATAGGAACTCTCTTCTTGTCAATTCATTAAAAATGAAACATTCTTTAGTCAATACAATTTTCTTTGTAATTATTTCTGTTACTGTTATAAAATTTTCTAATTTCTTTCATCTTTTGCTTTCTTTTGTTCTAAAAGATAGATTGCACAGGAATACCATGAGCACTGTGCACGTCAGTAACAAAACAAATAAATATATTGCATTCAAGGTATCACTATTTTCTGTAGTTATCTAATGATTCTCCATTTTCCATGTACATAAGATATGAATGTGATAACTACTCTATATTTTTGTTGGAAAAGAAAAACTTACATTTTTTGACTTATAACATTGGATGTTAATTGTTATATGTTTTTATGCTTTGCAGATCCTAACAACGAGGCGCAAGAATTATACATTTGACCCTAACTATGGGTTCTTGAAACCAGGTTCTCGCATTAATATTGTAGGTTAGTATTCCTTGTCTAAAATTAAAAATAATAATAATAATAATCTTATGTAAATGATTTTTTCCCTCTTTCATAAATGGAAAATCATCTGTGACATGACTATCGATCACATAACATTAACACATGCTTTACTTTTCTTTGCATACATTATATATTCCATTTTGATGTTTCTACAAATATAGATTCATATTTTGATGATACATGATCATAATGATATAAAATTCTGATTTTTGTGAAAATTGATCCACAAGATATTCAAAACATATATATTTCATCCGTACGGTTGAAATTTGAATTTTTGCCAACCTTGTCCAAATAAGCACACTATCAAAAGAACCTTGATCAAATTAGTAATGTAGGTAGGAATGTAGCATCGCTAGTAGGTTGAGTACCATCACTAGTAGGTTGAGTAGTACCTGTAGATTGGAGGACAATTAGATTTGGACCTTTTTTGAGTTGCCTAAAGAACAGAAAATTGTCGGTAATAGGTGTATAGCGACTAAAATTTGGTTGCAATTGATTGATTGCTAGTCTCAATTGAGTTCTCTAATAGATGTATAGTGACTAAAATTTCGTTGTAAAAATTATTCGTTTTATCACTAATCATATTAATAGAGACGAGATGACAGTTACAAAAAACTAATATAGTAAGAAAATAATTTATTTGGGACGATATGCTCAATACATGCATATAGGGACTAAATATTGGCCATTAATTTTTTATATGATTCTATTGCGCAAATATGGTCGCTAAGACCAAAATTTAAGGTTTTTACCTACCAAAAATATCCAATCATCCCTAATAAAACAAACTTCATGCCCATTTCTTAAAATTCTAAAAAAAGGTTATAATATAACTAGATGACACCCTTGCTCTGCTTCGGATAAATTATTTTTATCAAAAAGGAAAAAAGAAAAAAAAATTAAATAGTTCTTAAATTTTAGAGATAAAATATTTCCTTTAATTGGGTTATGCATAATGTTTTACTTTACTGTGTGCAAGTGAAATTTAATTTATGCTATTATTATTTTGCATTCAAAATTTTATTAGGATACTGATTATTAAATTTACAATACAAATAGTTTAGAAAATATAATCCATTTTACTATTATCTCAATATATTATAGTAAAATTTATTCCTCATTAAAAAATAACTTATATTGTTAATTATAATACTAATACAAAAATTTATATTCAATATAATAAATTATGACATTACACTATATTAAAATCAAAACTTTTATTAAATTGATGATATATTTCACATCCTATAGGGGCATACTTAATATTATATAACTTTACATGACATTTAGTAGGGCAATGCTTGATATTTTGCATGTTTATATTTATTTTTATTGGAATTTGGATCGTTTTATTTTGTATTGACGGAGAGAATCAATTTAGAGACGAGAGTTTGAGAGATGGATAAAAAAAATCTCACAAGACTTTGTTTGTCTTTGTGAGAATAACACACAAAAGAGAGAGAGATGAAAAACACACATAAACAAATTATTTCTAATGGAGGGCTAGTTTCCTCATTTCTTTTTTTATTTCCTATGTTGTTTTGTTTACAACATACATAATGAGGGGGTTAGATTTGTTTCCCAACTCATGCCTTCTATTTATACTCTATTACATCTTTTCAAAGGTACCCCAGAATTACACTATTTTGGATGGATATACATCATTTCATACATAACTACATAAGCACCCCTTCAGGGCACCCTTGCACATACCCTTATGGATATACATCCTCTCACTCACACTCTTTGGATGTAGGGGTGTATGTTCTTACATAAACTAATCTAACACTTTGAATGTTATTTGACCGCTATAGCAGCCATTATACCCGCTATTTAAACGCTATTTGGCCGCTACAGTGGCCGTAGCATCCAAAACCTATTTCCGCTATTTTTCAGTACGTGTTGCATTCTATGGCCAAAATCCGCTGTATGGTGCTATTTAAAACACTGATTACTGTGCATGACCATCACACTTGTTGCTACAAATAGATGTGGCAAATGGGCAGATCGGGTCGGTTTCAGGCCGGGTCAATTTCGGGTTTCGGGTCATTCGGGTCACGGATTATTCGGGTTTCAGGTCGTTTGGATCGTTCGGGTTTTGGGTCATTCATGTTTCGGGTCGTTCGGGTTTGCGGTCATTCGGGATCGGGTTGCAGGTCAGTTGACTTCAAGGTCAATGTCAGGTTCTGATCGAATGTCACTCAGATTACGTGGTATATGTCACTGAATTGACATTTCATGTCATTTGAGTCGTTTTGATTAGTATACTTAGGTCTTTTATGTTCGAAAAAAGTATAAAATTCTCGTTTTCGAGATATTTTGGGAATTAAGATAAAAAAAATCTTTTTTTTTTGGGCCAGATTGGGCGGGTCATTCGGGTTGCGGGTCATTCAAGGTTGCAGGTCATCCGGGTTTCGGGTCGTTCGGGTTGTAGGTCATTCGGGTTTCGGGTTGTTTGGATTTTGGGTCTTTCGGGTTTGGGTCACTTCGGGTTCGAGTCATTTCGGGTTTCAGGTCACTCGGTTTCAGGTCAGGTCGGGCATGTTTTTTGTGTCGGGTCAGATTTTGCCAGCTCTAGCTACAAACATATACATATATCTTAAAAACAAAATGTCATTATTGTTAATAAGAACTAAGAAAATAAGTTTTTTTGATTTCAAATAAAGTAGCAAAACAAATATACCTGATTACATCATATCTTCCTATACATTGCTCCAAAATATACTTGAAGACTGTTCATAGTTTTCCCCAAAGGCCTAGAATAAGAAACAAGTATATAAAATGCTGAAACTTAAAGCTAATATCTCAAAACAAAAAAAGAATACTATTATATAGTGAAAGAGTTTGTGCACTGGGATTTAACAGATTTGGGTAAATATATTTTGAAGCTTTAATAAGACTCTATGTGCAAAAAAAGAGTAAATACCAGTTTGTTCATAAAAAGTCCTCTTCTGTTCATCTTCAAAAATCTATATAACATTTTGCAACATCTGAAAATTTCACTTGATTTCTACTAACAATAATCAAAAAGGTAAAAACTTTAATTCATGAACTCTAAAATATTGAAGAAAATGAGATTTACAAGATGCAAAATTCTCCTAAAATCATGAGAGAATATAACACTTCATGTATGGTTAACTGGATATGATAAATAAGTGAAATAAAAAGTTTATAATGAACATAACAAGTTCCTCATCGCCGGGTTTTGATGAGAGCGGCGCGAGGCTAACTTGTAATATGCCTTCTTAACCAGTAACCACAAAGTCCAATTACCTAGTGGCGCCATTATAATATCTAAAAAACAGTTTATATATATTATACATAACAAATGATTTTATAGTGAAACGTCTAAATTTAATTACCTCTTTATTGGCATGATGATATGTATCTACCTTATCTGTGCCAGTACGATCCTTTGTTTCTCGACTATCAAGAATAGAATATTACAAAAGAAAAAAAATATATAGAAAAATGAGAAAAACAAATAAAAAAAATACTGAAAATATTTTCTAAAGTGATGGAGGCATTTTAATTTATCTGAGACACCAGGCATGAATTCTTGTAAATCAACCTCCGCAATGTTTACACAAGGGAAAACTTACCAAGAAATCAGTCAAAAAGATTAATAAATTCAGCATAACAAATTAATAATTAATTTATTAACTAAAAAAAGTCTGATTAGAAATGAGTACAAGTTAATTATACATGTAATTCTTTTGGTGGTTCACATCTGACATTTTCAACTCTAATCCCAATGCTTTGTAAACCTACCATAGTACTTTTTTCAATCCTTTTAGTATTCCTCAAGGTTCTTATTTTTAGGCACCACAAAGGTAAACAAAAGAAATATATACAAACTATTTGGTGGAATCTGTAACGAATATATTGAAATTACAATCTTCTATAGTAAATATTTTCATTAGATGAGTAAATTTGTTCATTAATTTCTTTGCATAATTTGTAAATTAAAAGTATAGCAGCCCATTGTCACCTCATCATCATCCTATACAAATAATAGATCACAATAAAAAAAATCAACATAATACCATGTAACATCACCTTTCTACACTAATCTCCAACAACTCAACTATCGGTAGTGATATCGACAGGAAATATTTTTATTTCCTACAGGAAAAAAGTAATTTAAAATGACAATTTTGACCTAATTAACTGTCAGCATTTAATATGGAGAGTGTTAAAACATTTGAAGAGAAAATCAAATGAAATTAAATATTTGTATTTTATATTTGGAAGGTCATAATTGAAATCAAAATTGACCCAATATGTATTTTTTAAAATTGTAACTTTAACTGATAAAATAAGGTGAAAATACTAATAGTATTATTCCTTAATAGAAAAACAAATAACATCCTAAAGTAAAAACATGACATAAACCTATATCATAAACTAAGTAACCAAAAACTTGACATAAAGCGATAAACTGAATAACTAAAACCTAACTAAATATCAGAACAGGACTACTCTTTCCATAGTTAAAAGATTCAATTTTCTTAATTTAGTTTAAGAGATTAAGATTCTTTCCATAATATATATGATAATAAATTAGGGGTAAATTTGTCATTCTACACTATTTTTCAAGTGGGAAGTAAAAAAAATACCCGGTCAATGTCATAACCCCTCAACTACATGACTGGAAGAATGAAGTGTAGTTCCTTTTGTCATATAATACCATGTAATTTATGCTAAGATGTATTTGTACAAATTTTTCTTTATTATAATGAAAATTAGAGTGGAAATAGGCAATGCCTGTCACTCCTTCAAAAAGAAAAAAATCAACATAAGAATTCATCACAAAAGAAATACAAAACAAACTTAACAAAAATATTAATGCACATATTTTGATTTAGAGTGTATATATGATATCTAATTTTGTAGGGATGCAATCCAGATTTTAGGTATTTTCTAGGTCTGCATGTTATACTTTCAACAGGTGTATATTGGATATTTTTATTTTTATAGGGGTCTATGAGAGATTGTAATTCTAATTAAAAGAATAAACACAGAGACATTTTGATAATCTAGTCATATGAGAAGCAACTTGTAGGAATTCTCTCTTTTTATGTATATTTTTCTCGATGGCTAACAAAAATGTGTGCTTTTGTCCAGTTAAGTTGTATTCAAAGGAAGAAGCTTCCCTTGACGTGGATAACACAGATGAAATGACTGTACGAGGCGTTATTGTAACAGAAAATACCATTGTGAATAGCTTTGGTGATGTCAGTAAAATTATGGTACTCTCCAGAATATGTTTGACATCCTTATATATATTATGAGAAAAGTTTAAATTTGCCCCTTCAAATATTCAATAAGTTTATTTTTGATCCCTCATCTTTTTATTGATCCAAATTTAGTCCTTCAACTATTCAATAAGTCTATTTTTGGTTCTTCCATCCGTTAAGTGCTTACGTGTCGGTTAAACTTGATACATATATAATGACATGACATATATTCTTGACACATAAGTAATAACATATTTTTTAAATAAACATGCACCACAAATATATATAATAAAATAATATTTTAAGAAAAGAGGGAAATTAAGAAAAGTTTTATTTTTTTTTAAATATTTGCCATGCCACAATATCCACGTTAGCATATGTATCACAAATATATGCGATGTATTGCTTACATGTCAAATTTAACTGACACGTAAGCATTTAACGGATGGAATGACCAAAAATAGACTTATTGAATAATTGAGAGACTAAATTTGGACCAATAAAAAGTTGAGGAACCAAAAATAGACTTATTGAATAGTTGAGGGGGCAAAATTGATCTTTTCTCTCTCTCTATATATATATACACACAAATATAATATTTATTTGACACCCGTAAGTAATTTTCAAATATAATATAGATTATGAGGAATCTATGTTCATTTAATTAGAAAGACCTGCTGCTAAAACCTACAACTAGATTTTTATGTCCATACTTCTATACATCATAGAACATATCCATTTTTATTGCTAATTTTTTTTTTTTTTTTTTTTTGGTTAATGTTTGATGTAATAAGGAAATTTTGATCTTTCTATTTTTGAGATTCTTTCTATCTGGTATTAGGACGTCCCAGGAGAGGTAGCTCATGACATGATTTTACCAACCACTTATGTACAATACCAGTCAGACCAATTACAGATCGAGCCCCTTGAGTTCAAATTTGCCAGTATGTCGATTTTTAACTCTTATATTTTTCCCAGGAGAATGTGATCCATATAAAAATGTCACCCTTTTGTGCTTTTGATTGAATGAAAAAGACTTGAGTTCTTACATCCGTCATTTGATTGCAACATGACTCAAACATCTTCATTTATTTGAGTTATTATAGTTAACCAACAATTAGAGACCAATGGCAATAGAGGCCTTTTGTATCAATATTAGTTCTGTTAATATGGCATGGCTAGCTGCTACCCTAATTGTCAAAGTATATTGAGGTCCAAGTTTAAACTTAATTAGTACCAAACAAATTAAAGTAGAAATTCGCCTCTTGCCAATTCACAGAAAAATGAAAAATATTTTAGTCAATAATAATTTTCTTTGAAATTGCTTCTGTTATTGTTACAAAAATTTCTAATTTATTTCATCTCTTGCTTTCTTTTGTTATAAAAGATAGATTTCATGGGAAAGTCGTGAGCCCGATTCACCTCATAAACAAAACAAATGAATACATTGCATTCAAGGTATCTTTATTTTCTGTCACTATCTAATAATCTTTAATTTTACTCTTAACCTTTTTTTTATTGTAATTTTCCTCTTAACTATAATAGGAAATCCTAAAACATAATATATGAATGAAATACCACTCTCTATATTTTTGTTGGAAAAGAAAACACTATATCTGATGGTTTATGAAGGTCGATGTTGTATGTTTTGCAGATACTAAGAACTAGATCCAAGAACCATACTTTTTACCCTGACTATGGGTTCATGGAACCAGGTTCTGATATTAATATATCTGGTAAGTGTTCTTTGCATCATACTAAAGAAAAGTAATAACAATACTCCTTGTGCACATGGTTCTCTAGCTTAGTGATTGCATATCTTCGTTAAGATACTAGAAGATGGGGTTCAAATTCATGGAGTATCTCTTTCTTTCTTTACAAAAATATTCCTTACCTCAAAAAACATAATCTACAACATACAATTATGTATTACATAACATCAACTAGTCGAAACCCGGTTGTGGCTGGCCCGGACCAGAATGACACGAAACTCGAACTATTCGTAAGAATGACCTATAATCCCAAGGACCCAAAATCTGAATGACCCGTAATCCGAATGATCCGAACAGACACAACCCACCCGATATGATCTGAAAATAATTTGACATTTGATCCAAATCCATTAAATCTGTTAATATTTCAAATTTCGTTATTTTCTCTAGCATAAATGCCCTGAATGACTTGAAATTCTGATTCGTGACCCGAAATGCTGATCAATTACCCAAATCCGACCACAAACTATAACTTGATTGACCCGTAACCGGAAACCCGTAGTCTGAAATGATCAAAAACCGAATGACCGGTATTCGTATGACCCGAGACGTGAATAATCCAAGAACGGAATGACCCGAGATTTAGACGACCAATGACCCAAACAACTCACAACTCGAACTGATTGGGACTCGAATTGACCCGACACTAACCCTCCCGCCCCGTTTGTCACCTCTAACGTTAAGGCATGCTGTACTTTTTTTTGCCTATAGCGTTTATTCAAGTTTCTACTGTACTACAAGGTCAATAGAATACCAAAATAGTAATGTGAAAGTGTGGGTTGTTTGCTTGTTTAAGAAGTAACGAAAAATAGAATAAGCCAAACACATTAAAATTTGATATGTATGAGAAATTATTTTGCTGTCGCCATTTATCTTGTTATGGATCCAATAGTTAAAAACTATTGACACAAAAAGGAATAACAGAATCACATAGTGACCCAAAAATGAATTGTACTACGTAAAATGTCTTCAATAAAACCTGGAGAAATGAAAAGGTATGACATTACCTACCCAAATTTCGTTACTAGAAATATAGAATTTCAATTATTTTGGTGCAAGAAAACAAAAAGTAAATTACTCCATGATCAATATGCATTTCTTAATTATCTCAGCAAAACTATTAGTTATGAATTTCCTGAAAAGAAACCAGAGAGTCACACAAGGACTGAACCAGATAACTGCGTCGCTAACAGAGAAACAGAACAATAGTGACTGCACAGTAACACAGCAGCACTAAACCAGCAGCGACCTTGCGATTATCAGCAGTGGAAATAATAGTGCAGCAATACGCTTACACTAGCCCAAGAAGGAACAATAATAGAAGAAGAAAGAATTGAACAATGAAACTTGAAAAATAAGATAAATTTCTTATTACGAGAGAAAAAAGAGATACAAAATATTGTTGTTGTTGGAATGAATAAAACTCTACCCCTACCCCTTTATTTATAGGATAGTCATATCTAATATAAGGAAATAACTTAAAGAATTACTGCCCCATTTAACACCTAAACATGGAAATACGAAATTTTCTTGTCAAGAAATCTAATATATGGTAATACCAAAATTCCTTGTCAAGAAATTTTATTTCCAAGAAATATCTTTCCTAATTTATTAAATGCCTTCATAATATACAAATGCATCTTTATATTTTAACACTCCCCCTTAAAGTGCATTTGGTCATGAGCCCCAACTTGGCTTGCAATAACTCGAATGATCCCTTGGAGAGAGACTTGGTAAAGATATTAGCCACGTTGTCAACGCTTCTCACCTCCTCAACTCCAATAATTCCATCAAGCACTTTTTCACGAATGAAGTGATGCTCGATCTCGATGTGCTTAGTTCTCGCGTGACAAACTGGATTGGTCGCCAACTTCAACGCACTCTGATTGTCGCCTCGAATAACCGTAGGACCAGTAACCGTATTGTAAACATCCTCGACCAACCTCCGCAACCAAACACACTCTTGTGCTGCAAGTGATGACGCCTTGTACTCCGCCTTGGTACTAGAAAGAGAGACCGAATCTTGCTTCTTACTGCACCAAGAAACACTTGCAGAACCACAAGAGAAGACATAACCGGATGTCGATCTCCGATCGTTTAAATCATCGCCCATGTCAGCATCGGTATATCCGTGCAAAACAAACTCGGTAATCCTTCTTATAAAATAACCCGAGATCAAGAGTCGAACTCACATACTTGAGAATTCTCTTTGCTGCATCCAGATGCGACTTTGTTGGAGCTTGCATAAACCGACTCACCAGACCGACCGCGAAGGCAATATCCGGTCTAGTAATCGTGAGATAAATCAGGCTTCCAACAAGAGCACGAAACTTCCGAGGATCCGGAAGTATCTTTCCATCATCACGTCTCAATTTGAAATTTGCATCCAGCGGTGTCGAACAATACTTACCTTCTTTTACGCCAAATTTCTCAATGAGCTTTCCAGCATAACCTGTTTGAGAGACAAAATGCCCGTCCTTCAAACCTTCCACTTCCAATCCCAGGAAGTGACTAAGCTCTCCAAGATCCTTCATCTCGAATCGAATCGAGAGCTCGCCCCTAAGTCTTGCAACTTTGCCTTCATCATTGCCGGTGATGATCATGTCGTCCACGTATAAAAGGACGACCACGTGTAGACCCGCCTTCCTTTTCACAAATATACTGTGATCCGAACTCGAAGAAGAATAACCACAAAATAGCAAATCTTCCGCAATCTTGCCATACCAAGCTCGAGGTGCTTGCTTCAAACCATACAGCGCTTTCTTCAGCTTGCACACATAGTCAGGACGCACCTTGGAAATATATCCAACCGGTTGCTCCATATAAATATCCTTGTCTAGTTCACCATACAGGAAAGCATTCTTCACATCCAGCTGCCACAGCTTCCAACTTAGTGAAGCAGCCATTGAAATCACAACTCGCACGGATGTCATCTTGGCGACAGGACTAAAAGTCTCTTCATAATCCTCGCCATACCGTTGAGAAAATCCTCTCGCTACAAGCCTCGCTTTATAGCGCTCAACACTCCCATCCGCCTTGCGTTTCAACTTGTAGACCCATTTGCAAGTAACCGGGTCCACTCTCTTGGGCTACGGAACAAGATCCCAAGTTTCATTTTTCCGAAGAGATTGCATCTCCTCGTCCATAGCATCTTCTCACGACTTATTACCTTTCGCCTCCTCAAAGCATGAAGGTTCACCATCCGACGATCCTGAAAAGAAACACGAATACGTCGACACGAAGTTTTCATCTTTATATCTAGCCGGCCGAGTTACCATCCTTGTCGACCTCCTTAAAGCTTGTGCATTTCCCTCTTCTTGCGATTGCACTTCGTTGCTCCCCCTATCACCTTGATCCATCTCACTTGAACTCGTGACAGTCGACGTAGGCGACGAAAATCTCGGATCTTCACTCGGGTTACCCATGTCATTAGCATCCGGGTTTCTCACGTGACCAACAGGCGGCGTCGGCAGATTCGAAACTACCGCTTGGGAACCACCATCACCATATAGAGAAGACGCTTCATCAAACACCACGTCTCGAGAGACAATGAATTTATGAGTTGTCGGATCCATGCATTTCCATCCCTTCTTTCTTTGATCATAACCAATGAAAACACACTTCCGAGCCTTAGCGTCTAACTTCGTCCTCTTCTCATTCGGTACGTGAACAAAGCACGTACAACCGAACACCTTCAAATGCTTCACACTTGGTTTCTCATCGAACATCAACTCGTGAGGTGACTTCATGTTAATCGGACTACAGGGAAGCCGATTAACAATGTAGGTAGCACATGCCATACCTTCCGCCCATAAGACCTTTGGTAAATTTTTCGCGTACACCCAACTCCTACATACCTCCACCAGATGTCGAATTTTCCTTTCCGCTACACCATTTTGTTGCGGTGTATAAGCACAAGTCAACTCCTTCTTGATGCCATGCCTCTCGCAAAATGAGAGAAATTCCTTGGATGTAAACTCGCCTCCATTGTCGGTTCGAAACTTCTTAATTCTTTTACCAAGCCTTCCCTCAACCATTATTCTAAATTCTCGAAATTTAGAAAATGCCTCCCGTTTCTCCTTCAGAAAATAAACCCAAGTGTACCGTGTAAAATCGTCGACGAGTACCAACATATAACAAGCACCCCCGTACGACACGTTCTGCGTAGGACCCATCAAATCACCATGAATAAGTTCTAACGCACCTTTACACCTTGACTGAGACTTCTCGAAAGGCAGTCGATGAGATTTACCATATTGGCAACCCTCACACACCTCAACACCACTTGCAAAGGAAAGAGACGGAAGCCCGTTAACAAGATTCCTCGAAACCATGGCCTTCAACTTGTAAATACCCACATGGCCGAGTCTAGGATGCCAAACCGACACGCCATCATTGTTGCTCATCTTGTCAACATACGAGGAAGAAGCCGAGAGAACATACAAGTCTTTTACCCTCTTACCGACGTGAGTAACATCACCCTTCACCTCCTTCACATTCCGGAGGAACTTCACATCCTTCGGGCCAAACAACACATAGTGACCCGCATCAACCGCATTCGCCACTGACAGGAGATTCTTCTTCATACCAGGCACGTGGTAAACACTGTCGAGAGTTATCGACCTATTGTCTTTATCAAAAACAACAACCGCGCCCTCATTCACCACATGGTGAACACTGTTGTCGGCAGTAACAAAGGCAGTATTGCCTTTATACCCCCGAAGTGAAGAAAACTTGGAATCGTAACCAGTCAGATGATGACCACAACCGGAATCAATGATCCAGTTATCCTCGTAGTTATCAGAAGCACACACGTCTAATGAAACTCCTTCTGCTACGAAACCCGTATCTCAAACTTCACACTTCACAATATCCTCCTTACCCGCGGCATTTCCTTCTTCCTTATGTGACCGAGTTTTCCACATCGGTAACACTTGATAGCTGACCGAGAATCACTATTAGATGAAGACTCCCCCTTCTTCGTAACCTCCTCCTTCCGTTCCTCTTGGTCATACCAAGTTTTTACTTTGTTAGACACAAGAGCGTGACCTTCGCCTTCAGAGACCGAAACACCCGCCATTTGTCGAGTCAACGATTCTTGAGAAGCGAGCAAATTTTCAAACTCCGTCAAGGATGGTTGTTGCGCCCACCCTTGTATTGAGGTAACGAACGGGACATACTCTCTTCGAAGGCCGCGAATAATATACCGCTTCAATTTTGCCTCCGAAATAGCCTCCTCCGGTTCCAACATAGAAATTTCAGAACATAAATCCTTTACTCTCAAGAAATATTGAGAGATAGAAAATTCACCTTGTGTGCAACTCGCCAACTCATTCTCCAGAAATTGTAATCGTGCCGTGTTCTTTTTGTTGAGCAATTCATCAAATGTTCTCCAAATCTCAGCCGCTGATTTGCACCCCTTAATATGCTCGAATAGATCGCGTGATATCGACCTCTTCAACAAGAACTCCGCCTTAGCATTCGTTTTTGACCACTCCTTTACTGCGTCTGCATTCGTCACCGTACCATTCGTACCGGTGACAGGCGTCGATGCAACCTCCGTACCAACAACGATCTCCCACAACCCCTCACTCCTAATACAAGACTTCATACAACTCTTCCACATAGAATAATTCAAAAGATTTAGAGTCTCAATACCAAGTCCACTAACCCGACCTCCAAACTCCATGGATGCCGTAATAAACAATCATCTTCTTCACCAAGGGACGAGAACAACACCGTCTATCGCCAACGTCGTCGTCTATCACCCTTGAAGCTCTGGTACCATGAAAAAAAACCAGACAGTCACACAAGGACTGAACCAGATAACCGCGTCGCTAACAGAGAAACAGAACAATAGTGACTGCACAGTAACACAGCAGCACTAAACCAGCAGTGACCTTGCGATTATCAGCAGCGGAAATAATAGTGCAGCAATACGCTTACACGAGCCCAAGAAAGAACAATAATAGAAGAAGAAAAGATTGAATAATGGAACTTGAAAAATAAGATAAATTTCTTATTACGAGAGAAAAAAGAGATACAAAATATTGTTGTTGTTGGAATGAATAAAACTCTACTCCTACCCCTTTATTTATAGGATAGTCATATCTAATATAAGGAAATAACTCAAAGAATTACTGCCCCATTTAACACCTAAACATGGAAATACGAAATTTTCTTGTCAAGAAATCTAATATATGGTAATACCAAAATTCCTTATCAAGAAATCTTATTTTCAAGAAATATCTTTCCTAATTTATTAAATGCCTTCATAATATACAAATGCATCTTTATATTTTAACAACAAGCTACATTCCTAATCATGGCACAAGCATTTCCTACCACGTGTTTTGGCAATAATTACATTCGATAATCCAGTCAAGTCAGTAGCAACTTGTAAGAATTCTCTTTTAATATATGTTTTCTCCATGGCTTACCAAAATCTTTGTGCTTTTTTCCAGTTACATTTAATCTGGTGACAGGAGTCCTTCCCGGCATAGATTCTACAGATGAGCTCTTTGTACAGAGTGTTATTGCATCAGAAAATGCTATTGTGAATAGCTTCAACGATGTCACTAATATTATGGTATTTCCCACAATTTGTTTGACAACCTTATAGAACTGAACAAAATTTAGCTCATCAGGAATCATGTAAGCTACAAGAATTGAAATTTTGGTTCTGGTATCATTTTTGTGCCCATCGATATTGTCAGGGAAACAAGCGTTGCCTCATTCAACAACAGACTCATGAGAGAAACTTTTGGTAGTGACTTTACTGATCACTTGGTGCTCAACTAAGATGAAACAAGGGGTGGAATACTATAACATGGGGAAGAAACCTAATTATGTGGCAGATTACGAACCTATATTGTCACAGCGAACCTCAGGCAAGAGAACAATGGAGCCTGCCTGTGGACCCTCTAGACCTGATCAATTCCCTCAATTGAACTGTGCAATAATATGTTTGAACCTTAGGCACCAGAACAACTGTTTGTAAAGTCATTACCACAAGAATATGTTTTTGTAGAATAATATTATCTTTCTTGCCTCATGTTCCATCAAATAGGGCAGTAAGTTGGCAGTGGCAATATTTGTTCATTTGATCAGGAAGAACTGCTGCTAAAACCTAGAACTCATATTGTGTCTATCTTTTTATGCATCATACAACATTAGCAAAAAATCATATTTTATACGCATTTTTGTTACTTATTTATTATTATCTTTTTAGTTTTTAAAGTTATAATGAAATTTCATCTTTCTATTTGGTATTAGAATGTGCCAGGAAAGGTAGTGCACGAGATGGTATTACCAGTTGCTTGTGAACAGAATCAATCAGACCAAGTGAGTACTAATTCAAATACTATTGCTGAATTGGTACAGATCGAGCCCCTCGAGCTCAGATTCCCTTGTATGTCTTTTTTTTAAACTCTGTTGTATTTTCTCCATTAGAATGTGATCCATGTAAAAGTCTCGTTTTTTCTGCTTTTGATTGAATGAAAAAGACTCAAATTCTAACATACATTATTTGATTTAAGTGAGATTCGAATTTCTTTCGATATCTGATCTTTTATAGTTGACCAACAATTAGAGACCAACAACGATAGATGCTTTTTGTATAAAGGACCCGATATATCACGACGCACTGTAGCACGTCGAAATCACGACGGCAAAATATGTAGCTAATAAATGGTATATATAATTCATTTTCTGTTACTAATATATTCTTAAACAGTGAAAATAATAAATAGAAAACAAATATTATATTAAAAAATGGTAAAACAATATATACAAATTTCAAAAGTATATATAAAAAATAAAAATATATCTAAATAAGTGAAAACAGTATATAGAAAAAAAATATTATATTGAAAAGCGGAAAAACAATATATATATATATATATATATATATATATAGTCCGTCGGGGGTGCGTTACAGTGCGTCGTGATATCAAATTTCCCTTTGTATCAATAGTAGGTTTGTTAGTGTGGCATGGTTTGCTGCTAGCCTAGTTGGCAAAGTATATTGTGAGTTCCAAAGTTTAAACTTGATTAGTACCAAGAATAGAAAATTATGATTTTGTATATTGCCAATCAATTAAGAAAAACATATTTTAGTCAACATTATTTTCTTGTTATGAATTTTTTTTCTAATTTCTTTCTTTTCTCGATTTCTTTTCTTCTAAAAGATAAGCTGCATAGTAATGTCGTGACTACTGTTCGCATCATAAACAAAACAAACGAATACATTGCCTTCAAGGTACAATTATATTCTGTTATTATCTACTAGTTCTTCATTTTCCTTTACTATAATATGAAAGCCTTGAACAAAAGATATGAATGGTCCACTGTAGTTTTATTGGAAACGAAAAACTAATATTTAGTAATTTATGACTGGGATGTTATAGGTTTTGAAGCTCTTAAAAGTGGGGCCGAAGGATTATGCATTTAACCCTAACCATGGGCTCATGAAACCAAGTTCACATTTTGATATTTTTTGTAAGTTTTATTTACATCATAATAAAAAAAGTATTACATAATACTCTTGTAAATTAACTTATTCCTTTTCATAAATGATAAGAACATATGTGACATATAATTATCGACCACATGACAATAGCGCATACTTTACTTTTTCTTTGCACATAGTATATATTCCATTTTGTACTATACTGCAGGCTCAATAATCGATCAAAATAGTAATTTGGAACCAGCATTTGGTCTGGTGGTGTTCAATAAGTAACAAAACATAGATACAATCAAGAACTCAAAGGAATTTGATTTATACGAGCAATAATTATGGTAGGAGATAGTTCTGATCAAGGATCATGATGTGCTGAAGCTCAACTCACTATTGAAAGAGCTGCCCACAGCAACTATCACTCTCATAGTTAATGCTCATAAATATCAAATTTTATATTTCTTGATAATTGAACTAACTGTTGCTAGTTATCTCATCAAAGTAATTAGTTAAATATGAATTTCCAACTTGCTAGATTACTAATCATGATACAAGCATTCCCTGGCTCCCTGCGACATTTTTTCAGAATTATTAGATTTGATAATCCAGTCAAAATCAGAAACAAATTTTTAGAATTCTCTTTTTTGTTTATATTTTTCTCTACGGCTAACCAGAATGTATATTCTTTTATCCAGTAAAACTGTATCCAAAGACAGAAACCGCCCCTGACATAGACCAGCTTCGTGTCTTGAGTGTTATTGTAACAGAAAATGCCATCGTGAATAGCATCAAGGACGTCAACGATATTATGGTACTCCCCACAATTGTTTTGACAACCTTATATAATCGAACATAATTTAGCTCATGAGGAGTCATGTAAATTATAATTGAAATTTTGGTACCAGTATTGTTTCGATGTCCAAGATAATATTCATGGAAACAAAAGTTGTATTGGTACTACTTTAGACCATATTATTGCATGGTATGTAGGCAAACCAAATTTTAAATGATTCTATGTTTTATGACCAAGTTTTGTTATTTTTTCTCCTTTTCGAAGCAAAAGCCATAAGATGTTGGAATTAGGTAATCGTGGTTCTTTTGTTTCTTATAATCATCGCAATTATTGTTGGAACTATTCTCAATTTTAGGTAACTTCAAAAATTATTATTTGCGGCAACCATTACAGCCCTTATGCCAACAAAAAGAGAACATGAAAAAAAAATGGAAAAAATTAATAAGTCCAAATTGGGTCTTGTTAATTGCTATCTTTCTTATTCCGTAAAAAATATGAATTTGTTGTATAATAGTATTATTTTTTTTGATGAAAGTTGTATAATAATATTATTGTTCCTAATTCACCTTAGGACAAAAATAAGAGGTAGTAAGTGAGGATTGGTAACAGAGTCCTTGTTCTGTTGATAAGGAAGACCTACTTATAAAAACTAGAACTTAGATTTTGTTCATGTTTCTATACATCATACAATATTTCCTAAAAATAATATCTTATATCCATTTATTTTAAGTTATTCATTTTTTTTGTTGAAATTTTGATCCTTCTGTTTGGTACTAGAATGTTCCAGGAAAGATAGCAGTGGAGGCGGTCATACCTGTTGCTTATGTACAAAATCAGTCAGACCAAGCGAGTACCAATTCAAATACTATTGCTGAATTGGTACAGATCGAGCCCCTCGAGCTCAAATTCCCTTGTATGCCTTTTTTGAAACTCTGTTGCATTTTCTCCGTTAGAATTTGATCCATATAAAAGTCTCATTTTTTCTGCTTCTGATTGAATGAAAAAGACTCAAATTCTAACATACATTATTTGATTTAAGTGAGATTCGAATTTTTTTCGATATCTGATATTTTATTGTTGTCCAACAACTAGAGACCAGCGACAATAGATGCCTTTTGTACAAGGGACCCGACATATCATGATACATCGTAACACGTCCAAATCACAATGACAATATATATCGCTAATAAATAGTATATAAAATTGAAAAACAATATATATAGTTCATTTTTTATAAACAATATATACGTAAACAGTGAAAATAGTATATAGAAAACATATTATATTAAAAAGCTGTGAAATAGTATATACAAATTCCAAAAGTAAATAATACCTAAAAAATAAAATATGTCTAAATCAGTGCAAACACTATATAGAAAAAAATTAGTATATTGAAAAAAGAAAAAACAGTACAGTCCATCGTGATTTGGACGTGCTACGGTGCATCGCGATATTACATTTCCATTTGTATAAATATTAGTTTTGTTAATGTGGCATTGTCAGCTCAGCTGCCTGGCCTAATTGGCAAAGTATATTGAGAATTCCAAAATTTAAACTAATTAGTACCAAAAATATGAAACTATGATTTTGCATCTCGCCAATTCGTTAAGAAAAAAAAAATTCTAGTCAACATCATTTTCTTGTTATGAATTTTTTTTTTCTGGCATGGTCAGCTGCCTAGCCTAATTGGCAAAATATATTGAGAATTCCAAAGTTTAAACCAATTAGTACCAAAAGATGAAACTATGATTTTGCATCTCGCCAATTCATTAAGAAAAAAATATTTAGTCAACATCATTTTCTTGTTATGAATTTTGTTTTTCCTAATTTATTTCTTTTCTACCTTTCTTTTGTTATAAAAGATGAGCTGCATAGGAATGTCACGAGTAATGTTCGCGTCATAAACAAAACAAATGAATACATTGTCTTCAGGGTACAATTATATTCTGTCAATTATTTACTAATTTTTAATTTTCCTTTACTATAATATGAAATCCTTGGACATAAGATATGAATGGTTACTGCATTTTTATTGGAAATGAAAAACTAATATCTGGTAATTTATGAATGTGGGATGTTATAGGTTTTGAGGCTCTTAAAAGTGGGGCCGAAGGATTATTCGTTTAGCCCTAACCATGGGCTAATGAAACCAAGTTCACAAATTAAGATTGTTGGTAAGTGTTACTTACATTATAATAAAAAAAATATTATATAATACTCTTATAAATAAACTTATTCCTCTTTCATAAATGGGAAATCATATGTGACATAAATTATCGACTGTATAACAATAACACATGATTTACTTTTCCTTTGCACATAGTATATATTCCTTTTTGTATACTGCAAGCTCAATAATGATCAAAATAGTAATTTAGTACAAGTATTTGGTCTGGTGGTGTTTCAATAAGTAACAAAAATAGATAGTCAAGAACTAAAAAAAAATTGATGTATACGAGCAATAATTATGATAGCAGATGGTTTTGATCAAGGATCATTATGGCCTGAAGCTCAATTCACTACTTAAAGAGCTGCCAACAACAACTATCACTCTCATAGTTAATGCTCATAAATATCAAATTTTAGGTATCTTGATTATTCAACTAACTGCAGCTAGTTATCTCATCAAAGCAATTAGTTAAAAATGAATTTCCTACTTGACCTCTAGTAGAGTGGTAAGATATCGCTTCACTAATTCAAAGATTGTAGATTTAATACTTAACAAAAGCTAATTTTCTTTGAATATAGATAAGAGACATAGGAGCCCTCTCCATAAAATCAACAAAATGAATTTCCAACTTGCTGGATTCCTAATCATGACACAAGCATTCCCTGCAACATGTTTTTGGAATTATTAGATTTGATAATCCAGTCAAATAAGAAAACAACTTTTAAGAACTCTCTTTTTTGTGTACATTTTTCTCTACGGCTGACCAAAATGTATATGCTTTTATCTAGTTAAATTGCATCCAAAGACAGAAGCCGCCCCTGGCATAGACCAGCTTCGTGTCTGGAGTGCTATTGTAACAGAAAATGCCATCGTGAATAGCATCAAGGACGTCAACGATATTATGGTACTCCCCACAATTGTTTTGACAACCTTATATAATCGAACATGATTTAGCTCATGAGGAGTCGTGTAAACTATAATTGAAATCTTGGTATTGATATTTTTTTCTCTGCCCAAGATAATGTTCATGGAAACAAAAGTTATATTGGTACAATTTTAGTTCATTATTATTGCATGGTATGTAGGCAAACCAAATTTTGCATGATTCCATGTTTTATGACAAAGTTTTGTTATTTTTTCTCCTTTTCGAAGCAAAAGCCATAAGAGGTTCGAATTAGGTAAGCTTGGTTCTTTTGTTTCTTATAAACATCTCAATTATTGTTGGAACTATTCTCAATTTTAGGTAACTTCAAAAATTATTATTTGCGGCAACCATTACAGTCCTTATGTCAACCAAAAGAGAATATGAAAAAAAAAATAATGGAAAAAGTGCGGAAGTCCAAATTTTGTGTCTTGTTAATTGCTATCTTTCTTATTCCGCAAGGAATGTGTTGCATAATAATATTATCGTTCCTAATTCACGTTAGGGCAAAAATAAGAGGTAGTAGGGTTTGACATGTTCATTAGCTAAACAATAATATCTTATATCCATTTATTTTGACTTGTTCATTAATTTATTGTTAATATTTAAAGTTACAATTTTGATCCTTCTATTTGGTATTAGAATGTTCCAGGAAAGATAGCGATCATGGCGGACATACCCATTGCTTACGTACAAAATCAATCAGACCAAGCAAGGACTATTTCAAAATTGGTACAGGTCGAGCCCCTCAAACACAAGATCCCTTGTATGTATTTTGATTTTTTTCTGCCTTTGATTGAATGAAAAAGGCTCAAATTCTTACATCTATTATTTGAATCCAATGTAAATATAGTACCATCAAAATTACATGAAACGGCCCAGACACACATGAAGCAGGTAAACTTCCAAAAACCAAAAGCGATAGGAGAAGAGAAAGAAGACGAAGGAGAAAAAGAAGCAATTTCTATCTCCATTCAAAATGCTAACGAGGTACGCATTTGAATTTTCTACTAATCTTGCTCTTCCAAACAAAGAGAGAGTGAGAAAACATGTCCAAGCTGAATTGCATACCCCTTTTTTACTATTATTTGCAGCAACCATTACAGTTCCAATGTCAACAAAAGAAAATATGAAAAAAATAATTAAAAAAGCGAATTAGCCTCCAATGTTTGGTCTTGTTAGTTGTCATCTTTCTTAGTCTGTAAAAAACAATAGAGTAGCAATGTGTTGTTGTAGAATGATATATTTTTTTTTTTGAGAGTTGTAGAATGATATTATCATTCATAACTCAGTTGAGGATAAAATAAGAGGCCACAAGTGAAAATTGGTAACAAAATCCTTGTTCATTTGATGAGGAAGACATCTTCTAAAAACTGGAACATAGATTTTGTCCATCTTTCTATACATCGTACAAAACTAGCTAAAAAAATTAGTTATCTTATATCCATTTATTTTGACATTTATTAGCTTTTTGTTAATCCAAATTTATAGTGCAATTTTGATCGTTCTCTTTCTTATTAGAATGTTCCAGGAAAGATGATGTATGAAGCGGTCCAACCCATTGCTTGTGTACAAAATAAATCAGACCAAGCGAGGGCTAATTCTGAGATTGGATTATTCGGGCACAAATTCCGTTGTATGTCTTTTGGTTTTTTAACCATGTTCTATTTTACCATCAGAATGTGAACCATGAAATAGTGTCATTTTTTTCTGCTTTGGATTGAATATAAAAGGCTCAAATTCTTACATCTATTATTTTATTGCAATGTAAATATAGTACCGTCTATATTACAAAAAATGAACTACCAAAAGCCAAAAGCAATAGAAGAAGAAGAAGAGGAAGAAGATGGAGGAGGAGAAAGAAAAGACACTACTTCTGTCCCCGATCAAAATGCTAACAAGGTATACATTTGAATTTTCTATTAATCTTGCTCTCTTCCAAACAAAGGGAGAGTGAGAAAACATGTCCAAGCTGAATTGCGTACCCTTTTTCACTGTTTTTATAACACTAATTATGTTCTTATGCAATTTTGTTTAACATTACACTTACGCTTAATTTTACTCAAGTAGTTTGAAGCATTGTACTGGTCAGAAGTACAAAAAAGGAAGAAAATAGAGGAAGAACTTGCAAAAGTAAGGGAAGAAGTACAACAAAAATTGCACTACACCCGATTCAAGTATGAAGATTTGAAAAAAGCAACTCATGACTTCACCGAATCATGTAAGATAGGAGAAGGTGGATTTAGTGTTGTATATAAGGGCTCCCTCTGCAACAAAGTCGTGGCGATAAAGAAGCTAAAATTCAATGATGAGAAAGGGTTCAAAGAGGAGGTATTTCAATCACAAAATACATCTTTTTGAATTGAATGTGCACTATGCTGGTATTCTTATTTTCTTACTATTCCATTTTGCTTATTTTCATATTTCCAAGGTAATGATAGAATAGGGTGTAATAAATCATCTAATTCACCAAACAAGTATGGAAAAGTGTAGAACAAAATGGTGGAAGAGTGATTTAACTTTCTTTTTATTCCAAATAAAAAGAGTGGAATAAAAAATCTTTGTTTTTTCTTTCTTTCTTCATTCCAAAAAAAAGTATCATTTTAACATTTTCTTCCACTATTTCATTATGTAACCTACCGGTCATCATTAGAATAAAATGAAATATTCATTGTTCCATCCAAAGACTAACTAATTTGGCATTCTGCTTCTGCCAACTAATTTACCTTACCAGTAAGTCCTTATTGGTGCAAGTCTTGCTAGGTATAAAACCATCTTATATAATTCCATATTTAAAATTCCTGTGCATGTCCATACCACTATGGCATGAACATAATGATATATTTTCAACATTTTTTGCAGGTAGAAACCCTCAGCAAAGTGAAACATCCAAACATTATCACCCTTATAGGAGCATGCACTGACAAAGAGAACCCTGTTCTGGTATATGAGTACTTACCCAAGGGAAGTTTAGAGGACCACCTAAACTGCAAAAACGATGCTCCACCTCTCCCTGGGCATGCTCGTATTGGTATTGCTTTAGATATTTGTTGTGCCCTACGTTTCCTACACTCCATCCCAAGAGTCCATGGTGATCTGAAACCGGACAACGTACTTCTTGACTCAGACTTTGTGAGCAAACTTAGCGACTTTGGCACTTGTCGTAAGTTAGAACATACGAAAGACATGACGACACCTTCGTACAGTACAGTTGTGAAGGGTACAGCCCCCTACATGGACCCGGACTTCACAGCATCAGGTAGGTTGTGAACATTAGTTTGACCTATTTAGTCAATTGACTATGTCGACGAGATTTGCCTATTTGGTTCAGTTATTTGGTTCAATTTGCTTTTAAACTGCCTTAAAAAAAATTGCTTTTAGACTAATTAAATAAGCACAACTGATCGAACATAGTTATTTGAACTAAAGTACACATCCAACCTCATCATTCCTTTAGTTTTCAAAATAATTTTGTGGAAATGTTAGTTGAACTTCATTATTCTTTGTTGAAGTAAATTGAACTTTATCATTGAAATTGATATAAACCCTTATTCGGTTTTAACAAAATAATCTAAACTAGAATTTGATATGCTCCATTCAATTCATCTATAAATCAAACTGGTAATTAGTTCGTTGGTACTAAATAATTTATTCTATTTTATTCTATTCAATTTGGCTTGGACAGGTAAAATAACTTCATGGTTTGACGTGTACTCTTTTGGGGTAGTGCTACTGCGGTTGGCCACTGGAAAAGAAGTATACAATGCGGCAACTGGGATAACATTAAGGGAGTCGGTGGAAAGAGCAATTGAAGATGGCAATTTTGAGAAGTTGGTCGATGTAGACTGGCCGTCTAAAGAGGCCCCCGACAAAATGGCCAAGTTGGGTCTCCAGTGCTTTGAACCCAGATGGCGTAAACCAGGCCGGCCTAATGCAGCGAGTTTATTCAAGTCTTTGATGGATATTGCTTCCGATAGATGATGCTAATTTGTATAAATTGGCTAATTGAGAGATGCGGATTTCGGGTGGATACGTGAATAAACTTATATTTTGTATGTCTTGACGGGGTTCACTGATCCTCCAGTTTGTTTATTTATTTTGGAAAAAAAAGACCCTCTGTCATTGAAGCAAAATACTTTGACAAAATATATTAATAGAACTAAATCTTGAATCATAATCTATGATAAATCACCTTTATCGAAATAATGCTTGTCCCAAAATTCAAAATATTTATGGATAATGTTTGTCCCTTTATCAAAACAGTAACCCCACAAACAGTCCGTGAGAATGTTATGATCCATTACTTCCAAGTCAATTTCTTTGCTGCACTTCTTTTAGAAAGCAAGCTATGTTAGAAATTCTATGGGTCAAGCTACGAAATAACGCATAACCCAACACGGTTGGATGGAGAAAGCAGGATATGTTAGAAATTCTATGGGGAAGAGAGTGAATGAGGATTAGAAATAATTTTTCAAGTAAAAAAGAAAGAAAGAAAAGCAAACAGTTTCTGACAAGTGAAAATATAAAGATCCAGATTGCCTATTGTAAGAATTAGTGAGATCCAGATCCCACTTGTATGCTACTTGCCTATTACTATTTCTAATAGATTTACAAATTTAAATACAAGTTTTCTGGACTTCAAAAAGAAAAAAATAGAAGTTTTTTGGGGTTATTTAAGCACACCTGCTGCGACGTCACATAGTAACACCTGAAATTCAAGAAAATTGTTATTGCAGATTTTTCAAAATAAATAATATTTTAGAAAATGTATTATTTAGAAATATTAATTTTCAATTCAACAAATCACTTCGAATTAGTCCTAATAGCTCTTTATCTTGATTAATTTCAGGGGAATTTTGACGATAATATTGTGCAGAATTTTCAGATGAAGAACTTCTAGACTTCAGAAAAACAAAATTTTATTGATATCAATTAAACGATTGGAATACGATCAGTATATTGTACTCAATTATTTCACCTAAAAAAAATTCTAAAAGGCTCAAAAAACAATTTGCTCAACATCACTTAACGTATAATTGTTGGGAAAAAAAGGGGTGTTCCGACAAAATTCCTCTCTCGGGACTTTTGTTGAACACCTCCTGTGTAGGTATTAATTGTTGACTAAGCAATCAATTAAACATCACAAATTCCACCTGATTCACAATACAATGCAAGGGGTAAACAAAATCCTGAAATATCCCTAAAATACTTATATTTTTAATTATTATTATTTTTAAATAATTATATTTCTAATTAATTTTTGTAATCGAAAAATTGTATGATGTTTTCGAATTGGGTCGTACACAATATTTTGTTAAATCAAAATTTTAAATGGTTCTTTTTGTGTACAATAGATTGATAGTTTATTCAAATAAGATATATTTGTACCTGCATATGGTGTTGGATGCATCATGTATGCACATGAGACGTCTGAGTAGGGCCTCATTTAATTTCGGTCCACAATAATATGAAACACCGAGTCCACTCAGCGGAATAAGCACTAAAGAAAGGTGGCGGTAGTTTCTTAGTTGTACTCTGTATTTCTGAAGCTTTAATCCTACACTCTATTTTATGAACAGAGGAATGAAAGATTCAATCCGACACTTTGTTTATTGTGTTACAATTTGCGAAGATGGATTTCAGTTCAACAAATCACTCTAAAATAGTCCTAATAGATCTTTATCTTGATTAATTTCAGGGAAACTTTGACGGAAATATTGTGAAGAATTTTGAGATGAAGAACATAATGACTAAGATTTACGGTTTCACACGATATTTGCAGGTATAATTAGTCCTTGGAATAATTCACTTCGATTATTTGAAACCATAGACTTCTAGACTTCAGAAAAATAAAATTCAATTAAACAAGTGAAATAAGATCAGTATATTTTACTCGTACTTTTTATTTGTTTATTCTACAAATTTCTCATTTTTTTGTGGCTGAAAAATGTTGAAGAAGCTCAGAAAACAATTTGCCCAACTGCATTTAACTTCTACTATATCTCTCTATTACCAAAATTTGGTTTTTGTAGATGAAAATACGAAAACCACTACTTGAAATTGAGCCTCTTGAGCTGCAATACTCTCGTACGATCTTACTTTTCTCCACATTCAAGTATACTTCTGTAATGCAAGATCATTTTTCTACTTAGCATCTTCTTTCTATTTAGTTCAAGAAATAGAACTAAAGAAATCGGTTCCGTGTTCACTTCAGCTCTCAAACAACTCACATCACTATGTTGCGTTCAAAGTATAATATTTAATTTTCTTCTTATATATCCTAATAGCATAAATTGAAGTCCTTGTATTATGCATAAAGTCCTTGTATAGTATAACTATGTTCCGTGCAGAAAGTCCTTGTATTATGCATAAATTGAAAAAAAAAAAAAACCTATTTTACTGAAAATTTTAGAATCCCCTCAACACAATAATTTATTTTTTGCAATTTCTTCAAAGACGATATCTTAATTCATAAATGTAGTTTTATTCGTTTTTGAAATTTTCCTACTCTTTTCATTAAACCCGATAGCCTAATATTGCGCCTTCATTTTAATCTTTAAGAATTTTAAGCTCTTATAGTTATAGATCTGATGTTTATTGCTATTTGGTCTTTATTATCTATGTTTTCAGGTAAAAACAAATAAAGAGAATTACATCGTTAGCAAGCATAACATTGGATCTTCAACATGAGCACAACGCAATGACAACATGGCCATGTTCTTTTTCGCCTCAGCATTATACTCATCAGCATAGGTTGTACATCTAAAGAAAAAAGGATTTTCCTGAAGGAATAGTGTAATAAAGTATTAAAATATATTGATAGACTATTAGAAAGATAATTAGGTGTTGATTATTTAATGTATGACTATGATTAGATTACTAAATGAGTTACTAAAATAGTTCCAATGACAATAATCAACACCTCATAAATAGAGTCTAGAGTTTATGTGCAATCTCATAATCAAACAATAATACAATAAATCGTTCACTCTATCTTATTCCTCTATTCGCTCTAAATATTCTAACATGATATCAAGAGCTCAAGACTAATGTCATTTAGATCATTTCTCTTTTTTTTCTCTTATTAAAAATTTCTCTCAAAATAAAAACTCTAATCACAAAACATATATATAAAGAAACTCTAATCACAAAACATATATATAAAGAAACTATCTTTTTTTTTCTTCAAATTCTTCAAATATTTTGTCAAGAACTCTTATTTTCAAACCACCCATTCAAATTTTCGCCATCTTCAAAGAAAGGATTGAGAATCTTCTCTCTCGATCAATTAAGACGCTTCAAACAGAGGGCGGCACCGAGTTTCTGCTCATTAGATGAATGTTTCCCCTCCATCACACACATCACTTCCTGCCTGCATACCCCTGAGCAGAACGGGCGTGCTGAATGAAAATACCGTCACATCGTGGACCTCTCCCTCTACACCATAGCCTTCACTTCCATTCCGCAACTCTTCATGGATGACATCTTCTATAGTATTATCCATCTAATCAACAAAATTCCAAATACAAACTCTCCACAATGCTTTTAATATCATATTTTTTTCACAAAGAGCCTGATTATTCATCCTTTCGAATTCTTGGATGTCGATATTTTGCCTATACAAGGCCATACAACTCGCACAAGCTCGAACTCCACTCCATGCTATTTGTCTTCCTCGGTTACTCTCCTTCCCGAACCACATTCATCAACTCATCCCATGGTCACTCGAACATGCGATAACACTCGCAAAGCTAAGAAACACACCGACTTTGTTGCCTACACCTCAACCAAACATCCCATCTCTACATCTCTACTTCTTGATGAAATTGAACCTACTTGCCTCACAAACGCGAACAAACACCCTAAATGGCGAATTGCAATGGATGAAGAATTTAATGCAATTGTTCAAAACAAGACCCGTACCTTAGTGCCACCCAACTCCACTCAAAATCTTGTCGGGTGTAAATGGGTATTTAAAATCAAGAAAAACTCTGATGCCTCTATCCAAAGCTACAAAGCTAGTCTTGTTACCAAAGGATATCACCAAGAATAAGGTATCGACTATACTAAAACAATAAGTCCCATTGTTAAACCCACAACAATACGTATTCTTTTTATCATTGCTCTTTCTCATTCGTGGCCTATTCGGCAACTCGACATAAATAATACCTTTCTCAATGGAGAACTCCAAGCAACTATTTTTTTTGCAACAACCAACAAGGTTCTCTGATCCTACTAGGCCACGTTATGTGTGCCAACTTCACAAAGCGCTTTACGGCCTCAAAAAAGCTCCTTGTGCATGGTTTCAGAAATTCAAAGCTACTCTAACTAGTGGGACAAGGATAATGACCCCACCTTCATTCTTATATACGTTGATGATATCCTTATCACTGGGAAAAATAACTCGATTATTCAAATTCTAATCAATGATCTTCATTTCCAATTCTCGCTCAAAGACCTTGTCCCACTTCGCTACTTCCTTGGGTCGAGCTTCTACCGAGGTATTCATCTTTCCCAACCTCAATATATTCTCAACCTCCTCCAAAAAGAGTTTTATTCGGTTATCAACAGAATAAGTTGGGATTGTTCCATTGACAACGGAATAGACAGTGGAATTCTGTTGTCAACGGAATACACAGATTTCTAGCCGTTTGAGCATTTATTTGACTGATTTTGTTTCCTCTTTGGTATTCATCAGCACCAAGGATCAGATCGTGGATGTTCTCACGAAAGGATTGTCTACTCCACATTTTCAACTATTTTGTCCCCCGCTCACCGTTCGAGACCCAGTTTTGCTTGAGGGAGGCGGGGTGATAGAGTATTAGGATATATTGATAGGCTATTAGAAATATAATTAGGAGTTGATTACTAGAACCAGTTTCGCTTGAGGGAGGCGGGGGTGATAGAGTATTAGGATATATTGATAGACTATTAGAAAGATAATTAGGAGCTGATTACTCAATATATGGCTAGGATTAAATTACTAAATGAGTGGTTAAAATAGTTCCAACGGCTAGTTAGCTAATGGCTTAGAACATAAATATAATTTTATTCGATAAAAATGAGTACATCAACAAATATTGCCTTATTGCAATTTATAAATCGTATGAGATTAAGAGAATATTTAAGAGGTCATGTGTTCGATTTTTGTATATACTATATGGGTTGGAGATTTTTACAGAGATTTGGGAGGGGGTTTAGGATTTGGCGTGGATATAAGTAGGTTTTTGATCGAAGTGCAGAATAGGGCAAGCCATTGAACTTAAAGCCTGCATTCAAGGGGAATCCGATATCACATTTCAATCAACCGTGCGACAGTTGGTGGTGGTACAATATATTACATGCCTTGCAATCCACTGTATATATATATTTTTCTTGGCTGAGACTATTTCAGAAACTAAATGTTTGCCTGAACAATTGAAAGTCATGAAATATCGAATGTAGATTTATTCTTTTTCTAAATCTAGGAAGACACTAAATATTGAATTAAATACCAATAATATCCTTTTGTTGTGACTATCAAGTATTACTAGTGATATAGTACTTATTGCTGTTTCTTTAAGAAATGCATGTAATAGGAATTAATTTAGATCATCAGAATGATCATTGAAACAAAGAACTTCAATTCTGTTTTTTTTTTTTCTGTAAGATTCTTATTATATTGGTTGGAGATCCATTTCTTTTGAAAAAAAAAGATGCTTTTTGGGTTCAATTCAAAAGGAAAATCAGGGAATATGGATGGAGATGAAGGCTTTTAATGACGGTAGAAAAGAAAGTGAATGACCAGAAAACAATTTCTGATATTTTTCAAACTACAAAAGAAATTAAAGGAAACAGTTTCTGACAATTCAAACAAATTAGACCTCACGAAAGTACGGTCCTTACGGACCAAGCTCCATCAGTGGGCTAAGGAAAAACTCAATGAAGATACATTCTTGAATAAAGCTAAATTTTTCACCTCAAAGAAGAAAAAAGATGGCTCAGGGGAGATGAGAGACGATTAAGAATTGATCTTAAACAAGCTATTTATTCAATGACCAATAGAAAATAAGCCAAGTGGCAGCAACATGCTACATGAACTTGACTTAAGTTAGAAGACAAAAATACCGCTTACTTCTTGTCACATCTCGAAACCGGACACGACCGCCGTATATTATTAAAATAAATTAATAATATATGAAGTGATTTTGCCCCATTTTGAGTCATCCAAAATGCTATCCGCTTTGATTTCCGCACCGACCGACAATCTACGCCAAAAAAATCCAAAAAAAAAGATAAGTTTTGAAGACTTAGTGACCGATTTTATAAATTGACGCAGCTTCTCTATTCATAATCAAAATCTTTTATTTTAATAATAATAAATTACTAATTATTATATATTCATAAAAGATATTTAGAGCTCATAAATTAACATATCAAAAATCATCTTCACAAATGTTTTCTTTCTTCTTTCCACTTCTATGATTACACTCTATGTCGTCCATTAGGTTGCCCGGAATTTCTATCACGGGGTAACATGTGAACGCCGATTGATTTCTTAAGATTGCAACTAGAATAACAAAATTAAATTCTGATCGACCAAAGCAAATAGAATACAAGTTGGAGATTGATTAGAATTTCATTTTTTTTTTTTTTTTTTTTGCGTGTGGTGCGGCAGGATATACGAGGAGATATGAAGGGTGGGGATTTTACAAAGAAGACCCTACAAATCAAATAATTATATTTTGCACTTAGTACTTTGTTATTGAAATATGAGAGAGATAGGAATGAATGGAAATCAATGAATTAAAAGGAAGGCGTGGCTGTCAAAAATAGAAACTAATGGATAAAAAAAATATGAGAAGGCCCCTTGACTTTTGATATTTACATTTATTTCTTTTCCATCTTGACTTTTTATATTTACATTTATTTCTTTTGTTTTGGATATACAAATATAGGAATTGCAAAAGAGGAAACAGCTTAATTGACATTGATGAAATATGAACCCTAACATTTTTGGCTGCCATAATTGTAATGGTAATTTTGCAAACACCCCCTCTCTTTTCAGAATATTCACGCTTTAGTTATTTAAATATATATTTTTTCTCATTTACATATATTTCCATAAATAAAAATTGACTGAAATATATTTACAAAATTAAATATATTTTTTTTCGGTGTGTTACACTTCCATGCCGTGGCAACGGCAAGGCGGAACAAAAATGCAATCAACTCTCTAACCCTCCCACACCATCCGACACAGGTCATGGACCCAACTCTTAATGAGGATTTCTTTAACTTATTTAGAGAGACGATGGGATCGCCCAATGATAATATAGTTCTACCAGATTTCGTAGAACTACTAGAGCCCAATAATGTCGACTTATCCACCCTAGTGGAGCCATTTTCTGAGCAAGAAATCAAGCATACGGTGCTTCAAATCAAACGTGAAAAAACATCGGGGCAGATGGATTAGCCTATAGAATATTATCAGCAACATTGGGAAGTCTTTAAGGACGATATCGTAGGCTTAGTCCAGGCATTTTATGGGTTTAATCTTGACTTATGGAGATTGAACAGAGCCACGATTACCCTTATCCCTAAGGTGGATAACCCATCACAAGTCAAAGACTTCCGACCAATTAGCATCATATCGGCTCCGATAAAAGTGATTTCTAAAATCCTAGCAACACGGTTGCAAAAGGTTATGCCGGAACTCGTGCATCATAACCAAACTGCCTTTATTAAAAAGAGATGCATCACAGAAACGGTCCTTGTTCGTTGTTTCAAGGGAACTTCTGCACTTCTACCGGAAGCGTAACGTGCCCGCCGTCATGTTTAAACTTGACATAGCAAAGGCTTTGATAATGTCTCATGGAAATTCATCTTGCCTTTTTTAAAAGCTAAAGGCTTCCCCGATAGATGGGTCAAATGGGTCGAACTCTTATTGACATCATCTTCATCAGCCATTAGAACAAATGGATTGTTATCGGACTATTTTTTCCATAACCGCGGGGTTCGGCAAGGTGATCCGCTATCACCATTGCTATTCGACTTGGCGATAGACATTATACAAGCAATATTTAAATAGATTAGTCATCTTTTTATCGCAGTGACGGGCATTGGTCCACAAGTCATCCAGTATGTATATTTTACGTCTATTTTTGTAGAGGCATATCCAGACAACCTCAAGATTGTCTCCTATGCCCTAGATATGTTCTCAGAAATAACAAGCCTTCGGATCAACTGGGACAAGAGTTCCTTCTTCATCGTAGCTATAACGCAACATCTGCACGAAGTAGTTGCATCAATTCTTCGCTGCTCCAAAATGAATTTGCCAATGTCATTCTTAGGAGTGTCGTTGTCTCTAAAGAAACCAATCAAGACGACTTATTTGTCGCTAATAAAGAAATGTCAGAGTAGAATTGCCGCATGGAAATGCCGACTCCTTTCCACTTGAGGAAGGCTCACTCTCATAAAGGCAATCTTCAGTACGTTGCCGGTATACATGATGCAAGCCCTTAAAATCTCAAAATGGGTCATTCTTCAACTCGGAAGGACGATGCGAACCTTTCTATGGAATGGAAGCGATAAGCGCAGCCTAAGAATTTGTCTTATCAATTGGAAGAGAGTATCCCTTCCCAAAGAGTTTGGAGGGCTTGCAATAGCCAACATAGGAAAGCAAAATGACGCGCTACTTCTAAAATGGCTTTGGAAGATAGATGGAAATCCCAATGGCTTATGTTAATACTTCCTGCATTTCCTGTATGGAATCACGAGCACGACCCAATTCCGAGAGATCAATGCTGACAACATCTCATTCTTCATGAAAGATCTCAAGAATCTCATGCCGGCCTATGTAGCGAGTACAACTCAAGACCAGCAGACTCGTCAGGCACTATGGCGATGGAACCGAAATGGTGGGTTTTCATCTCAATCGGCCTATCAGTTCATGATTCACCCAGGTAAGAATTGTCTTTGGCAAAGATGATTATGGAAATTAAAAGTGCCGCACAAAGTAAAGTTCTTCCTATGTCTAGCATGCCATAATAGAATCAATACGGCTGATAATCTTAGCAAGAAGGGTTGGCCGCACGACGATGTGTGCATATTCTGCAGATCCACGCTAGAAACGAGAGATCATTTACTCGGAAATTGTGCTTTCGGAATAGCCACAAAGAGATTGGCAAGCAGATTCTATAATTCTCCCATCCCACACGACCTGCATGGGAATTTCCTTGAGACTTGGCTGCACTCAAGACGTAGATTGGTGAAACAACGACGAGCCAGTTGGGAGGCGGTTTCGGCGGCGCTAGCTTGGAATATTTGGAAGGAGAGAAATAATCACATTTTCAACTAGAAAAAATGTACTCCAATGATCATAGCGAGGAAAGCTGTGGAGGAAGCTAGTATGTGATTAGCAAATTGTTAATCAGTGCTTAAATCCCCTAGGGACAATGAATCATCTAGCAAATTGTAAAAAAGAGATTGTAATTTTATCTTCCTTTTAATAAAAAAAGTTTTGAATGGTTGCAATTTATAACTATTCCTTCAAAAAAAAAAAAAAAAAAAAAATTAGATCGAACTCTACCAAGTAAGGCTGTCAATGGATCTCCAAAATCCGATAACCCAATCCGAATGAATGGATTCGCATTTGGATCGTAAAAATGTACCCGAAAAAAAAAATGGATCCGCATATGGATTTTTGAAGAAGATCTGTTAGCTTATCGGGTTTGGATTTGGATCTAACAAGATCCGAATCTGAAATCCGATATGAATCCGATAACTCATAATTAGATATACATATTATAAATTGGTATATATAGTAAAAAATATAAATCATTTATTTGTTACTTTTATGGTTGCATAACTTAGGAAACAAGAAAAATAATAAAAGAAAATATATCAATGAGCATAATAGACAAAAAAATCACTATGATTCACATAACAAATATGACACATAGAATGCTCGAATATAAATATTAAGCTTACATGTTAGCCTTAAAATTACTTCTTATTTTCTAATAAATTATGTTAATAAACGAGAGCGTAAGAATATTTTTCATCCAAAATTTTCATCAATTATGGAGCATGAAGAAGATGATGACAGGTAATATATAATTTTCTTTGCGATCCAATGAATTAACCTGAATTTTATGAAAGAAGATGAATAAAAATAAGTTTAGAAGATGAATAAAGATCACATAAAAAGTATAACTTTTATATATTTACTAACAGATAATATATTTGTTTAGTATCTTTTTTATTTATTATTATGAACTCATTTATTTATTCTTAATAGATTTATCTGGGGATAATATTGTTGAAGCTTCTTCTACCATGTCTTTGGCAGTGCAATTTGATTCAGAAATTGATGGGTGCTTTATTGATCTCTTATGAAATGCATTATTGTTTCATTATTTAGAAATATTTCATGACTTTAGAATAATTTATTCATGTAAAGTAATTTTATTTTGTATTAGAATATTATGTGCGATTATGAGGTGTATTAGATAAATTTTATGGCACCTTTATGGTTTATGTTATGGTGATTATTTTTTATATACTCATGTTTAAATTATGTTTAAAACTTCATAATAGGATCCAAAATCTGATCCGAAACCCGCTAGCTAATGGATTTGGATCCGCATATAGGTCTTAATTTTCTTAATAGATTTGGATCCGCATTTGAATCTTCAAAACTTCAAATGAATTTGGATTTGGATGCTGCATGGATCCGATCCAAATCCGATCCATTGACAGCCCTACTACCAAGTAACAGTTAGAGGTATGTGATATTTGCCTCTTTTCTAATTCAATTTTCATTCTTGAGTTTCAAGTTTTCTGATCAAATTAAGCAGAGCTGTTATCCCAATGAAGCTGGAACTTCACATAGCAACCCCCGAAATTCAAGAAAATTGTTATTGCAGATTCTTCAAAATAAACAATGTTTTAAAATATATATTTTTAGAATATTAATCACAGATTTGAACTGAACTTGGATTATCATTTTTAAGTTATCATTAATCATGATTATTGAAGATATGCATTTGAATGAATCTTGGAAATATACATCTATATAAAGAGTCAAATGATCCTTCACCAGGGACAATGCAAAGAAGTGGCATGATGTACTTTAACTGTTTATTTCAAGCAATCAGAATTGACTATCTTAGTTGTTGGTCATGTGATGATTAAAAAATGGTCATCCCTAGCATTTCCAAGCTGGACATCAATATTGTCAACATCTTTCATAAGCTGAAATTTGACTCCAGATCTAGAAATTAGTACTATTTTCTAGATATTGGCGACACGTTTTAGGATATGTTTAAGGATTTTTTAAAAAAAGCCCTTATATTTTTAAAAAAACATACGGTTGTTTAGTCCATAAATTATTTTCCTTAAATCAGAAAAAAGAATCTGCTTTAAATTGTGAGACAATGTCAAACAAAACATTTTAAAAAAAATGTATTTGAACTATTTTGGACAACTATATGCATAAAATAACAATTAAATATAAAATCTTCATCTGAAATATTCTTTATTAGGCTCACAATTAAACAATGTCAATATAGGGATATAAAAAGCTCATATGATAGAGATATAAAATAGACAGAAAGAGAGAAAAAATGATTTCTTGCATTTTGTTTTTCTTATGTGTTCATACATGAGAGCTTCAGTCTTCCTTTATAAGAGACTTCAAAATCAATTAGGCCTAGATTTAAGCACCTAATTGATAATTAATAAATTCCTAATTATACTCCTAACCAAATATAAAGAATACATAGAATCAAGAGATAAATGCATGCTATTTTTGCTCTATTGATTTTGAATTGAAAAAGAGGCAATCCTCTCCAGTAGTTTGCACATTAGATGTAACTGCCATTGCTCTCTCAACAGCCCCCTTCAAGCTCAGCTAGGGAATTTCCCAACGTTGAGCTTGGAACGAAGGTAACTAAATCGACTAGCGGATAATCCCTTTGTAAACACATCAGCTAGTTGATCAAAAGAGCAGACAAATCAAACAATTAGCTGTTTTCTAGTCACCCTTTCTCGAACGAAATGGAAATCGATCCCGATATGTTTTGTTCTTGCATGGAAAACAGGGTTGGATGCGAGGTAGGTGGCTCCTAGGTTGTCGTAATACAGAATCGGTGGTACTGGTTGAGGAATGTGGAGCTCGAAGAGTACGTATTGGAGCCATATGGATTCAGCCGTAGCAAAGGCGAGAGCTTTATACTCGGCTTCTGTACTCGAACGTGAGACCGTGTGCTGTTTTTTTGAAGACCATGAGATAAGATTTGGTCCAAGAAAGACATAGTACCCTGTCGTTGATCTTCTATAATCTGGACACCCTGCCCAGTCCGCGTCAGAGTAAACGTGAAGGGTTAAGTCGGTTGATTTTCGAATAGTTATTCCATAATCAATCATTCCAGCAAGGTATCGAAGAATTCTTTTGACGAGGCCCCAATGAGAACTTCAAGGAAAATGCATGAATTGGCTCGCCTTGTTCATTGCAAAGCTAATGTCAGGTCAAGAGAGAGTTGCGTACTGGAGTCCTCCAACTATGCTTCTATACAGTAGCGGGTCTGCCATCGGGTCACCTTCTAATCGCGAGAATTGAGCTCCACTCCCAACTGGCGTGCTAACTGATTTGGCCCCAACCATGCTTGCCTTCTGTAGGAGTTGCTTCACATAGTTCGCTTAATTGAGATGCATTCAAATCGCCATTTGTGTGCATTGAATTCCGAGGAAGTAGTGAAGAGGACCGAGATCTTTCAAACTGAATTGTGAGTTCAGTTTATCGATTATCGATTGTATTGCTCGCGAATTGCCTGTAATTATAATGTCATCTACATAAACCAACATTAGTGTAATAGTCTCATTTGTTTTGCAAATAAAGAGGGAATTATCAGCTGAGGATGTAACAAAACCAAGTTGGATCAAAGAGGAGCTCAGTTTTTGAAACCAAGCTCGTAGAGCCTGTTTCAAACCATAGATTGCCTTTTTGAGAAGACAGACATGGTTTGGATGATTTTGGTCTTTAAACCCCGGTGGCTGGTCCATGTAGACCGCTTCTTTAAGATCTCTATTCAAGAAGGCATTGTTAACATCTAATTGGTGAATAATCCAATTTTTAGTGACTGCAATTGAAAGAACCAATCGAATTGTTGTTGGTTTGATTACTGGGCTGAAAGTTTCTTCGTAATCAATCCCTTCTTCTTGTGTAAACCCCTTAGCAACAAGTCTGGCTTTATATCGATCTATTGATCCATTAGATTTTCGTTTGATCCGAAATATCCATTTGCAACTAATTATATTTTTCTCTTTGGGAGGTGGTACTAACAACCATGTACCATTTTGAATCAAAGCATTCATTTCCGAAGCCATAGTTGTTCTCCAATTTTCTGATTTATTGGCAATTGTAAAGTTAGTGGGTTCAGTTTCTTCTGTATATTTTTGTTCAGTTGTGAATGTTATAAAGTTTGAATCTTTTTTTGGTTTTCTTGTATTTGTTTTACTCCTTGTTATCATTTGGTGTTTTGCATGATTAGTTGTGCTTTGAGAGGATGGAAGAGATTGTATTAGAGTTGGTTCTACTGTTTCAGGTTCAGAAATTTGAACTGATTCAATAGATGGTTGTTCTGTAAGGTTGGCACGGAGTTAATTGTCAAAGGGGCTGGTTGATTGTTGCTTGTTGCGGTTACATTTTCTGTGGGTTTGAGTAAATATAGAGGAACAGAATGATTGTGTGGGTTTTCAGTTTGGTCAGGTTGTTTGAGTGTAGTGTTTTGAAAAGGAAATACAGTTTCATCAAAGGTTACATGCCTAGAAATATAAATTTTATTTGTGGGTAAATAAAGGCATTTATAGCCTTTATAATTAGGGGCATAATCTATAAAGACACAAGCTTTAGATTTAAATTCAAGTTTGTGTGTATTATAAGGTTTAAGATGTGGGAAACAAAGACATCCAATTGTTCTAAAATGAGAGTAGTCTGGTGTTTTTTGGAATAATTTTTGGTAAGGAGATATTTGTGGTTTTGTAAGAGTGGGTAATCGATTTATAGTATAAACTGTACTAAGAAAACATCAGGCCAATATCCGAAAGGAAGTTTTGTTGTTCTCAGTTTGATGATATTTAAACCTATTCCGAGCTACTAATATAATCTTGGGAATGATTTTCAAAGCTAAAATAATTCATGTCAAGAAATCGGATATGAAGAATTAGCCGTAAAAGAAACTTCTCAATTCTCCGAAAGACAAGAAGGCGACTCACATCTCTCAAGTTATCAAGCGTTGGAGCACTTCTTAAGTCTTTAGTTTTAAATAGGTTAATTTCAATTTTGAGTTATTTCATTTAAATATTAAACTTGAGAGAAAAAATCTTGCAAAATAACTCAAAAACTGCTTTTTTCACTTTTGACTTGGGCTGTGAATAGTGATTCCGTTCCGAACAGAATGATGAATAGTGATTTCGTTCGGAATGGAATCCCTCTGTCAAAACTATGTGAAACATTGTTTATTCCGTTCTGAACGGAATAATTCCGTTATGAATGGAATAATTCCGTCCAGAACGCAATATTCCGTCCAAAACGGAATGTTTGAATTTTTGAGTTATTCTAACCGTTGTTATTCCGTTCTGAATGGAATAATTCCGTCCAGAACGGAATAGCCTGTAAAAGGCTCTTTTTGACTTGGTTTCTTTCCCACCTTTAAAAGGAAAAACCAATCCATTTTTCATCATCAATTCCTCCATTTTCAAAACTCAAAAAGGAATATTTTCTCTCTTTTGGTATGATAATAAATTTACTCAAAAGCTTGTGAGATTTGAGAGAAACTTTGTAAGCTATTTGTTAGAGCTTGTTTGTTAGTTTGGATTGAAAGAAATCCGGTTTGTTAGTTTGGATTGAAAGAAATACGATTCAAGTTTTGTTTCATCGATTCGCTACGTGTTGTAAAGCGAGCGGTGATTCGAGTCTTGTAAAGAAACGCTATTTGGATTAGTGTAAACGGAGCCGAAAGGCAAGGCCCGGAGATTAGGCACTTGTGAAAGCGGAAAGGTTCGCTAGGAAGAAATGGGTGGTTATAGCTCACGCAACCTCCTAGCCGAACTTCGTCAACAAGTTTGCGTGTTTGGTATTGATCCATTTCTCATTTCTATCTATTTGCTTTTAATTGTTATTATCAATTTGTATTAATACAACCATAAATTAAAAGTAAAACAAACCAAAAATTGCAACATTACAAAAAAAATTTAAATCATACTTCCGCACGATTTAGGCCTATTTACCCCCCTATAGACCGTAATTAGTCAACAGTTTTGAAGCAGAAAAAATAGTCAAACCAAGTTTAGTAATGTGCCTGTGTTTCCGTTCAGATTGGCCATTCTGTTCCGGGCGTATATGGGCACGATTTTTGTACTACAATTTCGGGATATTGTTTTGCCAACATGTTTTATTGCCAAACCTAATCCATTTCCGATGATGACTTGTTCTTCACCATTGTAAGACGAGGTTGAAGAGAGATTATTTAGATCTGGTGTGGGATGGTTTGAGGCTCCCGAATCAAGAAACCAGTCAGTTGACTGATGAGGAGAGGATGGTACGGTAATGTAGGTTGGAGGTGTAGAAAAGTATGCAACAGGTCTATGATTGTTGTTATTTTGTCTGAGTTTTTAGAATACCTCCAATGATATTCCTTGGCCGAATGACCCGGAATTGTACAGATCTGACACGGTACATTATTGAAGCTATAGTTTTGATTTTGGTATTGGTTTTGGTTTTTGTTTTTCCATTTTTTGTCATTGTTTTTCTTGTTTTTATTGTTTTGATTCTGGTTTTGATGCTGATTTGGGTTGAATTGTTGATAATTTGGAGGAGTTAGAAGAATACTTGATCGGTTGTTATGGAATTGATTGGAATTTGTAGCTATGTAGGCTTGTGGTTGAGAGGTATTTTCTTCTTCCATCATGGATTCATGGCTTAAAAGAATACCTTAAAGATCCGCCCAGGTTAATTTTGTATTCATGGATGTTATTGCAAGTCTTGATTGGCGAAAATCAGGACCCAATCTTCTCAATGTACAGTGAACAAGATCATCATCTTGGACAGCACAATTTATAAAGGCTAACTGATCTGCTAGTTGTTTTATTTCGTGAAAATACTCAGTGCAAGATTTGTTTCCTTTTTGAATATTTTGTAGTTTGGATCGAAGGACATTTGAGTGTGCTAGAGAAACTGAGGAGTAGGAATTATTGAGGTATTTCCAATCCTGAGCAGTAGTGCTATAATGGATGACCTTGGCCAATGCTTTTTCAGAGAAGGAAGCTAGCATCCAGCCTAAGATCAATTGATCTTGTTGCACCCAATCGAGTAATTCTTGATTCTGAGAATCAATGGAGATATTGGATCAGATTATAGCCACGTAGAAGAGGAAGAAGTTGAGATTTCCATAACAGGAAATTTGTCTCATCAAGTTTGATGGGGATTTTATGTGTAAAGGTAATGAGTTTTAGGGTTTGATAGGTGCATTCATTGTTGTTTGAGGGAGAAGAGGTGTTTGGGATTGCTTCAGTTGGATGAGACATGTTTTAGATTTGCAAAAGATTTTGTGAAATTTTAGAGAGGAGGAGGAAGGAATTTGTGATTTTTGTTTTTAGAGAGAGGGAAAAAATTTAGGGTTTGGTATCGGTACCAGAGCCGGTAGCGGTTTGTTTTAGTGGAAGAATGTGGATCTTGAATTTTCGTGAGCGTAATCTTTTTGTAGAGAGAAAGAGAGAGAAGATTAGCTCATGGTTTAGGCTCTGATACCATAATAGGGATATAAAATAAACAGAAAGAGAGAAAAAATGATTTCTTGAATTTTGTTTTTCTTATGTGTTCATACATGAGAGCTTCAGTCTTCTTTAATAATAGACTTCAAAATCAATTAGGCCTAGATTTAAGTACCTAATTGACAACTAATAAATTCCTAATTATACTCCTAACCAAATATAAAGAATACATAGAATCAAGAGATAAATGTATGCTATTTTTGCTCTATTGATTTTGAATTGAAAAAGAGGCAATCCTCTCCAGTAGTTTGCACATTAGATGTAACTGCCATTGCTCTCTCAACATCATATCATAAAGATTACTACATAAAAATAATAGAACAATATGAAATAGAGCTGCTAAGTAGAATCACATAAAAATCACCTTAAAATAATCACTACTAAAAACGCAAAAAGTGGCACCCAAGCAGTGGGAGGCATGTGACATATATACTTTATGACGTGTTTTGACCGAAAAAATGTGTTTTTTAACCTCCTCATGTGCACAGACAAGCGACCACGTGTGGAATTAAGAAAATTTTAAAAAGGTGAATTTTGTATGTTAAAAAAGTAATTCTTATATAGGAAAGGGTATATTCTGGTATTAGTACTTCAAAAATATTCAAAAAAAAGTTATTACTTACAAAAATGGGTAAATTCTTATACAGGAAAGAGGATATTCTGGTATTACCAATTGTATATTCAGCAAATGATGTCAGCGATATGATTCTTTGTGATTCTCGGACCATGATTCTCTTTAGAATTTCCCCAACATGAAATACAGATTGGGTAAGTAACTTGCTGAGCAATTTGGAAAGTATGAAACAACAGGCGATGGTCATTGATCAAATAGTGCTTCTTTAAATTATCTTTCCTAGTTATTAGGAATAAAGCTTAATAAATACTGGAGGGTCATGATCATGACCTCCAAGCTTTTGGACAAAGTAGTATATCTTACTACTGTTATAATGATTTTTTTTCAAAAAATATGTAGTTTTATGTATTTGACCCTCCAAATTTTTGTACGAGATTAATTAAGAGTTTTTTGTTAATTAATGGTGAGTAAAAAAATTGAGCCCCTTGCCTGCTAATTGTTATTGTGGTTATCTATTTGTTTTTTCTTGTTTGTAGTTAATCCAATGGACTGCTTGCTCGTAATGAATTTTTAATTTGTTTAATAATATCTAGTAAGGCAATTCCTCTCCTGACAAAATTATAACGTGGTTTCCATGAAGAAAAAAGGTCTCTTAAAATATTCAGATAACAAAAATTTTATTTTATTAATTGAAGTCTGTACAAGGGACTGGGTCTCAACTCTTCAAGTCTTAAATAATTTACACAAGTGGTTGCCTCTGTTTAATTGCTCGGTGCACCACCCCTCTCAACTTGCAGAGCAAAATATATAAAAAAGTAATCTACTGCATTTCCTGGAAATCAACGACGCTTCAACTTCTCTCTTCTTCTTCTTTTTCCCCCTCTTACAGTTCGATTGAAAGCAAACAAAATTAAAGCTTTCTGTAAACCACCATTCTTCTCCTTCACAACAGCTTGTTTTTTTTTTCTCTGAACTACAAAAGATGAGTGGAACTCAGGAAATAGTACAGATCAAGCCCGTCGATCTCAAATTCCCTTGTATGTCTTTTATTTTCTATTTAACTCTGTTTTTTTACCCTTTTTTTATTATAATAGTCTATTTTTACCATCAGAACAAGATCTGCATGCGATCCATGTAATAGTTTCATTTTTTTGCTTTTGGTTGAATGAAAAAGCTTAAATCCATATTTGGTTTCAATGAATTAAATTCTATATCTGATTTATGATAGTTGACCAACAAATATAGGGTCCTTTTGTATCAATACTATTTAATCAATGTGCCAAATTGGCATATTGAGAGGTCACAAGTTTGAATTTAATTAGTACCAATAGTTAGTACCAAAAATAGCAACTTGATCTAGCCAATTTATTTAACAAAAAAAAAAAAGAAGAAATATATTGTAGTCAATATGGTTTCCTTTGTGCGCGCTTGTGGTAATTTTTTCTAATTTCTTTTTTTCTTATCCTCTTTTATTCCAAAAGTTGAATTGCATAAGGAGATCAAGAGCTCTTTTCACATCCTAAGCAAAACAAATGAATCTGTTGCATTCAAGGTACCTTTATTTTCTTTCACTATTTAATAATTTTCATTTCCCACTTAACTATTAATAGAAAATCCTTGGACATAGGATATGTATGAGAAGGCTTAGGGTCTTGTCCAAAGAAACTTTGGACGAATTGTCTAAAGCTCTTCATAATTACTTGATTTTTTATACGATACAAGTTGTAATTGGTACTTGCTATATTTTTATTAAAATAAGTTAAATTTGCAAAAATTATCTACTTCGGACATAAAGTTTGTAAAAATATATACTTCTTAAAATTTGTGTGATATTTTTGTAATTTTGAAATAATACAAGGACCTTTGTATAAATCTTCTAGCCAGAATTAGACAAATTGGATTGAAAATCAAGCAGTTATTAAGAGCTTTGGATGGACTTCCTATTCGGAAGCCCTTTGGACAAGACCTATTCCCAAATGACATAACTACTCTCTATATTTACGAAAAAAAAAATCTGGTAATTTATGAATGTGGATGTAATATGTTTTTCAGGTTAAATCAACGAGCCCAAAGAAATACCGGGTTACTCCTAACCATGGGCTCTTGCAACCGGATTCTGATTTTAATATTGTTGGTAAGTATTTCTTTCACTATATTAAAAAAAATAATATTAATAATTCTCTCTTGTAAATTAACTTCTTCCTCTATTTCATTTTGTATTGTATTACAAGGTCAGTAGATAATCAAACTAGTAATGTAGTAGCAGTACCAAATTTTATTACTAAAATAAAGAGCTACATTCCTTAGGCACTAGAAACAAAGAATATGGAATCAGTCTATGATCACTATGCATGTCTTATTTGTTCTTTCTTAATCTGCTCTCATTTCTAATGAGCTCATCAAAGCTGTTAGTTAATAATGCTATTATAGTTTGTTACATTCCTAATCATGGCACAAGCACTCCATATACTCCATACCATATGTTGTTGCAAATATTAAACTCCAATGTTCAATCGCACATAAATTCATTCATCATCGATCCTTAATTATAATTTCTAACTTTTTGTTTATAGTCTTTCTTTAACTTCAGATTTTCTCTTTTATAAAAAAAAAACTTCATATTTTCTCTTTAGCTAACAAGAATGTGTGTGTTTTATCCAGTTACGATGTACGCACAGACTGAAGCCCCTGCTGACATGAATTGTAAAGATAAGTTCCTTGTGCAGGCTATCATTGCACCAGAAAATATGGTCATCAAGAACATCAATGATGTCACTAATATTATGGTACTCTCTTCTATTTGCTTACACAACATTATAAAATCAAACATAACTTAGATTATGTGGAATTGTTTAAACTAAGAATTGAAACTTTGGTTCTGGTATTGTTTCTGTGGCGGTCCATATTGTTAGGGTAGCAAATTTTGTACCTGGTACAATTTTATTCCATTATGGCTTGGTATGCGAATAATCCCAAATTTAATTGATCCTATGTTCATAGAGTTTTGTGGTTAAGAACAAGGCAAATTGATTTAACTCTTGAAAAAAGTTGTATGAGGATTCCTTTTAGAAAATGTGTGTAATTTCAGTTTTTTCGTTTCTGATAAATTTCTGCATTACTTCCTTTTTGTTTTTGTTGGGACATCATTAGGTTTCTAATGTCAACAAAAAGAAAAATATGAAAGAAAAGATAGAGAAAAATGAATAAGCCAATTACAAATTTTAGGTCTTATTAATTGCCATTTTCTTATGTCCAAAATGAAAACAGGGGATATGTTATTGTAGAACAATATTACATTTCTTGCCTCATTTGGGTGCACAAATTAAGGGTTTTAAGGGGGGAGTGGCAAATAAGTCCTTGTTCATTTGATCAGAAAGATCTGCCTAAAAACTAGAACTCAGATTTTGTGTCCATCTTTTTATGCATCATCTACAACGTTAGCTAAAATTATTTTTTATGCCCATTTTTTACATAGTTAAATCTTTTATCCTTTTTAGCATCAGAAAGGGCCAGGAAAAGTGCAGAATGTTACGTTACCAGTTGCTTATGTACAACAATCTGACCGAGAGGGGAGTAATGCAAATGTAGTACCATCAGTATTTCGGCGTGGAAGTGGTAGTGAAGAAGCCGACAAGAGACCCAGGGGGCAGGTACATTTTGAAAAACCAGAAACAATAGAAGAAGGTGAGGAAGAAGGAGAGGAGAAAGAAGAACCTATTCCTGTTGCCTCACAAAATCCTAATGAGGTATACATTTGAATTTTCTACTACATCTTGCCGGTCCAAATGAAGCGGGAGTGAGATAGCATGTTCGAACTTAGTTGCATAACCTCTTTCACTGCTTTATCACAAGTTATATTCCTATGCAATTTTCTTTACCACATACATATGTTCAATTTCCATAAGCAGACGCAAGCCCAGCTCCGTGAAGAAGTACAGAAAAGGGAGAAACTAGAGAAAGAGCTTGCAAAAGTTAAAATAGAGTTAGAAAATAACAAAAAGATGGTTGAGAAATTGCAACAAAAATTGTGCTGCATCGACTTCAAGTTTGAAGAGTTACAAAAAGCGACTGATGACTTTGCTGAAATACATAAGATAGGAGAAGGCACATTCGGCGCTGTGTATAAGGGTATCCTCCATCACACACAAGTGGCAATAAAGAAGCTAAAATTCAAAGACGAGAGAGGGTTCAATGAGGAGGTACTTCCATTACGAAATATTTCTCTTGGAAATGCATGTGCACTTTGCTGGTTTGTTGTAATAACATTTTTTATTTTTTTCTTGATGCTTCTATCCGTGCTTGATTTTTATTTTCATGCAATTTCTAGCTGGTTCTGTTTAGATGCCCTTTCTATTATTTTTTCTTACCCTTGATGTTTATTTGAAAAAACGAAGTTACGCCAACCATCATCCATAGCTTTAAGTTTCCGAATAAGTTATGACACTAAAAAATGTTATATTTGATCAAACTTTTTGCAGATTGAAACCCTTAGCAAAGTGAGACATCCAAATCTTGTCACCCTTATAGGAGCATGCAGAGACACCGAGAACCCTGCACTTGTTTATGAGTATTTACCCCAAGGAAATTTAGAGGACCATCTAAACCGCAAGAAACCACCTCTCTCTGGGCAAATTCGCATCCGTGTTGCTTTAGAGATCTGCTCTGCCCTAACTCTTCTACACTCCACCCTAAGATCCCATGGTGATCTGAAACCTGACAATGTACTTCTCGACTCAAACTATGTGAGCAAACTTAGCGACTTTGGCACTTGCCGTCAGTTAGAACATACCGTAGGCACGTTCACGCCTTCTTACTTCACAAAGAATATAACGGGTACTCCGGCCTACATGGACCCAAATTACATTTCATCAGGTAGGTTGAGAATATTATGTTTGGCATACTTAATCGATCAGAGGAATTTTTTTAATCAGTTTAGTTATTGGTTCATTTGGTTAGGTTTGGTTTATTTGGTACTATTTGCTATTTGACTAATTAGATTGGGACTAAAATTAAAATTATTTGAACAAAAAGTCTGGGTCCAACCTCATCATTCTGTTGTTTCATCATAATTTTGTACATGGCAATGCTTTAGTAGTCCAATTTATATATTCTTTTTGGTTTATCGAGATAATCTTGTCCTGCCATTCTCAAGGGACAAATGGAAACAAAGATAATAGATATCTAATGAGCAGATAAAACTAATTAAAACTTGATTTGTTTTGCTTGGTCCGGCTGTTCAAATTAATAATTAGTTTGGTTTGGACAGGTGTCATGACTCCATGGTTTGACGTTTATTCTTTTGGTGTTGTGCTACTGCAATTGGCCACTGGAAAAGGTGCATGTGTGGTCAATGAGAAAACTAAGAGTAAGACGCCATTAAGGGACATAGTAGATATGGCATTTGACCAAAAGAATTTTGACGAATTGATCGATTCAGAGTGGCAATCAAAAGAGGCCCCTGAGAAAATGGCTAAGTTGGGTCTTCAGTGCTTTGAACCCAAATGGCGTCGGCCGGATGCAGCAAAATTATTTGACGAATTGATGTCTATTGCTTTGACAAATGATGTTCATTTGTATTAGTCCATTAAATGATTGGCTAATTGAGAGAGGTGGATGCCTAACAACTTAGTTTGTGATTGCATTGCATGCTCTGATCGAGTATATTCATTCATTTGTTTATTTATTTTTGACAAAAAGATCCATATAAGTTATTGTTTGTCCATTTTTTTCTTTTTTTTTTTCTTGAAAACATAAAATTTGCATATTCAGATATAATTAAACAAAAAAAGCATATTCAGTCAGACGCATATCTTCGGTTGTGTATTTTTTTTTTAAGGAATCAGGGGTTATCCAAATGGACCCCTTATTTTCTATTAATGAAACAGTTATTTACAAAATTTGAGACTGCATTTCAAATGCATCTCCATGCCAGCAACTTACAAACATCAAAAGACGTCAAATACAACTCGAAAAGCTGCATCACATCAGAATTAAAAGAAGACCTGCTCCAAGACTGAGCATCCACCTTTATATTCCAGAAACAAGCATCCTCCTGCGCCACCAAACCATTGAATTTTGCTGAATTACGACACACCCAAATGTGCCAACGTGTCCATCCTTGCCAAACTTCCCATTTCTGTTTCTCTAACTACATTCCTGTGCACAAATTGTCCCAATTTTCGGCCGAAAAGGAGTATGGAGCTCAGAGTGTTGGGATCCTTCAGCCTGAAGAACTCGAAGCCACACATTCCTCACAAAAATGCACTCGAAAAACAATGTGAGACGCCGATTCTAAAACCGATTTGGGGCAGCAGACACACATCCCTAGACCATCACCTCCTCTTTTCAGCCAATTCTCCCCTTGTACAAGAAGAAACAAAATTTTAATGCATTAATGTTTATTTCTTTTTGATGGAGGCATTCATGTTTTTTTTTTTTTTTTTTTTTTTTGACAAAAGAAAAACAAAAAAAGCATTCATGTTTTTTTCTTGACAGATTTTGAAATTTTGCAGCATTACAAATAGATTAAGTTGTCTTATTACATTATAGTTTTTAATTTTTAATCATACATACATTTAAATGTATTCACACATTATAATAATTTACCTCTGTTAATATTAAAATCCAATATATTATGTATTTCCTGGCAACTATTGCAAGTTTTTCTCGTGTGTCAAAACTCCTCGTTAGACTAAAAAAAAACTCAATAATAGCTTGTTCGAGTTCTTCCAAAAAAGCATTTCAAATGATCCTGAGCTGGGAGAATTCTTTTTTTTTTTTTTTTTTTTTTTTAGATCACACCCACAATTTATGAATTTGATAGACTTCGTTAAATATGTGTTATACAAAATTGAGTTTGTCATGATTCGAACATGAAATCTCTCCCAAAATTTTAAAGTGCCTTGTCGCTTGAGGTAGCAAATTTTCGCGAGCCGGGGGAATTCAAAGAAGACTTTCAATACAAATTAATTTCAAGAAGAGACGAGCTAGCTCGTTCGGTATAAATTCATTTATGTTGACCTGGGTCATTTTTACTTAACCTTTTTATGAAAATAGTTGACTCATTTCTTAAATCTTATGTATTCTGCCAAACTCATATTTTGAAGTATGACATGACTTTATTTTGATGGTAAATCAAAAGTATACTTACTTGAACAAAGTTCAGGTCCAACCCCGTTGAAGTTTTTCTCATGTCCCAGCTCACTCGCATTCACCTCGAAAACAAACTCAATAATAGCTTGTTTGAATTTAGCTCGAATTAATTTCAAGTCGAGATGAGTAAGCTCGAAATCAAGTTGAGTTGAGTCATGATATGAGGTCGTTATATATAAACTCAAAATTATTTTTACCTAGATCATTTTTGTTTGGCCTTTTTTTTTTTTTTTTTTGAATAAAATGTTTGGCCTATTGATGAAAATTGTTGACCCTCATTCATTAAAATTTATTTATTTCCTCGCATTGCAAGCATAACCCAATATTTTGAAGTATGACATGACTTTATATTGATGGTAAATTAAAGGTATAATTATTTGAACTAAAGTCCGGGTCCAACATCATCGTTGTTTAGTTGTTTCAGCACAATTTAATCCAAAGTAAAAAGTATAGTTAACTAATCCTTTATTTTTCAACTCTCTTTGAGGATTCTCATTATATTGTATTATCCAAATTATTTCAATTATTGGATAATAAAAAATAAATAAATTTAAACTATTGATTGATTAATGATTTTCTAAGGCTATTTTATTCATTGATTGATTGATGCACTCTGTTTTTAAAAAGTCACATTATCTTTTATCGATAACATGTGTCGTTCTCATTGGTTTGGTTCATGCTAAATCTATTCCATCTAATTGTTTATAATTGGTTCGATATTTGTATTCTATCTTCGATTTTTCTAGAACCATCAAAATTGTTGGTTTTTCAAATTTATTAATATTTTGTAATAATTTACATATTTTTTTACTAATTATGTTGCAAAGAGATTATAATATAAAGAAACCTACAAGAATAAGCAAAATAACTTTATATTAATTTTAAGAATATGAACACAATCACATGGATTCGTATCAAAAATCAAAAATCAATTATTGATCCGTCAGATTATCCAGTATATTGTTGAGATTTCTCTTAATTTTTTTCCGAAGATACTACTTACATTCTTTTATTTTTCAAACTCACTATGTGAATAAGAAACTATTTTTTTTATATGAATGCTAATATACCAATTATGCAATATAAATTCAGGAGCACCAAATACTTTCTAGTCATTTTATGTAATTATATTATGTTATATTATATTATTTTAATATATATAAATTAATTTTAAGTATTATTTGAATTTTGTATTCATACGTATATAAAAATGAACAATATTATTAAAGTATTAACGCTAGTATTACACTCGTTAGATTGAAGAAAAATGATTTATCCATAGGGGAAGATGCAGAGAAGTTTCCTGATGTACTTTAACTGTTTGTTTCAAGCAAGTCAATTGACTTGTTTCAGGCAATTCAAATTTAATTGTTGGCCATGTGAAGAATAAAATTATGGTCACCTCCATTTGCATTTGGTAATTTCCAGGCTGAATAATAAATATTGTCAGCATCTTTGCTCACCAGAAAAATAATTTGTGAAGGGAAATGAGAAACTATGACAGAGCACTGTAGTGATTCTATAGCGATAGATTGAAAATCTATATTAGTTTTTTATGTTTCTTTATATATTATATATTGTTTACATTTTTTTTAAATATATACTTTTTTACCGAATGAATTTTTATATAATGTTTGTTTTCATTTTATATATTTTTATATACTGTTTTCAATTTTTTAAAATATATATTATTTTACCAAATGAATTTTTATATACTTGTTTGTTTTCAGTTTATATGTTTTTATATACTGTTTTCATTTTTTTTAAATATATACTGTTTTACCGAATGAATTTATATATACTGTTTGTTTTCAGTTTATATGTTTTTATATATTGTTTTCATTTTTTTAAATATATACTGTTTTACTGAATGAATTTTTATATACTATTTATTTTCAGTTTTTATATACCATTGTTGCAGCGTGACGGTAAATACCGTCGTGATATATCAGGTCCCATTTTTAAATGTCTCTAGATCTAGGAACTCCTTCTATTTTATCATTATCATCAATATACTTTTGAGGATATTTTTGAGGTTTTTTCCCCCAAAATCTCCTTGTATTTTTCGAAACTATGTTTTAACCCCAAAATTTTCGCTTAAATTATTAACTTCTAAATTTGAATTTTCTTCTTCGGAAAATAATTGAATATATGTTCGAATGAAAATTCTTAATCATTCTTATATTATTCTCAATTTTGGGAATAACAATATCTAAAATTGTCGTCTATGTTTCATGATACTAATATAGGTATTGTAATCGATACAATGTATGGATACAACAAGTTAAAAAATGTACAAATATATATAGTTAGTCTTTTCATCATATGTACATAATAAAATAATACATACTTATTAAATAATAAATATAAGTATTACAATTTTTTTGAATTTTATAGGGTAAACTCATATGTCCCTCATGTCTTTCCAAAGGAATCGTTTTAATTGAATTCTGAACCTAGAATCTTCTAGTTGATGGGGTGAGACCTAACCATTCATACCAAATGAGGTTTAGCATGAGTAAAAAAACAAATATATCATTTTAGTAAAATACAAAATTGATTTAAGATGATGAATGGGTTTCTGGCTCGCTGTCCATTTCAGTTTTTTTATCCCATGTTTAATTACTCGTCATTCCTCTAATATTCTTCTAGGATCATTCGACTTAGCAGCTCCGTTTGATAAAATATAATATTTTTTTTTCAAAGGGCTTTGTGGTCGGGGTCGCTGCTCCCATTTGACACATGGACCAAGACCACTAACAAAAACCTGGTCTTTAAACAACTCCCTCAAACCCTAGATTCAAAATATTCTTATGCAATTTTGTTTTCTCGTACACTTATGTACAGAAAATGAAGAAAATGAAGAGAGAACTTGCAAAAGTTAGGAAGGAATTGGAAAATAACAAGAAATTGGTGAAGGAATTTCAACAAAAATTGGGCTACATCCAATTCGAGTTTGAAGAGTTGAAAAAACTAACTGATGACTTCGCCGACTCATGTAAGATAGGAAAAGGTGGATTTAGTGTTGTATATAAGGGTTGCCACAACGGCCAACAGGTGGCAAGAAAGAAGCTAACAATCAATGATGAGAAAGGGTTCGAAGAGGAGGTACTTCAATTATATCTTTTGGAACTGAATATTGTGCATTTTCTCAATTCCCAAATCTTAAGAAAAAAACAACTTGGGATTTTTCTCTGTCCACATCTCATATGGCATATTTTGAACCGCTTTGGATAGAATTTTGTTCAGTATGAATACAGCTGTCTCAAAAGCATAACACCAGAAAGACGTTGAAAGATTTGTTTGACTCATCATCGATCGAACCATATCCAATAAGGTTCGATTCCTCCTTTCGGACACTCAATTCCACTGAGGAGTTCTTGGAGGAGTCAGTTGTGAAACTATTCCATATTCTCTGAGATGATCCTCAAATTGTTGACTCAGATATTCGTCTCCTCGATCAGATCGAAATATCAGATATTCGTCTCCTCGATCAGATCGAAATATTTTAATCTTCTTGTCAAGTTGATTTTGTATTTCATTCTTAAATTCTTTGAACACTTCAAATGATTCATACTTGTTATTCATTAGATAGACATAATCATATCTACTGAAGTCGTTGCTTACCGGAGAGTTTCATTTTCTATTAAAAAAAATTAGTGAAAGAGTTCAGATACATGGTGATGTAACACAGCAGTGCTTTGACATTCCCGGAAACGTCAGGAGTGTTCTGAAGCCTATGATAGTAAAGCACGATTGTCTCTAGCTTATTACAAGAGAATTTATAAAGAAAAAATCAGAAAAAAAAAAGAAAACCGAATTCTTCGATGTGTGATAATCTAGTGATTTTCCTCCCATAGTTGTGCCTCTTTTGTTGCCAGTCGGCTAGATATTTCCGGTGGGGCCCTTTTACCTTCTTTTATTATATATCTTGCAATTTTCTAGTCAATTATGTCCAGATCATGTCCTTTTAAAAATTGCATTTTGTTTGCCTGCATATTTCTTTCCTAAAAGGGACACCTTCAAACTAGTAAGTTCATGTATAAGTAAAAGTCCACTTGGTGTCAAGCACATGACAGTAATATTGTTGTATAAAGGCTTCAAACATTAGCAGTAGAACATGTTCGTATATTATTCAAATTGACAATTTGAATAGGGTCAAAATGAATAACTAAATTCTCATTGTACAAACAAATCCAAATTATCAATATGCTTCGGTTCAAATATGCAGTGTCACAAGCAAAGATAATGAACCATATTCAAAAAACAAATATGGCACATCCATTCCGTCATGACATTAGCCAAATGATATATTTGATCTATCTTTTCACTACTAAAAAAAGTGTTGAGAGAGACACCTTTTTTTAAGTTTAGAGACATTTATTTGCGCCTCTATCCAATTTAGAGGCAATCTCGTGTCTGCATCATATGTGCCTCTATTGGAGCCGCCCCAAGAAATATAGAGGCAGACCATGAGCTGCCTAAACGTTAAGGCACCCAAAGCCGCCTCAAGGTCCCAATGCCTTCTCAAGGTTGAGGCACTCAATACTGCCTCAACATTGAGGCACCCAATGTTGAGACACCCAAAGCCGCCTCAAGATCGAGGCACCCAATGCCGCCTCAACGTTAAGGCACCCAAAATCGCCACTATGTTGAAGTAAATAATTTGCAATATTTTAATTCCCACCATACAATATCAATTTCATATTCAATTTATTTCAAAATAACACTAAATTATATAATCAATATTCATAACAAAATATTCAAATTAGAAAAATTGTAATAATCAAAATACATAACCAAATTTATGATGGATATTTACCCAATCACAAGCAAATATATTTTCTACAACTTAGAGAGTGAAAAAAAAATACAAAAACAATCTAAACAATAACATAAGCTACACCTCATTTCCAAGACCACACCATTGAGTTGAGTCAGATCAGTACTTCCATATATGGTTCTTTCCATTTTACCTAGAAACAATTAAACAAGAGAAATATCAAATCGATTAATATTCTCTTGCTACAAAATATGTGACTAAATAAAATAAAAATTATATGAAAGACAAGAGATAGGGAAAAATAGTATTACATACATACCTCAATTTATCCTCCAATTGTGCAATTAAGAAATGAACAACCTAATTTAGAATTTACCACCAATTACGCAATTAAACAATATACAAGTCAACTTAGCATTTGTAAAGAAAATGAAATATAAACTTATGATTAGGTTTAGGATTTAAGAATTTATCATATTATCATTATAAAAAGATAGAAAATGCAATAAATTAGAAAGAGAAATAACCTGAGATCTTTGTCGGATCATCTTCTCCTTTGACATCCCACCTTTTCTCTTTCACTGCAAAATAAAAAAAGAATAAAAAAAGAAAATGAATAAATGTTAAAAAGATAGTAAATAAAAAGATAATTGCATCTCAAAAGACCATTTGTCAAGTTTCCTCACATTTAAATAATGTTAGGAAAAGGCATAGAAAAAAAAGAAAAAAGAATTTATTGATTAATGTACCTTTTTTTGCTAAAAAAAATTGGCCTCAAATAAATGAGGAAGTCGGTCAGAAATTTGAAGAAACTTGAAAAAAATAGTCTTAGTTTTGCAAAAGGAAAATATAATTCATCATAAACCTGAAAAAAAAATAGAAAAAAATAAAATACAATAATAAATTCAACCTTAATATTATTTGTATGACAATATAACATAATACATACCACAATTTCCACACATTAATGCTCAAACCAACAAGTAAGAAATTTTCTATCTCTTTTTGCTAGTTTTATGGAAACCTTTCTTTCATTAATTAATTCTCTTTTAGGTCAAACCGATTATTGATTCAAAAAAACCTAAATTAAAAAAAATGATATTGTATTGGGACTAAAACCAGTTTGGCTCATTAACCTAACTTTTTCTTTCTTTTCATTTCTTTTTTTCGCTTTTTTTTCAAGTGATAATGAGACAAGAGTGGCACCGGTACCAAATAAAATTGGAGTACTAAATTTTGTTTGTTGACCGAGTTAGTTTTTAAGACCACCTCCCCATTTGCAAAGGAGGAATTTTGATTCAGGTGGGTCAAACGGGTCAAGTTCAAGACAGAATAATCCACAACCAAATATAGTTATGATTCCGGCGGGTCAAACGGTTCAACTAAATACGGTTAGAAATTTATATATTTATCTTTTATTCTTTTGGAGGATTCAAATATAATATATCCTAATGGCAAATGTGTATATATATCTGAGTCAACTTAAAAGGAATTAAAAAAATACCACTAGAATTTCCAAAAATAAAAAAGAAAAGAAAAAAAAATAAGAAGAGGAAATGTACCTCTTTCTCTCTCTGACTTCATTTATTTTTCGTTTTAGCAAATTGAATCATGGCCTGCAACAAAATTTATAATTAGAAGAATGCGCACAAGAGAGACATATGAAAACTAATGGAAAAAAGAAAAGAAAAAGAGATTAAATTCAATGATTAAACAGTACGAATTCACGGCTGAGGGAGAGGTTTCTTAGTGAAGCACAAGCTTTAATGCGACAGAAAAGACAAACGGGTTATTAGCATTCGGGCCAAAGAGAAGGATTATTTCCATTCAAGGGTTTCCTTAGCAAGTCACGTAATAGAAACAGAGCTTCCATTGAGCTGCGGTGACGTGCGTAGCCTGACATGAGAATGGTCCATGCAGGAAGAGTTTTATCAGGCATTTGATCGAACAGTTTATGGGCGGACTCCATTAGTCTGCCATTTTTGTAAGAAAGAAGCAAATCGGGAGAAATGAGAGAAGATCAATGAAGAAACTCAGGAAAACCAGATTTTAGATACTCATAAATACCCAAATTCAATTATAAACTCCAATTTGTATAAAGTCATAAACACCTGATTTTTGATTTAGAAGCGGAGGTGAGTGAAGAAAGGTGAAATGCGTGGACCTTCTTCTCTTCGATCGTGCAGATGAAAGGTGAAAGGCGTGGACCTTCTTCTCTACTCTCCGATAGAGGTGGCAAACGGGCGGGTAGGGTCATATTCGGGTTAACCCGTTTGGGTTTGGGTCAATTTTAGGTTCGGGTCACCGTCAGATTTGGTCAACGCGTAGGCTTGTCAACGGGCTGGGTCGGGTTCGGGTTTGGCCATACCAAAACCCGATCCGAAAATTTCGGGTTTGACCCGAACCCGAACCCGAAAATTTTACGGGTTTTATTTCAAACCCGCGAACCCGCGGATAACCCAAATCCATGGGTAAACCCGAAATCCGTTAAGGATACGGCAGCCCATCATTTTTTGGCACAAAATATTTTGAGAAAAATTTAGAAGCGGTTATTTATAAAGAACCATTACAGAAGCATGCTGACGGTAGTGTGTTTTGTTTTTTCTTTTTTCTCCCCCGTTTGCAACCCGTTTACAAAAATAAATGAAAAAAAAAAAAAACTGGCTTCTGTAATGGTTATTTATAAATAACCGATACAAAAGTCTTCTATAACGGTTCTTACTAACCGATACTAAAAGTTTCTGTAACGGTTCTTTATAAATAACCGATACTAAAATCTTCTGTAACGGTTTATTATAAATAACCGATACTAAAGTCTTCTGTAACGGTTCTTTATAACTAACCGATACTAAAGGTTTTTGTAACGGTTCTTTATAAATAACCGATACTAAAGTCTTCTGTAACGGTTCTTTAGTACTAACCGATACTAAATGATTTTGTAACCGTTTTTTATAAATAACCGTTGCGGATTTTATATCGGTTATTCGTTAATAACCCATACTAAAGTCTTCTGTAACGGTTCTTTATAAATAACCGCTACTAAATCATCTGTAACGGTTCTCCATAAATAACCGTTGCGGATAGTTTTTTGCAAATTTTAACCTAATTTATACAAAATTAAAACTACAATATAATTCATAAACAAATAACAATTAAAATATTTAAAATATAAAATAGTTCAAATTGCATAAAATTAATAAAACATCAAATTGTCCATACAAAACATCAAATATTTTGATAGTTCAAATACAACAAATAGTTCAAATAGTCCAATAAACGCAAAATAATAATATCCCAAAATCAACAAGCTACAAAAAAGGGGCAAGAAATTGGTGGATCGGGTAAGAGTGTTGGATGGGTTAGGATTAGGGTTAAAATAGATGGGTATGATTGATTTGGAGAAATATGAATGGTACAGATTAAAATTAATTATAATTTAAGTTTCGGATTCGGGTTCGGGTTTTTCACGGATCGGATAGTATCAAACCCAAACCCGATCCGAACCCGTTTTTGTTTTCGGGTTTGAACCCGAACCCGATCCGTGGGTTTTTTTTTCGGGTTTGACCCGATCCGTTCGGGTCGGATACCTACTGGATTCGGGTTGAACCCGATCCATTGACAAGCCTATCAACACGGGTCAGATCGGGTCGGTTTTAGATCTTGTGTCGGTCGGATTCTTTTCGGGTCAAGAGTGTCTTCGGGTGAGTTTCGGGTTGGGTCGGGTTGTATTTGGATCTTGTTGTGGTCGGGTTATATGGGTTCGGATTATTTCGGGTTCGGGTTGAATGGATGTTCGGGTCAAGTGAAAGTCGAGTCTTTTCAGGTTTCGGGCCAACTAGGTTCGGGTTGTATTTGCTCGAAACTGGCAAATGCTGATCTGTCATGAACTATCCGACTCGGCCTGAATCCTAACAACCCAAAACCCATAATGACTGATCTCCCGAGTTCTAGATAACCCGAAAATTAACTGACTTTGAAACGGGAATGACTTGAAACCCAAAATGACCTGAGCCCGACCTGAAACCCGAACAATCCTTGACTTGAGGTGACAAACATAACTCGAACCCAGGAGACCCGCCTGACCAATCAGTACCTGACTCGACCCAAATACAAAATGTTACCCAAACTAATAAACCCTTAACCCGAACGACTTGAAACCCGAAACTATTTGAATTAACCCGTATCCCGAACGATCCAATATCCGAAATCCGAAATGATCCCAACCCGACTCGAAACCCGAATGACCCATTACTTGAGGTGACAAACCTAACCCGAACCCAGAAGATCCGCCCAACCAACTAGCACCTGACCCGACCCAACCTGAACACAAAATATTACCCAAACTAATAAACCCTTAATCCGTACGACTCGAAACCCGAAACTATTTGAATTGACCCGTATCCCGAACGACCCAATACCCGAAACCCGAAAGGACCCCAACCCGACTCGAAACCCGAATGACCCATGACTTGAGGTGACAAACCTAACCCGAACCCAGAAGACCCGCCCGACCAACCAGTACCTGAGCCGACCCGACCTAAACACAAAATATTACCCAAACTAATAAACCCTTAATCCGAACTACTCGAAACCCGAAACTATTTGAATTGACCCGTAACCCGAATGACCTAAAATCCGAAACCCGAAATGACCTGAGCCTGACTCGAAACCTAAATAACCCATGACTTGAGGTGACAAAGCTGAACCCAAGAGACCCGCCCGAGAAACCAGTACCTGACCCGACCCGAACACAAAATGTTACCCAAACTAATAAACCCTTAACCCGAAACTATTTAAATTGATCCGTAACCCGAACGACCCAAAACTCGAAACCCGAAATGACCCGAGCCTGACTCGAAACCTAAATAACACATGACTTTAGGTGTCAAACCTAACCCGAACCCAAGAGACCTGCCCGACCAACCCGTACCTAACCGGACCAGAAGACAAAATGTTATCCAAACTAATCAACACGTAACCCGAATGACCCGAAATTCGAAACTATTTGAATTGATCCGTAACTCGAATGGCCCAAAACACGAAGCTAATTGAGGTGACCCATAACCGAACTAATTGAACTGACTGGTAACTCGAGACCCAATGACCTGAGCCAGATCCGAAACCCAAAACTTAAATATCCGTAACTTGAGATGCCAAAACTAATTCTAGCCCAAGTGACCCGCCCGACCCACCGAAAACTTGACCCGACCCAAACTAAACAACCCGGATCTAAAATTTTACCCAAACTAATTAACCCATAACCGACACGAGCAGCAACCACTAACCAAAAATAAATCAAAACCCGAAAACACCCAAACTAATCAGTAATCCACCGAAACCCAAAACAACTGACCCGCCAACTGCCACATGTATTCAATCGAAACAATCTATTCAGCCAAAAAAATACAAGAAAAATATTTAGATATATGTATTGTATCTCGATCAATATACATCATATATATATATATATATATATAAACATAATATATATATTACAAAAAAACTTTAGCAGAAAAAATAAAAACATATCAAACTGCAACTTAGATATATGGAGATAGGTTTATTATGATCATCTTTCTTTAGTTATTTGTAAAAATAAATATGAATGAGTTTGATTTGACAACTAATATAAATAGCGAGGCATATATATACAGGTAATAGAACTCTAATAATATAGTAAGAAAATAAAATGAATAGTTCATGATCATTTATAACACATGCAACTTCAGTAAGGAAGATATCCATTCAGCCTCTTAAGTCAGAGCGAAAAGAGAAAATAAACCAATTAATTTAGAGGCATAATTGTCAAATAAGAAATATGGATTGTAAATAACATTACAATATGAAATATTTACCGCTTTATCTAATATGAAATATCAAATATTTATCTGCTTTATTTAATATGAAATATGAAATATTTACCTATTTTATCTAATATGAAATATCAAATATTTACCTGCTTTATGTATAATGTGGAATATTTACCTGCTTTACGTAATATGAAATAGTTACCTACTTTATGTAATATGAAATATTTAGAAAGTTATATTAGTTTTAGAAATAATATTGCATTGCTTTTGCCTCCAATATTAAATTCCCTTTTCTCTTCTCATATTTCATTGATGTGTTTATTTTCTTCTTCTCTATATATATGTGTGCAATTGTGTTGAAAAATAAACCATCTAAATCATCTGCTATAATCATACAATTTTGGAATTTTTATTCTTCAAAATATCGGTTAAATTTGTTCCATTTTACTGCTCTTAATGCTACAACCTCTTCAATGCTTATCAAATTGTGTTATATTGTTTTGTAGGTTGATTCGTACGTCCTCTTTTTGGCTCTCATCATTGGCTATCCATGTTATGATATATTTATTATTTGTTGTTGGTAATCTTAGTTGAATCCATGCTATGATATTTATTATTTTGAAGTCCTAGTCAAATTAAATTATTTTTGGGTTATATTAGGGTTTCGGGTTGTTTTAAAACCGGTCCAATTTGGGTTCAGGTCAATTCAGATCTTGGTTTATCGGGTCTTGGTTCTCGGGTTACGGGTTATATCGGGTTCGGACAAGTCGGGTTTTATGCTGGGTCGGGCTAGAGAGGTCATCAAACAACGATTTCTTCGGGTTCGGGTTCGGCGGTTCCGGTTCAGGCGGTTCCGGTTCAGGCGGGTTCGAGTCAGTTCACTTTTTCAAAATTTTCAAATCTGGCCGGGTCGGATTTCGGGCGGGTCGGACGAGTCTTTCGGGTTCGGGTCATATTTGCCAGCTCTACTCTCCGACACGGAGGTGAAAGCCAGGCAGAGGATTCGGCAGGGAAGGGGGAGGTGAGTGGAAGGTTGAAGGCGCTGGAGAGAGAGAGAGGGAAAAGCGGATTCTGGATTGGTGAAAATTAAAGAAGCACTTTTTTTGGGTAAATTTATCCAAAATATTGTCTCTAACATTTGGGCGCAACAAAATATTTTCAGAATTTTAGACCAAAGACGGGGGAAAATTGAGCGAAATGTAGAGGAGCGGGAAATTATAGAGACAATACACCTTGTTGCCTGTATTTTTGCCTCTAAACTGATCCACGGGTCAGAGTAGAGGTTACCTCTACTGACCCAAATATTTTGCCTCTATACGCCATCTTTTAGTAGTGTTTTGCAGATTGGTACCCTTAGCAAAGTGAGACACCCAAACATTATCACCCTTATAGGCGCATGCAATGACAAGGTAAACCGTGTACTTGTTTATGAGTATTTACCCAATGGAAGCTTAGAGGACCACCTAAACTGCAAGAATGGTACTACTCCTCTCCCTGGACATTCTCGTATCCGTATTGCTTTAGAGATTTGTTTTGTTGTAAGTTTCCTACACTCCGTCCCAAGAGCCCATGGTGATCTGAAACCAGACAACGTACTTCTCGACTCAAACTTTGTGAGCAAGCTTAGAGACTTTGGCACCTGTCGTAAGTTAGAACGTATGAAAGACATGGTGACGCCTTCTCACAATACAGTAGTGAAGGGTAGACAGCATCAGGTAGGTGTGAATATTAGTTTGACATATTTAGTCAAGGATGAGATTTTGCGTATCCGATTCAGTTATTTGGTTTATTTGGTTCAATTTGCTTTTTGACTAATCAAATAAACATAGCTGATCAAAAATAGTTATTTGAACCAAAATACGTGTCCAATCTCATTATTATTTAGTTTTGAAAATAATTTTTTGGAACTGTTAGTTGAACTTTATCTTTAAAATTGATATAGTTAAATCTTTATTATTCGGTTGAACTAAATAAACTAAAGTAAAATTTGATATGCTCCGTTCAATTTGGTTCTAAACCAAACTAGTAATTAGTTTTTTGGTACTAATTTAGTTTTATTCGGTTTTACTCTATTCAAATTGGTTTGGACCGGTGACATGACTCCACGGTTCGACGTGTACTTTTTTGGGGTAGTGCTATTGCGGTTGGCCACTGGAAAAGATGTATACAATGCGGCAACTAAGTTGACGTTAAGGGAGTCGGTGGAAATAGCGATTGAGGATAAGAGTTTTGACGAATTGGTCGATGTAGAGTGGCCATCTAGAGAGGCCCCCGAGAAAATGGCTAAGTTGGGCCTCCAGTGCTTCGAACCCAAGTTGCGTGGCCGTCACCGTCCGAATGCAGCCGAATTATTCAATTCTTTGATGGATATTGCTTCTAATAAATGATGTTAGCTGCTATTAGTTGATTAAAATGATCACTTAATTGAGAGAGATGAATCGGGTGGCTGCTTGGAAAACTTTATTTTGTGATTTCATTACATTATCCTATGGAAATTATTGATATTCGAGTATGTTTTATGTATTGTTTTTTGTAATAAAATAACACATGTAAGTCATTACTTGTTTTTGTTTATTTATTTTATTGCACACATAAAATTTGAATATTCCCCGTGCATCTTTGTGAAGTTTTCATAATTTAGGGCTTTAAATGACAATTTAAAAATTTGTAGGAGCAAAAATCAAAAGATATAAAAAATTTATTCGTAATTTTTTTACATTTATATGGGGATAGACCAGCATCCTTATATCCAAATGCTGGCCCCGTTTACTTTTTTCTCTCCTTTTTCATCCAGGTTGTATTTGTGGTTATAGATTTCAGGAATAAAAGTTCCAGCGTATTTGTGAAACTGAGCTATGACCAAGCCGCTTCTGCTAAGGAACTACTGAATATTTGCATTGCAATGGTTGTGCGTGTAACCAACCTATGTGTACTAAATATTTTTGTCATACTATCTAGGCAGAATAACAGCCAAAGCATTATATTTTTCTTAGTTTTAGTGCTAGGCCTTGGGTGTTTCCAATCGTGTACCAAATATTTTTGTTTCATTCTATCTGGCAGAGTAACAAGCCAAATAATTATACTTTTATAGGTTTTAGTGATAACCTTGGTGTTTTCAATCGAGCTTATGTACTTGCTCCCCACTTAAATTGCTTCAAATCCTCTGAAGCATAGATTTTTCCAGTAGAGCTTTTCAAGCATCAGTAAATTTTATAAAATCCACATGAAAGATGGTTCGCAAAGATAACCAAAACAAAAGGAAAAGTATATATCTCCCCCGTTTATCATCCCCTTCAACCCATCGTTTACCACTGGTAAACGGGCCCCACTTATATTCAAAATAAGTGGGCCCCGTTTACTAGTGGTAAACTGTGAGTTGGGGGGATGGTGGGGGATGTGTATATAAACCCAAAACAAAACTATTAAACTTACAAGATAATCGATAACAACAAAACAAAAAAACAATTTGCAAAAATATCAGAAAAGAAAACAAAAAATGAATTTCCAATCGAATCTACAGGACAAAAAGAAAAGAAATCTATATCAAAACAAGATCTCTGAAAAAAACATTGATCTCAATTCTCAACTCAACTCACCGAAAAATAAAAAAAAAAACTAAAAAATGATCTAATAATTATGAACTTGCGAGTCCTTTTTTGCCGCGTATTACCTACTCAATTAAACACAAATCTCCTACTCAGACTTGAAATTATTTCTCGGTTTTGGCCTCGACTTGGGAATTTTCATTCAGCTCGAGGAAGAGGAATTTGGTGAGTCATTTTCAGAAGATAAAACTAGCATTACGTGGTCTGATGCAAGAGCGTCTTTCCATCCTAAATGAAACAACAAATATGAATGTGAAATCTTAAATGCATTATGAAATAGTAAGAAGTCAAATATCACTTGTAAGTTGTAAACCTAGAAAAACTCAAAATATCACATATACCCCTCCAATATATGAAACATCATGAATACCAGAGCAAAACATGAAAATATCACAGTTTCCCTCTCTCTCCTAATTATTTGGAAAAAAGTAATTAAATTGCCTCTCTTTTTCACGTGACAATCTTTTGGAGCAAATATAGAAATAAGGTGTATAGATGATACCATATGTTATTAAGGGTACACATGATATATATTGTTTTACCGAATGAATTTTTATATACTGTTTGTTTTCAGTTTATATGTTTTTATATACTATTTTCATTTTTTTTAAATATATACTGATTTACCGAATGAATTTTTATATACTATTTGTTTTCAGTTTATATGTTTTTATATACTGTTTTCATTTTTTTTAAATATATATTATTTTACAGAATGAATTTTTATATACTATTTGTTTAGTTTTTATATACCATCGCTGCAGCGCGATAGTAAATACCGCCGTGATATATCAGATCCCATGAGGATGAGGTGATTTGTTTTGGGATGGAGGAAGCAATCAAATACATACATGAATCCAGTAGTGTGTGTGTGTGTGTGTGTGTGTGTGTATATATATATATATATATATATATATATATATATATATATATATTGTATAGAAATTGAAAGCTATGGAGAAAAAGAGATGTCGCGGGGCGTAGTTGGAGTCCTAGAGTGATTGTTCCTTTGAGATAGCGAAGATGTGCTTAACAGCGGTCCAATGTGTGGTTGTTGGGGAGTTCATAAATTGAGAGACTTTGTTACAGCGAATGATATTTCAGGGCGTGTGATCGTAGCATATTGAAGGGCCCCAGCAACACTTCGATGGAGAGCAGGGTTGTCCATGGATTCGCCATCAGATTTGAAGAGTTGTTCTCCTACAAGAATATGTGAGAGGCAGGGTTTTGCGCCATCCATATTTGGTTTTTGGAGGAGATTCAGGGTGTATTGAGGTTGGGAAAGATGAATGCCCTCGGGAGAAGTTTGAGCTTCAATGCCAAGGAAGTAGCGAAGTGGGCCAAGGTCTTTGAGCGAGAATTGGGAACGAAGATCATTGATTAGAGTTTGAATAATCGAGGTGTTGTTCCCAATGATAAGGATATCATCAACGTATACAATCATGAAGTTGGGGTCATTATCCCTCTTGCGAATGAAGAGAGAGGGGTCGAAAATTGAGCTTACAAAGCCAAGATTAGTGAGAGTAGCTTTGAGTTTGTAAAACCGTGCGCGAGGAGCTTGTTTGAGTCCGTAAAGAGCTTTGTGAAGTTGGCACACATAATGTGGCCTAGTAAGGTTAAAGAAGTCTGGTGGTTGTTGCATAAAAATTGTTTCTTCGAGTTCTCCATTTAGAAAGGCATTATTTACGTCGAGTTGCCGAATAGGCCACGAATGAGAAATGGCAACGGTAAGGAGAACACAAATTATTGTGGGTTTAACAACGGGACTGAATGTTTCAGTATAGTCGATACCTTCTTCTTGGTGGTATGATTTGGCAACAAGGCGAGCTTTGTAGGGTTGGATAGAGCCATCAGAGTTTTTCTTGATTTTAAATACCCATTTACACCTGACAAGATTTTGAGTGGAGTTGGGTGGTACTAAGGTCCATGCCTTATTTTAAAGAAGTGCATTAAATTCTTCTTCCATTGCAGTTCGTCATTTGGGGTGTTTGTTTGCATTTGTGAAGCAAGTAGGTTCAATTTTGTCAGGAAGTAGAGATATAGAGATGGGATGCTTGGTGGAGGTGTAGGCGACAAAGTCGGTGTGTTTCTTGACTTTGCGAGTGTTATCGCGTGTTCGAGTGACCATGTGAAGAGTTGATGGTTGTGGTTCGGGAAGATGGTGTTATGGTGGGATGGTTGTTTTCAAGATGAGAGAGAGTAGTATGTTGAGATGTATGTGGAGTGGAGGATGACAGGTTTGTCGAGAGATGTTGAAAGGGGAGTTTCATCAAACACAACATGTCGACTAATGTATAGTCGATTTGTGGGAAGATAAAGATATTTGTAGCCTTTGTGAGAATGAGAGTAACCGAGGAAAACATATGGCATGGAGCGGAGTTCGAGCTTGTGTGAGTTGTATGGCCTTGTGTAGGGAAAATACCGATATCCAAGAATTCGAAAGAATGAATAATCAGGTTCTTTGTGAAAGAAAATCTGGTATGGAGAGGATTGTGGAGAGTTTGTGTTTGGAATGTTGCTGATTAGGTGGACAATACTATAGAAGATGTCATCCCAGAAGAGTTACGGAATGGAAGCGAAGGCCATGGTGGAGAGGGAGAGATCCACGATGTGACGGTGTTTTCATTCAGCACGCCCATTCTACTCAAGCGTATGTGGGCAGGAAGTAATATATGTGATGGAGGGAAACATTTATCAAATTGGCAGAAACTCAGTGCCGCCGTCTTTTTAGAGTGTCTTAATTGATTGAGAGAGAAGATTCTCAATCCTTTCTTTGAAGAGGGCGAAGATTTGTGGTACCTGTGATTTAGAAGAGAAGAAATATATCTAACTAAAACGCGAAAAATCATCAATAAAAATTACAAAATAACATGAACCAGAGTGTGAAGTAACTGGAGAAGGCCCCCATACATCAGAGTGTACTAACTCTAAAGGCTCACGAGAACGAATGTCAGAATGTTTAAAACATAATTTATTCATTTTACCAACACAACAAGAATCACATAATGACATTTTATTAGATGACACACTTAGTTTATTTTGGAAAATTAAATTCCTAATAACACTAGCCGATATATGGCCTAAACGTTAGTGCCAAACTTCGGCTGGTGCCTTGACACCAAAGAAGGCGGAAGGTTGGTTGTGAAGTGTAGAGGTTAGTCGATACAATCCATTATCTAAAGAAGCCTTGAGAAGAGGGGTTCCGGTTACTAGGTCCTTAATAAGAGAAGAAGATGGATTAAATTCAATAATAACTTGATTATCTTTTGTGAATTGTGAGATGCTTATGAGTTTTTTGGTTATTTGAGGGACATGTAAGATATTATTAAGTTTTAAATGGCGTGTAGAAGAATTAAAATAAATTTGACCAAGATTTTGAATTTTCAAACCTACTCCATTCCCGACACGAATTTGATCCGTGCCAAGATATGGAGTGTGTGAGTCTAGATTGGCAACATGATTGGTGGTGCCCAAACACATGTACCAACCATTGGTGATGATTAGTGGAGCGTAGATCGTATTAGCTTGAGGTTGGCGATTTCGGTTGCGCCAACGACATCTCGGCAGTATGACCCAGAATTTTACAAATTTGGCACCGGATCTTTTTACGATTATTATTATTATTATTATTATTATTATTATTATTATTATTATTATTATTATTATTATTATTATTATTATTATTATTATTATTATTATTATTATTATTATTATTATTATTATTATTATTATTATTATTATTATTATTATTATTATTATTATTATTATTATTATTATTATTATTATTATTATTATTATAGTGACATTTGTCGCGATTTTTATTGTTGCCCCGATTATGAGAAAACCGAGTGTTGATAATTTGGCTGGCGAGTGCTTCAAGAAAAGATTGATTTGGAACTGGGCTCAAAATAGAGGAGTGAGAGTGGCCAAGTTGGATATTGAGGTTATTTGGTTGAGGTTGAAAAGGAGAGAAAGAGTAATTGGAGAAGAGTGATGCGGTATTTCCAGCGTTACCTCCAAATCTCGAACTCGAAATCGTCATTGGAGTGGATGGGAAGATCGATCGATTCCTTTTGATTATGAGTTCCTGACTTATCAAACTCGAGCAGAAGGCAGGAAATGAGGGAGAATCTGTTCATTGGTTGAAGGCTGTGATGAAACTTTTGAACTCAGGACCAAGTCCGGTGACGCATAAATCAATTAGATCGGCATCTGTAATGAAACATCCAATTGTGACTAATTGATCAGCTATGAACTTCTTTTGGTTGAGATAGTCAGAACATGACATTCCTTGTTGTTTGAGAGTTTGAAGTTGGGTTTTTAAATCGAAGCGACGAGCCTTGGAAGTGGATTGGTATCGCTGACGGAGAGCTTGCCATACTTCTCCAGTACTCGAGCAACAGATGAGTTGAGCTACGATCCCCTCCGATATGGAGGAAAGTAGCCAACTCAAGAGAAGTTTGTCCTGTCAGTTCCATGGGTCAAAAACTGGATTTGCAATTAATTGAGGAGTCTGACTTGATGTAATTGTGTTGAGAATCTGAAGGGGTGGTTTTTGCGATGGGTCAGATAGGATTGTAAGCCATGGCCAATAATCAAAGGTTCAATTTGATATTTCCAAATTAGAAAATTATTGTCGTCTAATTTTGTTGCTATTTGGTGCGTAAATGTCACCAATTTTTGGATCAAAAATTCTCGTAGGTGGCATCCGTTGGATTTGAGCATTTTTTGTTCTTTAGGCTTTCTTGAAGATTTCTTGAGAAGAAGAAAATGTAAAGATGTTTCTTTAGTCTTTCTTGAAGATTTTTTGAGAAGAAGAAATGGTAAAGTTGGTTCTTTAGGGTTTTTTTTTGAAGATTTCTTGAGAAGAAGAAGAAGTAAAGATGATTATTTGGGTTTTCTTGAAGATTTCTTGAGAAGAAGAAAAGCTAAAGAGGGTTGTTTAGGTTTTCTTGAAGATTTCGTAAATTTTAATATTCGGAAATTTTGAGAAGTAAAGGAGTTCTTGAGAGTTTTTTTGTTGTTGAAGGTTTTGGAGAAGGAAGTTTGAAAAAAAAAGTCATTGACAAGATATATGAACAATTTAAAGAAAAAAAGAATAGCTTCTTTGAGATATGCTTTGCTTTTAGGATTTTTTGAGAGAAATTTTAAATGAGAGGAGAAAAAGAGGAAGGATCTAAATGACAGCCTTGAGCTCTTGATACCATGTTATAATATTTAGAGAGAATAGAGGAAAAAGAGAGATGAACGATGTATTGTATTATTGCTTGATTGTGAGATTACACATAGGCCATATTTATAATATAGACGAGTTAATCTAAGTCATTAGTTAACTAGCCGTTGGAACTATTATAACCACTCATTTAGTAATCTAATTCTAGCCATACATTGAGTAATCAACTCCTAATTAGCTTTCTAATATTCTATCTGTTGGGTTTCTACCGTTCATAACGCAGCGGAAAATAAAAAACGAAACAAAATCGAATTCGAAACCCAAAAGAAGGATCCGTGAATTACAATTAAATCAAAGAAAAGTTCATAACTTTGTACCTTCGGATTACGCTCAATCCGTGATGATCGAAAGCGAATTTGGTTGATGCTTTTCTATGTCCGATTCCAAACCGGTTTCCAAACCAATCCTTTGTATGTTTCGCCTAACCGGTCTCACAAACCGATCTCCAAGCGATCTCCAAACGAACCAATTCTCCAAGTAAACCGATTCTCCAAACAAACCACGGTTTCAACCCGAATCACAAAGACGCCGCACTTCGCTTCGTCCTCTACCAGTATCCACACGAACAACCCCTTTGAACGGATAAAGAATGATATATGCTAGTATTCGTTCTTCATTTTTATCATAGAAATAACAAGAGAATAATTTTCGGATTTTTCTCTCCTTTGTCTCACAAAAGTTGGACGAAAATAATATGCCTTTATCAATCATTTTGGGGTGTCTCTTGTGCTTACATAGTCCATAAGTTCCATATCCTATGTGCATGATAACTATGTAACCATATATGCAACACACCTTATCATATAAGATGTAGGATTAGATGTGTCATTTGATTATGTAGCTCTTCATAAAACTTATCACATAAGTTATGATTTTTCTGTGTACATCTCAATAGTTATTCTTGTGTGTGACCCTGTAGGTTTACTTAATGTTGGCAATAATCACAAACGGATTATAAATCCTGAGCGGCCTCTAGCAAGACATCATGATTACCCAAATTAAGCAAGTATGGATGATTCGATCAAACCTAATTTATGTTCATGCATTGTATCCCTTTGTTATACGATATCTATATCGTCCATAAGGCATGGTATGTTTCAACCTTACGTTGGTCAATAAATATTTCTTGACACCGAATTTGATTGAACATGAAATGACATTAATAACTCCTTATTAATTCACTCGAGTACGGCCGTGCGTTTCTTCAATCAAATCATCAAGAGGCCTAAAGATATTTCTCTCAATTTATGAGAGGAACAAATCATATCTTAATTAAACTCTTTCCTCCCCATAATTCATTATATACCTAATTATAATCTTTATGACCGCCCGGTTAAAGACGATGTTAGATTATATTAAAGTATAAAATTTGTCATGTAGGAAACTTAGATAATCTCAAGTCTAAGGATTACAGATACATTTTTTACTGAGAATAACTAATGACATGAACCATGTAGTATTCTCATGGTGGGTCAATCCAGTATATGGTCTCTAACATATACTTACGTTAATGACTTAATAACTCTTATTCATGATCAGTAAAACATGACCATCAGTCAAGTAACATACTGATGTCCATTTATAGCTTATCATAAAGTATGTTTGTCTCACAAACATCCTATGAATGATCAGAATTGGTTTAGAATATCATTCATAATACTTATAGTTTTACTATCAAAATCACATACTTTGATGATATAAAGCTAAATATCATATTCAAGGTTCATTTTAGTAATAAGAATAAAATAACCAATACGCATTTATTATATAAAATATCTCTAAATAAACACAATGCTTGTTTAACACAATCCATACATCTAGGTCTCAAATATATTGGCCTAGGACATACTACTAACACTATCAATATATCATAATGCTCTATCATTATTGTAGAAGATCTTGTTATAAAACACAATGTTTCTAAAAGACTGTCGAACACTTTGCGTGCGGAAGCTACCTCGGGACCTTTTAGATGTTAATGACACAACAAGTTTTTTCCAATTGTAATCAAAAGAAGAGAATAACAAAAAGAGATCAAGCAAACACACAGAGCACAAACAATATTTTTACGTGGTTCGGTTTGCCTTACATCCACGAGCAGAAAAGCCGGCTCATCGAATATATTAATATGACAAATATCACTAAATTGAGACTCTAATGCTGCTTAAATTTAGGATAACTGACACTAGATTGTGATTAAAGGATAATTGGAGCTAAGTTGGGTTAACTGAAGAATTAATCATTTAATTTGGGATTTATTGTAAAATTGCCATATTAATATATTGGATTATTTACCGCTTGAAATTTTATTATTTTAGAAACCTTAGTTCCGGATTTATACTTACTACGAGGCTTGCAACTTATCGGATTGTCAGTCTACTCAAAAGAGGTATATTTTTTTGGAAGGAAAATTTCCATTTTAAAATAAATAAGATACAAGCCTTAATTAATATATTGAAGTTCAAACCTTTATCATTTTTAAAGTATTTTTTATTTAATTGTTGAATATAAAATTTTCTCTATGTATATGGGCTTCCAGTTTCTGCACTTGGTGTAGGGCTTAGCTCATTCGACAAAGCATCTGTGAGTGTTGCTTAATTTATTTGAATTTTTTTAATAAGCTTTATACAATTTTAGCAATTATTAGAACATGTCATTTTTGGTTTATTATCACAGAATTTAAGGTTGAATTTTTCTTTTTCTTTTATTTTTAATTTACTAAGTTAATAATTTTCTTTTTTTTGTTCCTTGGACTTTGTCAGACAAGGCAAATAACGGATTTGCCGCCAACTCATTTCATCTGTCTTGGCATTGCTTTAAACTACTCAACGATACTAAAGGTACTTGAATATTTTTCAGTAAGCTTTATACAATTTTAGCAATTATTAGAACATGTCACTTTTGGTTTATTATCACAGAATTTAAGGTTGAATTTTTTTCTTTTTCTTTTATTTTTAATTTACTAAGTAAATAATTTTCTTTTTTTTTTGTTCCTTATTAAGGACTTTGTCAGACGAGGCAAATACGGATTTGCCGTCAACTCATCCCATCTGTCTTGGCGTTGCTCTAAACTACTCAACGATACTAATGGTATGTATGATTTATGCACTTGGGCCCTTAATCCGCAACAATATTTATGATTTGAAAGTAGTATTTAGGCCCTTAACCAGTAGTATTTAGAATTCCAAATTGATGGTCACATGATTAGGTAAAATCAAATAAAATTTGATTCATATTCCTTCGAAAATGATACAAAATCAATCAATAAATACATTAATTCTTATATATCGGTCGGAAAATTATATATTTCACTTGAGTTCTTATGCGATAATCTCACGCGCAGGTATCTACAACACTAATAATATAGTCCATAGGAGAGCGGTGTGGAGTTACTCGTGTCATGCATGGATCCAAATGAAGACTGGTATTTCAGACTTTTTAGACAAAGGATCGTTTGGACTCGATCTACTGGTGTCTCAGTTAGACCAAAGGGCAGACTGCCCGAAACACATATATGGATGTGTTTTACGGCAGGCCGAATAGACTGCCTGTCAAGATTAACACTGCGTTTGGTATTTCTATATTTCTTGACGAAGTGCTGGAGATTTTTATGACGGCATACTGAGACAAATATACCTGGACGCGTGCTAAGATTCTCCTATTTGAAGCTTGAATAAAATTGAATCACATTGAGTTTCAGGAACAATACCCTATAAGACAACATTTAGAGCAATTGCAAAGGAAGCTATATTTTGTTGTCATGAAATTCATAGTTATAAATGGAACATACTTCCAGGAGTTGAATTCAGCTTTTGCGTTCTACATCCAACTTTCTACACTCAATGTGTATGCCTCAATTAAGCCTGAATTAGGTGCAATGATGCATGTATTGTTTATCTGTGCAAGTTACATGTAAATTACATGCCATTGGGCTGATATGCTAAACCAAAAGTTAAAGTGTAATAAAATACTCCGGAATGTAACAATATGCTTAAAAAATATGCTTATAAAGTAATTTGCTTCTATTTGAGATTTATAAAGTAAATTGGATTCTAACTCATCAGGAGATGTGATCCTCGGAATAGATAAATGTAAGTAGTTTGTGCGAAACTGTGATTGGTGTATTGCAAAACTACAATTGGAATGCAAAATTTGATGTTTAAGTATTAATTGATATGTAATTTGATTTGTTGATCAATTGTCAATGGCGATGCTTCACTTTTTCTGTTTATTAGTTTTGCATTTGCGTCACATGCTCATATTTGATTCTGCCATCGATAGATCGGTTATGTCTCAAGTGTGTGCTATTAACAGTAACAGGTGCAAAAACCAGTATGGAAGTTTGTCTTTTAACTTAAACATAATGTAGTTTATGTAAAAAGACATATAATGTTACTGGCCAGCTGCGACATATTTGATCTTTCTTTAAAGTTCTCATGTTTTGCATCTTATTTGTGATACTCCACTCTTAATTATTATTTTTGCATCATATTTTTTAAATTCATGTGCATATATGAATATTGACTGTTAGAAAATTTTGTAAAACAAAAAAAGTCGTGCAAAGCGCGAGCGTCATCTAGTCAATACTATTTTGGTATTTTTCTACAAGTTTCTTCAAAATATTTCCTTTTATTAATTAATGTCTTTACAAGACATGCATCCAAGGAGTGAGGGAGTTTAATTGTATTTACTAGGATTTAAAAAAACCTAGGATAATGTTCGCGTTTCGCTGCGAATATTTAAATTTATTATTCATTTGAATTTATGTATAAATCTCAATTATGAAAAATCTAAATAATAGTTTGAAATAAATTTTGAGTACATAAATAATATGTAATAATTATGTTATGTAAGTTGGTTAGGTTTAAAATCATTTTGAATTACATCATAAGATATTTTATCCATATATTAATCAATCAAAAATATTTTCTATATCACATCTAATTTTATAAAGATGGATAACTCTATACAAATAAATTTACATACAAGAAATAACATAAATAATAAAGGTAGAATCCACTGTTCATACAAGAAAAAGAAACAAAATTCCTTAAAAATACAAATCGCGAGAGAAATTCCAGCATGTGGCATTTCCGCACTTCTAAAGTGCGGTTTGTATTTTTTTTTTCCAAACCGCAATTTCAAAGTGCGGTTTCTGTTTAAAATTTTTTTTTTCTTGACTGAAAACTGCACTTCTAAAATGTGGTTACTGTAGTATTTTCCCCGGGAATTTTTGTTTAAGCTAGAAATGCCGTTAAATGTAGTTGCACATATATCTTGTCCCCACACTATACAATAAATATTCACAAATTGCACTCTGTAATAAAAATAATTCAGTACTCATTTGAATTATAGTTATTTGAACCATCTTGAATATGTAGTTGCACATAATTATAATATTTATTAGTATTGGACAGCATAAAGTTTTATCAATAAAATTTCCATTTATACGAGATCTAGGTATAATTAGGAATCTATTCTATAATTCTTTTCATTATCCTTTGCTCGTCCTAAAAACAAAGGAAATATATATATATATATATATATATATATATATATATATATATACACACACAATAAGTACAAAATAATATTAATAACAGACAAAGAGATATATAAAATAGTGGAAATGGAACTCGAATGATGTATTACACAAATTAGCAAAATTTTATCATCCTTCAGACAATACGAGTTTAATAGCAGTATCCCTGGACAAAAGGATCACGCTAAGATGATCATCTTATGGTATAGAGAATGAATCAAATTAGATAGCTCTATTTCTCAATCTTTCTTGACTTGCTCCTAGTGAATCAAGGTCGGAAGGATTGAAAGAGTCATTCACAACCACTGATGAAGGATTCATGATGCAGTCTAGTACTAATAAATATTATAATTATGCGCAACTATATGTTGAAGATGATTCAAATAACTATAATTCAAACGAATACTGAAATTTTTTTGATTACAGAGTGCGATTTGTGAATATTTATTGTATAGTGTGGGGACAGGATATAGACTGATTTAACGGCGTTTCTAGCTTAAACAAGAATTCCAGGGAAAAAAATTATGCAACAGTAACCGCACTTTAGAAGTGCGGTTTTCAGTCCAGAACAAAAAAATTAAAACAGACACCGCACTTTGAAAGTGCAGTTTGAAAAAAAAATAAGAATAAAAATGAAGGATTAGTGCCCTAGGCCAAGTGTATTTGTACTAGGAAATGGATTATGTATTAAGACATTATTATTTATTCAATAAAGGTTGTTTCTTATATATATGTGTGTATGGGTTGTGAATATAAATCTTATGTCAACCAAGAATGACACTGTGCACCAACGAATGACATTCTAAACTGTCCTTATTGATATGTAGGATGTTTATAGAGATAGACATACTTCAGGTAAGAAGCTACATATCCACACTAGTATATTCGCAGTCTGGATGATCATGTTCTGCTGATCATGGACATAGAGGTGTCAAGGCTGGAATATAGGTACGTGTTAGAGAACACATACTGGACTGACCAAACTATGAGAATATGCATGGTATATGTCATTAGTAATTCTCATATGAATAGTGTGCTTGTTCCTATGACCTGAGGTCACCATGAATTCCTCTATGTGAAACTGAATACTTTAATATGATCATACGTCATCAGTAATGGGATGATCATTAGGGTCATCATTATGTATGCATTGTATCATGACGAGGAACGTGAGTGACCAAGATTGGATTTTTTCCTCTCGTCATGAGCGAGATATCTCTGGGCCCCTTGATGAACTAGGACTGAAGGAAATGCATGGCTATGCTCAAAATGGATTAACATGTGTTGTTAATATCATTTTGTATTTACTCAGTCTAATTCTCGATCAGGAAAAAGACTTTGATCAAACTCAAGGATGACATATTACCGTGCCTTGTGATAAAGATGTATATCGTAGAACAAAAGGAATAAGCAAATGTCTATTCAGATAGGTTTATGATCGCAGATCATTTCATTTAACATGGGTAGTCATGACATCAGTCTAGAGGTTACTCATGCCTTACGATCTTTGTAAGATCGTTGCCAGTCTTAAATGGAACCTACACGGTCACGCAATGAACTCCATTCGTACGGGATGAATATGCCTCAAAACAGTTATACGTATGATGTATAAATTGGTGAACGAAATAATCAATTATTGGATAATTGATTGAACAAAACAGTACCATTCCGTTGGCAACGGAATAGTTCCGTTCCCAATGGAATAGACATGAAAACTGTAATAACCTTAGCTGCCAAGTATTCCGTTATGGAAATACCTATTCCGTTGGCAACGCAATAGTTTCGTTGGCAACGAAATAGGCGCAGATTAGGGTTTTTAGTTATGGTAACTGAGCAATCGTTCGTGTCTCTCTCTAGTATAAATAGAAGGGCAGAGTCTCTCTATTAGACACACAACTCAAGAAGCCTTAGAGGTTGTCTATTACACAAAAAAAAAGAGAGAAAGTTTTGAGAGATATTCGGAAAGTATTTCCGGACTTGTCTAGCCAAGTCCGGTTATTCCATACGTCTGAATTTCGCGTGGATACGAGTAGAGGTTCTCTATCTTGAGAAATTGCGAGCGATCGATCTTCATCCCTAGGAGAAGCAAGGAGATCTCGAGTCGAGCTTCAGAAAGCAGAAGGTTGCAAGTCAGAAAAATTCAAAACTACATCCGTTCTTCGTCTCGCGGATCAGGAAGATTCGAGGTATAAATTTTAATAGTTAATCTCGTACTTTTATTCCCTTATTGTAGATCCTAGGGCGGGTTAAATCCATAGGTTCCACTGCGCATGTAACGCACATGGCCATGAATTTCCCAACGTGGTATCAGAGCGTTCGTTAAGGAAATAATCGTCGATTACATATTTAAAATTTAGTAAATTCTAGTATAATACATTTTAGGATTTTGAAAATATTATTTCAAAACATCACGGAAATAGTTTCTAGAAATATAATATTGGATATTATGATTTTCTAGAGTTTCGAAAAATAGTTTTTCGAAATCCGTTTTGGAAACGAAACTAAAACAAAAGAAAATATGAATTTCCAGCACGTCTCCGTTGAGAACGGAGTACTTTCGTTGAGAACGAAATAGTTCCGTTTAGAACGGAACAGTTCCATTCCCAACGGAATGATGCTGATTTTGCAAGAAACCCAAATTTTTGTTAGACATGGAATTTAAATATAAAAATATGGTATGAGTTTTAGATCTGTGATTGTTCTGTGATGTAATCTTGTGTGTGAATGCTTATAATTTTATTTAATATCTATGGCAACCAGTGAGTTGTCCAAAGTTGTAATTATGGCAACCTATGAGTTGTCCAAATTTGTAAATTACATTTTCTAGCAATAGGATAGTTGTTAGGATAGATATTATTTCAAGACTTCAAGGCAACAGATCTTGGCGCAATCTTCGGAAGATGGCATTGGATCTTCGCACACACAACGAAGGGTTCATTGAAGATTACTTCTGCAATCTAGAGATAGATCTAGAATTATGAACCTCATGATCACTCGTGAGGATTAGGCTCATACCATATTTAGCTTAGTTTCTGTGATGTTTATATTTATAAATCTAAAATAAAATCCTTGAGAATGTTAAGTAAGGAAGTGCCCCCCATGTCACTGAAGCCCTCAATACTTAGACAATATTCCATGCCAAAGCTGAGCATATGGAGGATTGTCTTTGTAAAGGAGGGTATGCGGGAAATGGCGTCCAGCATGGGTCATGCCAAAGCTGAGTGTGCTAGACTCTATTTTGCTGATAATCATACATAGTTAAACTTAACTGAGCAAGCAAGTCGGTCTTCGGCTCAGGACACAAGATGGAATAATACACCGGGCATATGATGCTCATTCCATAAAAGGAAAGAGTTGTATATGATACAATTGGAAGTGTTCCTATCTAAATAGTTGTGTATTGAGGGTTGCGCCAAAGCGCACTTAATACTCAATGAAATACGGATCTTGACTCACTATGAAACCTCATTCATTTGAAGTTTCCGAATCAATACTACTGAAGGTGGTTGATTTGAAGAAAAATAGTGGGAGTACAATATAAGAAATACCAAAACAAAACAACCCCAATGAATAAATAATAATGGCACTTTACATTTTAACCTGTAGTATAATGACAAATAATAATTCAACTGGGTTGAATTTGCGATCTATGCTTGAGAAGGATAAGCTCAATGGGTCTAACTTCCTTGACTGGTTCAGAAAACTGAGAATTCTTCTCAAGGCCGACAATAAATTGTATGTCATAAAAGAGGCTTACCCAGAGGAACCAAAACAGGGAGCCACAAGGGCTGCCCGAGATGCGTATGCTAAATACGTTAAGGACGACACAAGAGATAACTTGTCTCATGCTAGCGACCATGACCTCCGAGCTTCAGAAGCAACTGGAGGACATGGGTGCTTACGATATGATCGTAACTCTCAAGGAAATGTTCCAAGAGCAGGCTAGAGTTGAGCGCTACAAAGCGACCGTCTCTCTAACTGACACGAAGATGGCTGAAGGTTCATCTGTGAGTGCTCATGTACGCAAGATGAAGAGCTGTCTTGATCAATTGGAGAGGCTTGGTTCATCTATGTCCAGAGAATTGGCTGTTGACATAATTCTCGGGTCGTTGCCTCCTAGTTTTAAGCAATTCATCATAAACTATAATATGCATCAGATGGATAAATCCATCACCGAGTTGCATGGGATGCTTAAGAACGCACAGGAGGAAATGAAGACAAATGTTGTCAAAGATGTCCTAATGGTTCACAAGAAGAAAGGTAAAAAGACCAGGAACAAGAGCAAGGGTAAAGACAAGGTGTTGCCTAAACCTAAGATCAAGAAAGACAAGGAGGGAGTTTGCTTCCATTGCAACAAGGTTGGTCATGGGAAGAGAAACTGCAAACTCTATCAGGATGAAATCAAAAAGGGTAGTGTGACTACCGCTTCAGGTATTTTTATTATTGAAACTAATTCACTTACTCCTAAATCTTGGATATTGGATACCGGATGTGGTACTCACATTTATAATGATGTGCAGGGACTACAAAGGAGTAGAAGATTTATCTAAGGGCGAAGTCGATCTGCGTGTGGGAAATAGAGCAAGAGTTGATGCATTAGCCGTAGGAACTTATTTATTGACTTTGCATAGTGGACTTGTATTAGTACTTAATAATTGTTATTTTGTACCTGCTATGAGCAGAAATATTATTTCTATTTCTAGTCTAGCTTTGGATGGTTATAAATTTCTTATTGAAAATAATAATTGTTCTATCTTAAAAGATAATCTTTTCTATGGAAACGTTCTATTAGAAAGAGGTCTTTATGTGCTAGATTTTAAGAAAGAGAATTATAAGTCCATATATAAGATTAACACTAAACGATTTAAACCGAATGACTCACATACGACATACCTCTGGCACTGTCGCTTAGGCCATATAAATGAGAAACACATTTCTAAACTCCACTCTCATGGACTTTTAGACTCATTTGATTTGGAATCATTTGAGACTTGCGAGTCTTGTTTGCTTGGCAAGATGACTAACAAACCCTTCACAAATGTTAGTGAAAGGGTCAATGACTTATTAGAACTCATACATACTAATATATGTGGACCAATGAGTATGCCGGCTAGAGGTGGGTATCGATACTTCATAACTTTCACGGACGACTTCAGTAGATATAGATATATCTACCTAATGAAGCACAAGTCTGAATCCTTTGAAGTGTTCAAAGAATTTAAGAATGAAGTACAAAATCAACTTGGCAAGAAGATTAAAGCACTTCGATCTGATCGACGAGGCGAATATCTCAGTCAGGAATTTGAGGATCATCTCAGAGAATGTGGAATAGTTTCACAACTGACTCCTCCAGGAAATCCTCAGTGGAATGGAGTGTGCGAAAGGAGGAATCGAACTTTATTGGATATGGTTCTATCGATGATGAGTCAAACGAGTCTTTCAATGTCTTTCTGGGGTTACGCTCTTGAGACTGCCGCATTCATACTGAACAGGATTCCATCCAAAGTGGTTCAAAAGATGCCATATGAGATGTGGACGGGGAAAAGCCCCAAGTTGTGTTTTCTTAAAATTTGGGGATGTGAGACTTATGTCAAACGTCAGTTTCCCGATAAACTCGGACCCAAATCTGACAAGTGCCTATTCGTCGGATATCCTAAGGAAACAAAGGGATATTATTTTTACCACCTATCGGAGAACAAAGTGTTTGTTTCTCGCAATGGAGCCTTCTTGAAAAGAGAGTTTGTCTCTATGAGAAGCAGTGGGAGCAAAGTACAACTCGAAGAAATTCGAGACCCATCTATAGTTGCAGAACTTATGATGGAGGAACAAACAAGCTCTTAAGGAGTTGGTGAGCTTGAAACACAACAGACTCAACGTAGATCTAGTAGGATTCATCATGAGCCCGAGAGATACATATTTCTCGTGTCTAACGATGATGATGTGACATTCATAAGTGATGAACCCACGTCCTACCAAGATGCTATGTAGAGTCTTGACTCTCAAAAATGGTTAGAGGCCATGAGAGCCGAGATGCAATCCATGCATGACAATCAAGTTTGAAATTTGATTGATTCATCCGAAGGCTTGAAGACCATCGGATGTAAGTGGGTCTTCAAGAAGAAGACTGACGTGGATGGAAAGGTACAAACCTACAAAGTAAGGCTTGTGGCAAAAGGTTTCAAACAACTTCATGGTATTGACTATGACGAAACTTTCCCACATGTAGCTATGCTTAAATCCATCAGAATTCTATTAGCCATAGCAGCATATTATGACTATGAAATATGTAAATGGATGTCAAAACCGCTTTCCTAAACGGAAATCTGACCGAGGACGTGCATATGATGCAACCCGAGGGTTTTTCGATCCTAAGAATTCTGGTAAGGTTTGCAAGCTTCAGAAATCCATCTATGGATTGAAGCAAGCATCTCGAAGTTGAATCCTTCGTTTTGATGAAGAAGCAAGCATCTCGAAGTTGAATCCTTCGTTTTGATGAAGTCATCAAAAGTTTTGATTTTACCAAAAGTGAAGGTGAGTCTTGTGTTTACATGAAGTTCAGTGGGAGCACGGTAGTATTCCTGGTACTTTACGTATATGACATATTACTCAAGGGAAATGACGTCCCAACATTATTGAACGTCAAGAAATGGTTGAGAGATAATTTCTCGATGAAAGACCTAGGAGAATCCTCCTACATGCTAGGAATCAGGATCTATAGAAATAGATCTAGAAGGCTTATAGGTCTGAGTCGAAGTACATACATAGACAAGGTCATGAAACGGTTCAGAATGCAAGAATCCAAAAAATGATTTTTTTCCCTTGTCACATGGAGTTTCTCTCAGTAAGACGCAGTATCCTACAAATGAGTAGGAACGAAGACGCATGAATAAGATCCCATATGCTTCGACTATAGGATCTATCATGTATGCCATGATATGTACTAGACCAGATGTGTCATACTCGTTGAGCACAATAAGCATGTTTCAGTCTAATCCAGGTAAAAGTCACTGGATAGCTTTTAAAAGAATCGTTAAATACTTACGAAGAACTAAGGACCTATTCCAAGTCTATGGAGGTATTGAAGACGAGCTCGTTGTAAAGGGTTACACCGACGCAAACTTCCAGACAAACTCAGACGACTTTAGATTACAATCAGGTTACTTATTTTGCCTAAATGGAGGCGCAGTGAAATGGAAAAGTTCAAGCAATATACTATAGCAGATTCTTCAACGGAAGCAGAGTATATAGCCACTGCAAAAGCGACTAAAGAAGCTGTTTGGATAAAGAACTTTTTGGAGGAGCTAAGAGAAGTTCCGAGCATCTCGGAACCAATGGATCTATATTGTGACAACAATGGAGAGATCGCACAAGCAAAGGAACCGAGATCTCACCAAAAGTCCAAGCACATACTGCGACGCTTCCATCTAATCAGAGATCATACAAAAGGGTGATGTTAAAATGTGTAGAGTGCCATCGGACAACAATGTGTCGCCGATCCATTAACTAAACCACTCCCGCAAGTGAAGCATGAGGGTCATGTGAGGTCTATAGGCATGAGATGCTTAGAGTTAGCCTAGTGCAAGTGGGAGACTGTAGGATTAGTGCCCTAGGCCAAATGTATTTGTACTAGGAAATGGATTATGTATTAAGACATTATTATTTATTCAATAAAGGTTGTTTCTTATATATCTGTGTGTCTGGTTGTGAATGTAAATCTTATGGCAACAAAGAATGACACTTCGGGTTCACGTCATCAGAATACGTGATTCTGATAGTAGAACTGTAAACCAACGAATGACATTCTAAATTGTCCCTAGTGATATGTAGGATGTTTATAGAGATAGATATACTTCAGGTAAGAAGCTACATATCCACACTAGTATATTCGCAGGCTGGATGATCATGTTCTGTTGATCATGGACATAGAGATGTCAAGCCTGGAATATAGGTACGTGTTAGAGAACACATACTGGACTGACCACACTATAAGAATATGCATGGTATATGTCATTAGTGATTCTCATATGAATGGTGTGCATGTTCCTACGACCTGAGGTCACCATGGATTCATGTATGTGAAACTGCATACTTTAATATGATCCTACGTCATCCGTAATGGGATGATCATTAGGGTCATCATTAGGTATGCACTAAATTATGACGAGGAATGTGAGTGACCAAGATGGGATTTTTTCCTCTCGTCATGAGGGAGATATCTCTGGGCCCCCTGATGAACTAGGACTGAAGGAAATGCATGGCCATTCTCAAAATGGATTAACATGTGTTGTTAATATCATTTTGTATTTACTCAGTCTAATTCTCGATCAGGAAAAAGACTTTGATCAAACTCAAGGATGACATATTACCGTGTCTTGTGATCAAGACATATATCATAGAAAAAAAGGAATAAGCAAATGTCTATTCGGATAGGTTTATGATCGCTGATCATTTCATTTAACATGGGTAGTCATGACATCATTCTAGAGGTTACTCATGACTTACGATCTTTAGAAGATCGTTACCAGCGTTAAATGGAACCTACACGGTTACACAATGAACTACATTCGTACGGGATGAATATGACTCAAAACAGTTATACATACGATGCATAAATTGGTGAACAAAATAATCAATTATTGGATAATTGATTGAACAAAACAGTACCATTCCGTTGGCAATGGAATAGTTCTGTTCCCAATGGAATAGACATGGAAACTATAATAACCTTAGCTGCAAAGTATTCCGTTATGAAAATACTTATTCCGTTGGCAACGGAATAGTTCCGTTGGCAACAGAATAGGTGCAGATTAGGGTTTTTTAGTTATGGTAACTGAGCAATCGTTCGCCTCTCTCTCTAGTATAAATAGAAGGGCAGAGTCTCTGTATTAGACACACAACTCAGAAGCCTTAGAGGCCGTCTATTACACAGAAAAGAGAGAAAAAGTTTTGAGAGATATTCGGAAAGTATTTCCGGACTTGTCTAGCCAAGTCCGGTTATTCCGTACGTCTGAAGTTCGCGTGGATACGAGTAGAGGTTCTCTATCTTGAGAACTTACGAGCAATCGATCTTCATCCCTAGGAGTAGCAAGGAGGTCGCG